>JAQQZR010000023.1:21846793-21863789 GCA_030068235.1 Notoglanidium macrostoma | reverse complement strand
TTAGAGTAGCCAGTTGACCTAATCTGCATGTCTTTGGACTGTGGGAGGAAACCAGAGCACCCGGAGAAAACCCACGCTCACACAGGGAGAACATGCAAACTCCACACAGAAAGGCACCCCGGGTGACCCGGGGATCGAACCCAGGACATTCTTGCTGTGAGGTGACAGTGCTAACCACTGCACCACCTTGTCGCCTATGCAAGAAATAATAGATACAAATTATAACTTTTTTTTTTTTAGAATACATATTTATGTTTTCTTAAAAAAAAAGAAAACCCAAATTTAATCAAAACCCAATTTTTCATAATTTTTAGCTGTTTTCCAGAATACAGTGACAGCGGCATCTGATTTTCCCACACTAATACACATATAAAATGGTAAAATTCCAGATATTTGTATGACTGTGTTTCTAGACTTTTACACACATTCTAATGTAATGTAACATGGAATATAATATTCATTAGGAATGCTGTATTAGTGTAAAAAAATATGGGTAAAAAAGTATAAAGTGTAAAGTGCTCTGGAAACCCATGTCTTTATATTCTGTACTTTTTCTAGACCTGTATAAGAACCCTTGGTACATACATTCTGTTTGCATTTACTAGTATAATGTGTCAATAAACTGATATTTTCAAGTTTAGAACAAAACTGCAAAAATCCCCACAGTTTTTCCATCTCCCAAAGTTGTGATTACCCCACTCAAGTCAGCTTAATGAGAATGAAGTGCAGGACTCACATCATGAAGCCCAAATTCATTATCTGGTGAACTGGTTGAAGCCGTATTGCTAAACTGCGGATCGTTCTGAGAATGGACTGGGTTAAAGCCATGAGCTCTCTCTCTTTCAGTTTTTTGGACCGGCTTCTTGGACTGTAGTTTTGGCCGTTCCTTCAAATGCATGTATGTCCCAAGAGATCTTTGTATTCTCATGTTAAGGAAGTTGTGTTGATTTGATGGATTGTTCCAGGATGATTCATCATCCAGAGCTGCCAGGACAGTGGGATGGTGAAGAGGCTGCTGGTTCTGAGGACTTTCATCTTTGCTTTGGTAGTGTAGCTGGTTCTGCTTGTGGTTTATGAGCTGTACTTGATGATTCCAGAGTTGGTCAAGTTGCTGGTATTGCTGTTGGTACTGCGGTGGAAACTGTTGTGATTGCTGCTGTAAGTATTGTTGACTCTGTGCACGGTTTATTGGTTGTTGCTGCGACTGTTGATTATTGTGAGTCTGTTGGCACTGCTGTGGTGTATCCGGTGTTTGTTTGTCTAGCTGTTGCTGAGGTGTGTAGTGATATGGACTCAGAAGGCCATCCTGTGTTTGACATCGTGGGTTCTGTTGCTGCATATAATGTGGTTGTGGTTTATATTGAGAGCTTAAGAGCTTTGAGCCTTGCTGTTGGCACCATCTGTTATTTTGTCTGCACTGATCCCATCCCTCCGATTGATGGAGCTGCCAAGACTGAGAAGAATTATGAACCTTTGAGGTCCCTGTTACAGGAAACTGACTGTAGGGATATGGTGGTGGTTTGACCTCTTGTCGTACTTTGGTGCTGTTAAGTGGAACCCCCTGTGAGAATATCCAAGCAGAGACTGATAGTCCAAGTGTTTACATAAAATCATTCGAATTCGCATACAAAATGTGAAAGACTAGAAATACAAAAAAACACATGAAATTTTCAAACTGTCTGAGTGGAAAAAAATTAGTGTCTAAAATTTAACAATTGTTACTTAAGAAAAAATTCCCAGAATTCCCAGAAGTTAAAAATAACCAAGGGGTGTATCAATATATTAATCCCAAACATGACGTAAAGTTAACCTATAAATAGTCTTTTAAAATTTAGCCATGACCCACATTCACAGAGGGATATGCAAACGTCTGGTCTCATATACTTTTGTTTTTCTCCGTCTAGTTATATCTTAATACAAGTTATTTGACATATATTTTTGTCACTTATATTAATATTGTCCTAATATTAATTTATATATATATTAATATTGTCCCATGAGTATGCAAACCTTTATACACAATCATAGTTGTCTTTTCCATTAATTGCTTTAATTATTAAACTCCTTTAGGATTAACAATGTCAAAACATTCAAGTCTTACCTGGGTTATACAGGAGCGCGTGTGAGACAGAGTCGGTTGTTGCCAAAGGGATTCTTCACCACTGGGCACCATTAACGGGCTGAGCTGGCTTCTTCTCACTGATGAAGCTGTATGTGACACTGCTACCTGCCCATTAGTACGTGGTGAGCAGGAGAGAGAGGAAGAGGAGCAAGAGCGAGATCCCCCAATCCCACTACTGTAACTGCAGCTGCTAGCTGTTGATTGGAAAGACTGGTTACTCAGAGACGAGCTGCTAAAAGAGGACTGCAGGGACTGGCTACTAAGGGAGGACTTCAGGGACGAGTTGCTTAGTGACGTGCACAGGGACGTGGAGCTTAGAGAGTCATGTAACGAGGGGCTGCTAAGTGTCGTCTGGAGATTAGGGTTGCTCAGAGAAGACTGGAGCGAGGGATTACTGACGATCGCCTGGAGAGATGATGACAAACCTGAGAAAAGAAGACACAAGGACTCTTAAAAACCAGCGGTGAATCGAACAATCTCTACGGTTCACTTTTTAAATTAGGTTCACTTCAATTAAATAACAGAACATGGAACAGAATCATCAAATTTACACTCACGCGTTCTATGAATGCATTAATGAATATTATATTCAATATGAAAGCAGCCAGTTGAGAAATGTAGTTCGGTTGTCTTACTAGGCAGAGGAAAATCACTGTCGGTCGAGACTTCATGTGCCGCACTGCTGGGTAGGTGGTGTGCGCCGGCGGAGCTGCTGATTGCACTGATGTTGATCGGAGGTTGTGGGTTTGAAGCCTCAGGCGCTGCAGAGGGCAAACACAGACTGGAGAGGTCTGGCAGAGAGCCGCTTATGCTAAGAGAAGAGACATGAGTCATGTATAAAATGGGCTGTTTTACAATTCAAATCGTCATTCATTCCAAAGTATTTTTGAGCATATTATATATTCTTGAGGTTATTTAGACTTGATAATAGGACTGGGAATCACTGGGGACCTCCCAGTTCAATGTGATTTTAATTCCAGGTGCTTTCATTACTTGTGCCTAGTAAATGTTTATCTGAAGGCAAAAATGTTACAAATTGTGTTACCTAAGTAAAAAATACAACATGACAGAGCATGGGAAAATAAGCAGAATTACTGTTACCACTGTCTATAAAAACATGTCACAAAGGGTTTTATTCCTCTTACACCACAGACATTTATCAACAGTTATCATTTTTACTGATTAGCATGTCATGATTTTTTATATCTAAATATACGTCACAGAAAACGTCAAAACAACAATTATACGGTGTATTTTTGCGATTTGCCTTGCAGCCGGCTCTACTGTCAGAGCTGCTGTTATAGAAAATGAATAAACACCTTCTATGTTAACACATAAACAGTGCTATGATATAATGTAAGGTAATAAATGATGTGTACACCTCTTATTGAACATGCAGTGCAGTGTGTAGGGTCTACTGCAACAATATGTTATACTGTACAAAGGTAACGTATATATATATATATATATATATATAGAATTATTTTAGCAGTTTCCCACTCAGTACTTAATTAAGCTTAAAGAGATCTTACTGATTGCCAGGAGTGTCACATCCAGAAAACGCTGACATTATCTGTGAAAGATATTACGACAGAATTAGCTAATTCTTTTAAAATATGATCGCTATTCAGTCATTTTGACTTGGGTCATCATCTAGATGAAGACAATAACCTTCTGTAATTTAGGAGTCCTTCCTTCCTCTTGGACGTTCTCCTCAATCAGAGGTACTGGAGGTGAAAACAACAGGGTTCCTTAAAGAAAAATGTTCATTCAGGAATTATTACATCATCTTAGTATCCCAGTGTGAGTGAAGAAATGTGAGGTGAACATAACAACAGTAAAAATCAGCACCGACGACATATACTTGTCTAAACTCTAAAATGATTGACGTCTTAATAATTAAACAATTTAACCGTTTACATTAAGTCATTTAGCAGGGGCTGTTATCCTAAACACACAAACAGTTGAAAGTGAAGTAAAACATCTAGCAAATCTGTTGGGATTCATAAACCAAAAGACAAATGCTAGGATGTACAAGTGCGAGCGGACTAGGTGAAACCAAACGGACAATTTCACACACTTAAGTGCAAAAACAAATAACTAAAACAAGCTTTTATCGTAGATTCTGTCTAAAGCCGAAGATCTTTGGAGGCCGTTGTGTCTGGGGTTCGAAGATCATTCCACCACTTAGAAGGCACAACATTGAGGCATCAACTGTGTAGCAAGTGATCAGATATGCCATAAGATCTGACCAGTTATTTACAAAACAGGGAGAACAAGTTTGACCTAGTACTGACCCCTGAGGGTCTCCAGTAGGTGAGATGATGAAACAGATTAAACAGAACCACTCCAAGCTATATTAAAAACTATTTTTTGATCTATGTAACACATGTTAATTTCACTGTATGATATTAGGAAACAGCTTTAGAGTAGAATGAAAGTAGAGTTAAATGAGAAACACTGACCAGGTTTTTTGGAGCAGCTGCTCAAGACCTGTTCAGCATTCGGGTCACCGATGTAGGTCATCCTCACACTGGTGTGAAGGGCCGAGTCTGAGCGAGTCCTGAAAAAGGCAAGTATTTAAGGTGATAACTGTGGCAGAACAGAGTAGATAGTAAAGATGCCACACAGACTTGTGCTCACCTACTAAGGGCCATCATTGGTGTTTGGTCCACCTGGCTTTTTTCATTTGCATATCTGGCGAAACAGTTCCTTTAGAGAGGATACAAAGAAAAAAGACAACAACAACAAACGAAACATGCGTATAATAAGTACTTAAAATCCAGTTGGTAATAGCATGGTTCTGAGGTATACCTCCGCCAGCTGGGGCCTGAGGGAGGAGACAAGTGGACAGAAAGATAGGGGGAGCTGTCAATCTGTAAACTGCAGTTAAGGTGATCATTCTGAAGTGTGACAATAGAAGTAACATTGAGTCGTTGACTTTCGTGAAGTGGTAGCAGATTAGGAACAAATGTTGTAGTAAAGGATACATGTCTCCTGCTTGGCCGTCCATGGATGCTGGGTCTGTGATCTCTCGGTCCATGTTCTGTCCTCACAAGGTGCTGCTGGGTCACACTGTAGTCTGGGTTGGACAGGAACTGGCTCTACATTTTGCAAACAAAACAGAGAGTCGGCTGCTAGATTGGAGATTAGAAAACGAACGAAAGACAATTACAGTAATCTAATGATGAAGAGTCAATCATGTTTATATTCAATTTATAACGCATCCTTCAAGTATTCGTTTATATATAACGCAGCCCCTGGACAAAAACATTAACATTCACCATGCCTTTCCTAAAATTTAAATCTTTCCCCTTGCTTTATTATCAGCACCAATACTGTCAGTTAAGGACTCCACCAGTGTCTTGTATGCATGTGTATACATATCTATTGATTTAAGGAAGCATTATTTGCTACCGTGAAATGTTTAAAGCATAAGTACTTGCCTGATTTCCTGTTGGACATGCTGATATCTGACTGACATTTGGCAGCGATCCTCCGTAATATGAAGCCAGGCTCCTTGCGTGCCGAACTTTCTGAGCCTGAATCTGCAGTGTGAGTGATTTGCAATGCAGTGCAATAAATCCATGTTATAGTACAAAAAGCATCAACTACATGCAGCACACTTACATTAAAGCCTAAACAAACAAAAAAAAACCTTTGTAGTCCTATAGCAGGGTTAAAATGTTTTAAATACTGCTTCAGTCAAGGCAGGTGTTAAAAGAAAAATCCACCCTGAAAGACTGTATAATTAACATTTAATTAAATCTGCAATGGTGACTACGATTTTTTTTATTTAAACTACTGTCACTGGCATGCTGGTATATCGTTACACTGATTAACAGTTTATAC
Source organism: Notoglanidium macrostoma (assembly GCA_030068235.1). NCBI lineage: Eukaryota > Metazoa > Chordata > Actinopteri > Siluriformes > Auchenoglanididae > Notoglanidium > Notoglanidium macrostoma. The sequence goes on along the minus strand of JAQQZR010000023.1, from coordinate 21,857,815 downwards.
ATTACCCACAATGCCGTCTGACTGCTTCCTGTTAGTGGAGCTACTGAGAATTAATCTCTAGCTAAAATGAGCGATGCAGCAGCGCTTTATTCCTTTAGTCTGTCCAGCTCGTTCAGCTCCTCATCTGCAAACTCTGCTCAAATAGATTCAACTGTCATTCCGTTACCACCATCAATGCCATTGCGCTAATTAGATCGCTAATTAGACAAGCCAGGTTTCTGCTGTTACTCAGCTGAACTGTGTCGTATGAGTGAACTGCATTCTGGAAGGCTGACTGCAACGATTGGTGGCTCCACTACGTCTCTCTTTTATTCCTCTTTAAAGGTCCACTATGTAGGATAAAGGGGGATCTATTAGCAGAAATTAAATATGATATTCATTAATATGGTTTCATTAGTGTATGATGTAACTACAAATCGCTGTGGTTTTTTGTAAGCTTACAATGAGCCCTTTATATCTACATAGGGTGCGAGTCCTTTTTCATGGAGCCGCCATGTTGCACCGCTACAGTAGCCCAGAACGAACAAACCTCTAGAGAGTGCTTCGCGTTTTTACAAGTGGCAACGTGATTCCAGAAGGAAGCACAATAAGGACAACAAAGAAGAAGAAATAAGAGGAATCAGTGTTTGCTGGTTTCAGTACCTAAATTTTGAAAAATGGAAGTACTTGGAAGTACACTAGGCAGGAAGTCATGAGGCACCCTACAGCCATCGTATGTTCTAATACGACCTGTAACATTAACAATGAACATCACTACGAAATGGGAAGAAAAGAAGCTCCTGCTTTTTTCTTGTTATGAGCAAACAGTAAAACTGGACCTTTGTCACTCATTTTTGAGTTATTAAGCACCACTGTAACTTCACCTGGGAATAACGAAAATACAGCCACAGCTAACAAATTTGCACCATAATTGCTAAAAACATATTTCTATATAAACATATTAAGTTAAAATAATACTAAATATACACATTTTGGTTTCAGGATCAAGTAATTATTAATAATATATTATTATTAAGTAATTATAAATAATATAATTACTATTAATAATAGTAATAATACAATGAACTTTATTTATTGGGTCATTTAAAGTACTATTCATACACTGCAATACAACGACGGAGTAAAACTTAAATAAGAAACATAATATCATGCATAAGGGTGAAAGAAAAGAAAAAAAAGAAACAAAGGAAATCAAAAGACCAAAAAGTTCACAAATAAAATAAATTATACAAAAATAGAATGAAAAAGAATTGCATAAAAATGTTATAAATACAAAAATAAAGAAAGCAATTTCAAATAAAAAATAACGAAATAATGAATTATAATATATAAACTATAGGTAGATTATCTAGATAGCGATACAAGTGATATTGACGTTGAGAATATTATTATCTTTACAATAAAATACAGGAACTGGTCTCACATGAGAAAGTCTCTCACCCCTAATAAATGCTCTGTTTAATTCCTGATCATATTCCACAAGCATCATGAAGCAACAGGGTGTTGTTTCTCACACCGTATTTAAAGTTTTCAAACAAAGTAACTTTTTAAAGTTGTATGATTCAGAGTGCAGATGCAGCAGCAGTTTGTAAAGTACTGTAATGTTATAATATATTACAGTTAAATCCGTGACAACACTCGGCGAAGTGTGTGAGAGCAGATTTAAGGCCTTGACTCACCCTGGTGGAAGTGATGTCCATCATAACCTCCTGGAAGGCGGCTATATCTTCGGCTTGTCGCTGAATCTGCAGCGCGATTTTCTCGCTGAACTTTCGGGGGTTGCAGCTTAAAGACGCGGAGCCTGAACCGCTCCACTGCCCGCGTCCTGCAGCCCCAGCCGCCGCTCCTGTCAAGTTCATTATTACACTGTGCTGTGCAGAAAAGTTGCCTTCCCGTTATCCAACATGGACATTGGACCCGAGACAGAAACGCTGTAGAGATTACAAACAAATGCATTATGGGAAATGGAGTTCGAAAAGACAAACTACTTTCTAAAACTACAACCTGCTAGACAGGGTTGCCAGGTCTTCGTCATAACCTTGGCTCTCTGTAACAATTAAACTCACAATCGGCTTTCCCAGACCATGCACACTGACAAAATCCATCCATCCATCCATCCATCCATCCATTATCTATACCCTTTTATCCGTCTGGGTCGCGGGGAAGCTGGAGCCAATCCTAGCATCTTCGGGGCGAGAGGCGGGGTACACCCTGGTCAGGTCGCCAGTCCACCACAGGGCCAACACAGACAAACAGCCACACAGCATTCACACCTATGGGCAATTTAGAGTAGCCAGTTGACCTAATCCGCATGTCTTTGGACTGTGGGAGGAAACCGGAGCACCCGGAGGAAACCCACAACTGACAAAATGCTTTTTGAAATATTTACAGACATAATACCACTCAATGGAGCAGAATTATAAACATTTACAAGTGCTTTCGCTTAAATAATCTTTACACTGTATCTTTTTTTTTTTTTTTTTTTTTGGCCTGATTTTACTGTCACAGCCAAACATTGCACTTTGTAAAATAATTATTTGGTCAGACGTTGGGATTGGTGGTCATAGAACACATAATGGGATAATGTGATGTGCTCACTACAGTCAAATACAAGTGAGAGGAGAGAAGTATAGTATGACGTGTAACTCATATATATGACTACAAATATGATAGTGATGGTTTTTTGGGAGGGAGGCTTTCCCTGTATTTCTCCCTAATTTAGACATGGCCAATTCCCACCCTCCAGTTACTATAGGTCTTGCCTTTTACAGCTACCAACCATGGAGGGCAAAGGAACGTGTTTCCTCCAAGGCATGTGAAGCCAGCCAACTGCATCTTTTCAAACTGCTGCTCATGCAACATCAGGGATGGCGAACACTCTCAGAGCAAAGCACTATCTACCCATCTCCTTGTGCATGAGCCCACAGATGTTGCTGTAATTGACAGAGGACAGGGAGTATGCCACCTGAGAGCAAGGACAAAATTTACTCTCTTTACACTCCTGCCCATGGATGACTGCCACATCATTGTGATTTAAGCTTGTGATCTCCTGATGATAGAGGCAAACACATTTCTGTTGTACCACTTGGGAGTCCAAGCTAAATATTTTAACATAAAGAAAAACAACCTTTTTACTTCAAGCTCAGTCTGAAGAATGTCTTGTTTATGTGACTGTGATTTGTACATGAGAATGGATCATGTAGATTGATGGCATAAGCAGAAGGTAGTCATTTTATTTTTAAATTGCAGGTTTATCATTAGAGGGTTAGGGTTAGGAGTATGTAATATCTTCATTGCATTATCTGACACGGAGCAGGTTTGTCATTGAATTCATCCACGAATTCTGAAATCACACAAGCTAAAACCAGCTTAATTTTTTTTTTATTTACACACAGTCCTATAGTTCCTTGCATTAAAGCATTGTTATATGGTTGTGTATTAGGCACCTTACTCAAGTTGTTTTTGTTATAATTACTTATAGTTTATCTTTTTTGCTAAATTAATACATCATTTCATCATCTTGTTAACTATATTTTAATCCTAACCACGGTATATAGATGTGTAATAAGTTAGATATTTAATGTGAACTTTAAAAAAAGGCTCCAACCTACAATAACACTTGTCCAAAAAAGAGGTATCGACATGAACCTGGCAACATAGCAAAGTTGCGAGTGAGCTAGAAAACAACATTGTGATTGTAGGAAATGTAGTTCCAGGATGTAAACAGACTACGTTACAAAGTTAAGATACGCTCATAAAACTTCCGAATAAACATTGCTCGCAACGACCTAAACAACATATTAACGATTTTATGACAAATGTACCCAAGGCTGAATATTTTCTATAACTAAAAACCTCTTTTTTTGAGAACGTTACAGACTTATTTTTAGTGACTACAAAACTACAATTCCCATATAGTCACTCTATGAGCGGTTTGAAAACCTGACGTACTTCCGCCAAACTGGACAACTTTCAGAAAAGATGGAGAACAAAGTTGAGCGTGCGGCGAATGGGAAAAACGTGTCTCTCCCTATTTCACGTGTAAAATTAATAATGAAGAGCTCTCCGGATGTGTCTTGTATTAATCAGGACGCTCTTTTCTTAACAACGAAAGCGACGGTAGTGGTTTATATTATCGTGGACAACAGTTATAACACCTGGTTTAGCTCTAACCTCATTCCACTGATGGACTGGAGCTAACTGTTAGCTTGAGATGTTAGGAATGAGATTTTGCTTTATGTTGTTTCGCTAGTCTTTACTGTGTAGTAGATCATGTATCCTTACATATATTTTCAAACATCAACGTTAGAAAAAGATAACTGGAGGAAATTTTTAATTATTACTTTGTATGCGTATTAAACTGGCTCTACGAACTCCTTTTCAGGGGAAAGTAGCTTAAAAGTAGGTAGAAGTCCCCATCGCGACGTCACGCGGTAATTTGCATATTCATTAAATGATTGCGGTCATTTGCATATCGAAACACTTATAGGCGTGCACGGTTCAGCGTTTTTTACTTGCTACATAGCTTCTGAAGCTAACCACAAATTAATAACGCTCTAATCTGTCTGAAAATTAATTGTTTGAATTACTTGCGTGTTAGGATTCATACTAGCTTCATTGGAAGGTTAGCGAATCAAGCTAACTGTAATAGCTATGTACACTCACCAACTATATACACTTCCTTCCAAACAATGTTGCTCAGTGATTGGTTGTTAGGAAACAGTGTTGATAAATGATTGGTTGTTAGGGAATAGTGTGAATAGTGTGGATTAATGATTGGTTGTTCGGGAACAATGGTGATCAGGGATTAGACATGAGGCTTTACACAAGTGGTGTTGAGTCGAGTGCTCTTCTTTCTCTTCTCCTGTAACCAGCAGCTGTGATGTGAGCTAAAGAGGCATATCGAGTGCAGGACAGTCCCTGACATTTGCTAAATAAGTCAATAGATTTGTTGCTAGGCTCTTTATATTCCTTTCTTTTTAATTTAACCAGGTAAAGTCTCATTGAGATTAAAAATCTGTTTTTCAAGAGGGACCTGGTCAAGACGGCAGCATGCAAAGTTTCGACAAGCAAACAGATAAAAAAGAAAAAAAAACCACACTCTCAATGATGTACTCTTTCTTATTAATTTATTTGGAGCATATCAGAAGATGCTGAAGATGGCTTAATGCCAAAATGCGTCTGGCTTTTGATATGCTCCAAATAAATGAATAGGAAAGACTCCATGCTTCAGTGCATTTTCTTTCTTTATTATGTATGTCATTTTTAACTCCCACCCAAAGACCCACTTTAATTAGAGTTGAATGTGCCACCTTACTTTTAAACAGCAAGTTTATATAATGCAGTTAACATGAAAAGATTTGACAAATAGCAATTCTCTACAGTAGCCTTTACCAATGGAGCCAGCTCCCAGCTCCTTTCTTGAAGTAAAGTGCTACAGTGACAAATCTAGCAACATAGTCTAAGCTAGCAACACTGTCAAAAATGCCTCACTTTTTATTCCCTAGAGTAAACATAGTGCATTATGGGTATTCTGTACCTGCTAGGGTACTTGCTTTGGACACTAACTTATTGCAATTCTCAGTTAGATCTTATAAATGCACTGGAATTTCTTTAGATTGGGCAACAGAATAGCAAAAACCTGAAATGTTTTGCACTATTTGGTGAGATCATTTTAGTTTGATTTTAGGCATGAGATTCGTTTGTAGTTTGAGCCGAATATAAAATTTTTTAAATTCACTGGCCGCTTAAAATTAATGTGTTTTTCTAGGAGCTTTTTGTTCAGCACTTGGCTTTGACCTCATACAATAATGGCTCGGGAAAACAGAATGGCACCCTGTCCTACAGCGACCTGGCTAACACTGCAGAGGAGACCGAAACCTTCCAGTTTCTCACAGGTGAGACCTTTGCGTTTCTCTAAGGTTTTAACATGATGTACACTTGGGATGTCTAGTCAAATTTGACATACACGTAAGAGAGTCGAGCCAATTATCAGTCCCAGTTTCATCAGGTTCATCTGGATTTTCTCAGAGAATTTGTAGGGTTAGTTTTATTGATACATTTTATCAGACTGTACGGTGCAGAACAACACAGATACTAATCTGAATCCTGCTCACGTACCTGTTAGATGAGTTCTTTGGAGGTCGTCATGTGGTGAGAAGTGATATACTGCTCAAAAATAAAAAATAAAGTCACTGATATTGTTACTTGGCTGCCACGCAGGATAAACTATCATGCACAGAGGGGGTGCCAATACTTTAATATGCGAGGTAGCGTTAAGTGCAGATTTTGTCAATGTTAGAAACAAAAGGGCAAAATTCAAGAACTGTAAATGCTGTTCTATCAGGCATATAGTCCACTACATAGTATTTTAAACACGGGTATACACCATGTAGTGAGTGAAAGCTGTTAATAGGAAGCAGGTTGGGATTTGGCCTAACTTGCATATGGTGGATTTTCTATTGAATGTAATGAAATGAGAACTCAACATCAGAAAACTTGAATCTAATCCATCTCTCTTATAAACTTCTTGTCCTAAAACCATGAGATGAGACATTCAGAAAGAGAGACAACCGTAGACTACTTTATTACTGAATATTGCTGTAGCGGAATAGGCAGAAAAGTGTTTCTAGCCCAAGATATTTTTAAGATGACTGTGTGTTGGACCAATTATTGATCATGTGTGTCATTTCTAGCTCCAGCATCTCCCTGTTGAGTATACATGGTGCCTGGGTAAAAACCTCTTACATCATATACATGCATGTCAAGCAAAAATGCACCAGTTATGAATAATGATTTTATCACAGTTGGCAAAGATAAGCTAATAACCATTACAGTGTTTACAGGATTAAGTCTCGATGAGCATACACATCAAGCACAAGCACATACTAGATCATAGATTATGCATTTAATGTTAACTGCACATGCTGGCTGTTTCTGGGCTGATGTGTAGTCACACTAATGACATTGATGTTCAGTGGTTAAGACTTTGGACTACTGACCCGAAGGTTGTGAGTTTAAATCCCAGCACCATCAAACTGTGTGCGTGTGATCACCTGACTATAAAGCCTGAATTGTCTTGATCAGTATGGCTCATCATATTGAACCAATAAAGTAGAAAATTTGGTTTGGAGCAAAAAAACAAGAGCGAGCAAGCTTATAAAAACTTAAACTTAAAACATAAACACCTTTCCATGTTTTATACGCCCTCTCTTTCTCCCTTCTTAGATATTCTTCCAAAGAAAATCTTGGCTAGGGATTATCTGAAGTCCCTGGAGAAAATGGAAGAAGAAGAAGAAGAAGAAGACTAAAATCTAATTGTTTTGGGGGCAGGGAGTGGGGGATTTCAGCCTGTAAAACTGTTTGACGACAACATGATGTGAACAGGTACCAAAAAAAGAAATATTTTCCTCACAACAAATAGCAGGAGATGAACTCCAGGACATCTCACCCGAAAAAATATGTGCAGCTCCTCACACCTCGTGGTTCAAGTGGTGACGTACAGTTTTTTGTTTCCTTCTTTTGTATTCGGATATGGAGTGGCCTGATCACCACCAAACTACATGTAGCTCACAGAGCAAACTGCAAGGCAGAGTGGCCACTTTAAGTGTTTAATACATTTATTTATGTTGTATAACTGTTGATTTGATTCTACGGCTCCTGCATTTTTGGTCTGGCTCAAATTCTGACATTACAGCTGCTTTAAAAGCAGTTTCTCAGGGTGTACAACACTGTTTCATTTAATGGGCATTAAGATGTCAGTATTTATATATATATATATATATATATATATATATATATATATATACACACACAACTGAAAATTAAAAACTGTCTCACTCTGTCAGATTGTGATATAAATACTTAAAACTGATCTTATTTTGTTTGTGTAACTATTTTTCGCCATTTTATATTTGTTTGAAATCTGTGTTAGGCAAAAAGATGTACCAGCATCCTTCAGGTTTAATCACAGTGTCCTTTACTATGGATCAGAATCGAGTTTTCTACTGTTTCATCTGCACTGAATTTCAAAGTTGTGAGTCTTTATACTTGAAATTTGTGTAACAGCTTAAGTTTTGTATAGTATACTGTATGATTGTTGGTGTATATTTTTCAGTAAATAAACTTTTGGTTTCTTATTTGCTCAGCTTTAGTTCCTTTCTGGTCCTGTAAAATGAATGTTCAACTGGTCAATCATGCTGTGAAACCCAGCACTTTTTGGTTGAATGTTACTGTGATTATAAATCTAATTATAAAATTGCCTTGTTATTTCCATTATGAGTAATCCTGTTATTTAAGAAGAACATGAACTCACTTGGGGGGAAATGGTCATCATTTGTGTATCATTTCCTGATACAATACATATCTATGACACATTTTACAAAGCATACAAAAGCAATTTAGTGATTTTATGTTTAATTATAAACTATACAAATACACCTATCAAGCAGCTGGTGTAAAAAAAAAAAAAAGGAATATAAAAATATTTAACATCCAATTAGATTTTATAGTAAGTAAGTGACCATGTAGTCCAATGTCATGAAAGAACTTCTAATCCTCTCTGAAAGTAAGGTAAGCTTTCATGACATCAATACATCATCATAGCACCTACTGTTTACATTGAAACGAAGGTACTCTACAGACCAGCTGTTTGGGACCACCATCGGATTATAAAAAACTATACACTGCTTTGTCAAACTTTTTATTACATGAAAATATTGGAAATACTTAAGTGTACCTGACTGGTTTTGAAGTGTATCGTAACAATATACATTTTAAGTGCAATTTAATGAATGTGAGTGCCTAAGTATGAGTTTCATCAAAATAACCACCCCTTGTCTTTATCACAGCAGCACAGATTCATGGTGAACTTGTGGTTCTTGCTGGAAAGCAATTTTTGGAAATAACTTGTGTCCAATCCATCCAAAGTTGTGTCCAAAGTTCTGTCTCATTTGCCGGATGCTCATTTCGACCTTGGGAGTTCGAACTCCCATGTCAGCTCAATGGAGAGTGAGGAGGCCAAGACATAATTCTTGCAAAAAAAAAATAAAAATAACACTTTTTGCTTTTCTTTGGACTGGATATAATTTTGAAGAATGCTTTGAATCATAATCATGTTGAAGAATGAAATTTTGTCCAAAGATATGTAAAACAGAAAGAATTGTGGGATACTCTTGTTTTATTCATGAACTAAATCTCCAAATCTTCATCCCAAAAACACCCCCATACCATCTCAGATCCACCTCCATGTTTCACTGTAGGAACAACACATTCTGTGCTTGCCCTTATCCCCATCTGCCACCTGACACAAACTAATAAAATTCTGACTTCTCAGTTGTGATACAGTACAACAGAAGACTGAAACGAGGAGCAGACGGAGCATTCAACCTCTCACAAACTGATCTGGGATGAGGCAGACAGGTGGTCATTGTTTGGTTAAGTGAAACACAGTCAAGAGAAACCAAGAGCCAATCAAGTTCAATAACAATGCACTAAAGACACACCTGATACGTCTTCTTCAAACTTAATAGTTTCAGCCTTTGTGGCTAAATAATGTGTTACTACAAGCTATAACATATTGGAAACCAGTCAGTCACATTTGTTTTAAGTATTTCCATTTTCTTGTAATAAAACTTTTACAAAGCAGTGTATCATTTATTTATTTATTTACTTATTTATTTATTTATTTATTTAAATCTGAGGGTGGGCCCAAATTTCTGGCCTGTAATGTATAATACAATAGAGAGAGTCATGCTTTAGGTGTAAAATCATGCACTGCATTGTAACGTATCTGCTGTAACATCGTTTACTGGTTCAGTAGTCGGGTTAGTCGATGTTGTATGGCATTCAATGTCCTCTCGAGCTTAGAGAGATGCTGGTCCAGAAGAGCTGTCATTTCTTCCCTGCCATTTATGGAGTTCATGGTGTTTTCAATCTTCTCCTTTAAACTGGAACAAAAAAAGAATTTACTCATGTAACCCATCCAAGCCGTGAACACACACAAATGAGAAGTGAGCACACATAACCAGCGCAGTGGTCAGCCACATGCTGCAGTGCCCAGGGAGCAGTTGGGGATTAGGTGCCTTGCTCAAGGGCTTCAGCCTGTATGTAGAGGGAAGGGAAAAGCGCATGTTCGTTCACTCCCCCCACCCACACATTCTTCCCGGTCCCAAGCCTGCTTATCTAATCTTTAGGCCACGGCTGCCCCATAAACGTGAATAAGAATTGTAAAAGCTGTTAAATCAAAGATGAAAATGTCACAAACAAATCTAATATGAAACAATCGTTACTTCAGTGATAATAGATGATAGTTATTTTAATAATGTTTAGAATTTTTTTCAGATCTAGTCTCAAAAAGCTGCTGTAACAAACACTGAATCTGTCAAATGACAATGATTAACACAAATAAATGCAGAGAAAGAATTTCCCCTCGCGGATTAATACGGTAATCCAAACTCAAGATAAATACATAAATAAAATTACCTCATCGCCTTTACTTAGCGGTTTGCCTGATGCACAATTATGTACAGTGGATATAAAAAATATATATATAAAAAATGAAACCAAGATAAATCATGCATTACAGCAACCAGTGATATTCAAATAAAAACAAATAGGGGGAAAAAAACCCATTAATGATGAGGCACATGGCTGTACTCAGAATTAACCAGTCATGTCCAAACTCATGTTTAAAAGTAAATATTATACACCGGCCGTCAATGAAGTAGTTCTGATTAACCCCAAATAAAAATCAGCTGTTTCTGTGGGACATTCATCACATGACAATGATCTCAATGACCTCTTGTATTCTTAATGTGCCTGAGCTATGAGGTAGTGTGGTTAGATTAGAAGAAAAAACACCTAGGTTCACCTACATCACCCCCAAACCGCGGCGTCTCTTCATTGATTTGTCAATGTTAAGCCTGAAAGCTGTTCTGCTACATACTGGCAACGTTTATCCTTCAGTACCTGTTGGCTCTGCAGCACACATGAAAGAAACGTATGAGAATATGGAACTGTTGC
>JAQQZR010000023.1:21830006-21846693 GCA_030068235.1 Notoglanidium macrostoma | reverse complement strand
GCAAAGATATTTTTGCCTCCTCTTCATATAAAACTGGGACTCATGAAGAATTTCGTGAAAGCACTGAACAAGGAAGGAGAAGGTTTTCCTTATTTAAGACAGATGTTCACAAGAATAACTGATGCCAAGATCAAAGATCAACAAAAAAATTGTTGTGCAGTTTGAACCAAAGCATAAATCCAAGTCAACAAAGGATGTAGAAGATCGTTGTACAGGAATGGCCCAGTCAGACTCAATCGATCGAGAATCTTAAGAGCCTTTCATTTCTTTTCATATGCCAAAGATGAATCCCTGCACATTGGTAACAGACAAATTTCTGAGACAGACTGCCACATATGCCTGAAACTAGCTTTAATTTAACACCACACTTGTGCAACCAGGTTATTGTGAGCTTTTTCCTTTTTTCCCCCATAAATAAATTTTTTGCTTGATTTTTGTTGGTTGCTATACTATATCATATTAAAAGTGGAACCAAATCTGACCTTATTTATATTGATTTCATTTTTCACAGCTCAAAAACCTGCAGTTTTAGCAGAACTGTACAGACTTTTTATATCCACTGTGCATGGGGCATCATATCCACAATATGCATGTGTTGGGTCTGGTAAATGTGTCCTTGAAGCTAACTGGCAACTCTAAATTGCTCTTAAGTGTGAATTATTGTGGAGTCCCTTACAAGGTATACTCTCGTCCAAATCTTTTCTTCTTAATGTTATCTTGAAGGTACACAAACATTTTCTCTCAACTCTACCTTTTTAATATAGTAGGGATACAATTTACCTTGCAAAGGTATCATGTTCCCCACCTTCCTTCCTCTTCTCATCCAGTTCGAGGAAGACCTTCTGCATGGATTCTACAGTCTGAGAAATGCTCAGGTGATCTTCCCGTACTCCTTGGACATCCATCATGGCCTGCTGCTCATACGAGACTCCTCCCTCCTCCAGACCGCTGGCCTCGGTCACAGCGTGAAGTGCCGCTCGGTTCTGCAGAACCAGCAGACGCGTCTCCTCGAACTCTTCTGGCCCTGCTATGTCTTCCCAGCACACAGGAGAGGACGGTGGCAGCCAGAAGCGCTGAGTGCAGTTTGCTACATGTCCAGGTGTCTCCGTGACAAAGGGACTGTGAGCTGGGAAGCTGTGCAGCAGATCATGCAGGCCAGAGCCCCAGTCCCAGTCCTCCATGTCCACGTCAATGCTGCCTCCAGTGCGGCACACAGTGAGAAGGAGCAGGAGAAACCATGCCATCCTGCTGCAGCTAAGGAAAGAGAAAACACTATATTCATTAGTTATTTTTTTCTCAAGGGTTAAACATTAGGGGTTTTTTTTCTTAAGGGTTCAGGATTCACTGGATTATTACGGTTCTTCGCCTCCTATAAAGGGACTACTTTCTGATACTTTCTGATAGTGAAACACTGTTGTAGGGTTTCACATAAAACATTTAAAGTTATACCAGATGGATAACTGAAGATCACTTAAGGGTTAAGAGTTCAGCATAGCAACATTTGCCATGTGTTTATAAAGTGAAACTAGCTCTGAAGTTGTCTGGATCTTATAAAATGCTTATAATTAAGGAATTCCTGGCCATCTGTCCAAACACAGTGCTTTCCGTCAGCAGGCCATTTAACTCCATGCTGCCATCAGAACTGCAATGCAAGCCAATGTGCCCAACTTAGAGGCTTTGTCACTAGATTTAGTGACTTTTTAGATCCTTTTACGGAGTTTATTTCAAAAGAAAGGCCTAGCGACAAATCTAGTGATTTTTGAGCAGACAGTGGCGCACTCAGGAATACGGCTCTCAGCTCACATCACAACCGCTTGTTATATGAAATGAGAACGCAGGTTCAGTTGCCTCATTACCAGTGCGTAAAGCCTGAATGAGTTGCGCTTGTATGAGCCATTGTTCCCAACAACCACTGATCACCATTGTTTTCCAACAACTTCTCAGTGATTACCAGTGACCGTTCAACATTTTCCTAGTGAACCAATCACTGATCATTGTTGTTTGTCCTGACTGCACGTCTTTACTTTTCATTTTAAATGCTCTTCTTGGTTATATATTTACAAGTCACAAAAAGGAGTTATTCCATCTGTATCCATTTCCTTCATGTCTATTCTACTGCTTCCTTTTGTATGTTCGTGACGTAATGCACAAAGTAAATATTACTTTATTTTTCTTACTTCACTGTCATGACTTTTTTTTTTAATAAGAAATCGTTTGACTTTGTAAAAGAATTATTCTGATATACTATATTCTAAGGGTCTCCTTTTTCACGTAGCACGTTTTGACATGCAAATAACCATGACGATTCAACGAACAGGCAAAATTAAGTATATGACGTCATCTGGCGACTTCTAGCAACTTCTTGGCGTGCATTAGCTACTTTCCCCTGAAAAGAGTCGGCAACACTGAAACACAATAACTCCGAAACGTGTTAAAGCGACACGACGTCAGCACCTGTTTGCTTGTTTGTTTGTTTACCTACAGTTTTCTTTCAAGATTGGACTTTAGCATGCTAGTCATTTATCTTCACTTTTTCGTCTGTTATTTATTGAATTGTTTATAGAACCAAACCTTCCAAACTGAACATGATACTACTTGACTGAATGTATGTTCTTTTAAAAAAAATTTTAATAAAATTTGACTTTTTGAGTAAAGGTTATCAGAAGTTTATGACCTTACCTTCAGTGAAGTGAGGCGTTGTTTGCTCGCTCTGTCGGGGCTGTGTGTGTGTGTGTGTGTGTGTGTGTCTATGTGTGTGTGTCTCCAGTTCTCACAGCTGGAAAATCTGACTCGCTCTGACTGCACCATTTGTTTGCCGGTATTAATTAACCCTCAGAAACACACACCAGTTGTCACAGGCTATGTGAATGTGGTGTTTAAAAACTGCTTTTAGAAGAACCACCACCCAGCTTCTGTAAATCCCCACAGCAGCCTGAGCTCCGTCACTGAAAAAAGCCATTCATAAAAGTACAATCACTGGCAAGTTTTTACACGTGATAGATTCGATCCGATCTCAAAACTGTGGCATGTCGTTTGATGTCACAAATAAAGAGAACGACTAATAAAGCCCTCACCGTTACCTTGGCTAGTTTATATTCCCATCTCCCTGTATTTGCTCGCCTGAAATCTGAGCTGTGATCATTTACAGCTGAGCAGCTGACCTTAACACTGTACAACAGCACTATTGCACTCATTTTTCAAAATAAATGTATTTTATTCCATATTCAGTGTAGATCTGCTATTCATTTTATTGTCATTCTTAATCCATTTCTTGGTTGTTGGTGCTTTATACCTCACTGCCGTTTTTGCATACATGTTCTTATTGCTTTTTTTTTTTTACTACTATTAATGTTTTTGATGTCCATATTGTACATACACTACATGGCCAAAAGTATGTGAACACCTAACCATTATGCTGTGTTTGTTGGACATTCCATTCCAGATTTAGTCTCTCTTATAATAAGCTCCACTCTTATGGGAAGGCTTTCCACTAGATTTTGGACTGTGACTATGGGGGTTTGTGAGGTCAGACACTGATGTCCGGTGAGGAGGTCTGGGGTGCAGTCAGCGTTGCAGTTCAGAAAGGTGTTCAGTGAGGTTCAGGTCAGAGTTTTGCACAGGACGCTTGGACACACAGGTTACAAAGCAGCGTACACCCTGGACAAAGTATTCACACTGTAGGCCGTTAGACTGGTCAGCATTTCTCCAGGCTGTGGGCAGAAACCTGGAGTATCTGGAGGAAACTCACTAAAGCATGTGGAGAACACTTAGATAGCCAGTTAACACTAACATTACAACTTAGCTGGTTAATTGATAGTAAACAAGCCCAAATATGTTCGATTTCAATAACTTTGCTTTGATTCATATTAGCAAGTTCCTTAGTTAGTCAACTAGCTAAACACTAGATCTAGACTGCATTTGTCTCAGGTGAAACAAGTTGGATTTCTGTGAGTTTTGACTTGCATGATCATAGTTTTGACAATACATTAATAGACCTGAAGTCTGTAAAACAACACTCAAGATGTTCTTCACTGATATTACCCGAGTTAGCTAAACTATATCTGGGCTCCAAATCATCCTCTTGGACATAAAAGGTCCAAAGCAGTTTTAGTGACATCACAAGTTCATATATATATATATATATATATATATATATATATCACTCCGCCAAATATGCAATTCAAAAATTCAAAAACATTTTTGTTCTATTTTTAAATACAACAGATTAAAACAATATAAAATACAACAAGCACAAATCAGTGTAATAGGGATCAAGAGGAGGTAACCATTTAAATATTTAACCACGGAAAATATTGAAACTAAATGGCAGCTGATTTGAAAACATGAAGTGCAGATTTTGTAGCAGTCGTAAAATAAAAACGTAAAAATGTAAACCTGCACCCAGAAACAAGTCAAATCTTTACAGCTTACTGTTTCAGTCACTTTTTTTAATACTGGACTCTGTCGTATTTTGGAGTTGAGCTCTACAAGCAGTAAGAGAGCAGGGTGGAAAATCAAAATCTCTAAACTGGATGACTTGATGCCTTTACAAGGCCCTGTCTGTGGTTTCTATTATAAGCACACATTTTCCTGTTGATGCTTGTCTGGATGAAGAACGAGTGTAAAGCCCAAAGCCACATGCCAAAGGACACCTGGACAGGAGGATGATGTCATGTCATATGGTAACCTTTTAAAATGATGCATTCTAAAAAGTTATGCATTTTTCATAAATTACACATGTTCTGTCAAAGCGCAGGACTGAACATAAACACTGTGGATAGTAAACAGTGCATGCACAGGACATCTACAAACTACTCTAATCTAGTTAGGTGACCATGCAGACATAGATAAATGTCTGCTTTTGTGCTTCGTTATATTAAACATGAACATTGCCTTCAGTTTGGGGTGCAACATTATGTACTCAAGAGAATCCACATCATCTGTTTTTGTGAACAGTGTTTAAACCATTTATTAAGATCGTTATGTCAAACTGAATGATCTCAATAAAGAGGAATGAAAACAGATGCTGGAAAAACAGAAGGTTAGAATAGGAGAACATGTCTGCACTCTCTGTACTACCCCTGAACTTTTTCCCTGACCGCATGACAATAATAAACAAAAAACTAATGGATTAGAAAAGCTCAAGGATAAGGAGACATAACGCAGGCTATTATGCTTGCTGTCTTTATTTAAATACATGGATTACTACTAACTAAAGTTGTACATGTGTGCTTTTATGTAGACTACATGTGGAGGATTGTAAGATTATTATAATTTAGACAAGAAAGAATTTGGTACATTCATTATTCAGTGTTTCACAAGTTCAACATTTTTTGACTTGGCCAAACAATTGACTTGTTGTCTTCAAATACTTTATCAATAAATTTATCGCTGCCTCTCCTAACTGGATAATTTGGGAGAAACTCTTTAAAAATGGGTTAAAAATTAGTCAGAAATGGCGCAAATACTATCGAGTTAGTCAATAACAGTACAAATACAGCAATGTTGAACCAGTATATTCTGGATCTATAATACTCACAGTATTTCAGAGACACTTTAGTGTTTGGTTAAGATGATCAGCTGTGGTGAATCTGACTAGTTCAGCAATTTTAGGCTTCTTCTTTTTAAATGTTTTCATTTTTCTGGGCAAAAAATAAGTCCCGCCCCCAGGTGAAACCAACCTGCACAGGTCTGCCTCCTTTTCCACAAAAGGCAATTTAAGAGGCCACTGTAAGAAGAGGCGAGGTTAGTATGGAGAAGAAAGACTTGCCATTGTTTATATTGCAACTGTAATTCACCTCACAAAAAGCAGAAGGCTCTAAAATGACAAACTGCTCCTCTGATCACTCATGACATATCATATAAGTTGACTGATCATGGAGCATAAAGCTCAAGCTTTATTTGTTGCCGTTACAAAATATTGGCTATACAGTTCTTGTTTATTTTTGCTTACAGTTTGTTGGCTTGCATGTTATCCTGTTCATGGTCTCCTTATCTAGAGGTTTTTATTTTTACAGTACATGCAAATTCTTCCTCCAAGTTTCCCCATTCCAACACTTACAACCTTAGTGAAAGATATCGCATGCGTCCAACTATCCCAAAAAGGCTGTTCTTGACATCTGAACACCACACAAAATAAACAGAAGACAAAAAGCAAGTAAGGGGAACTCAAGTTTATTAATCAATGCCATATACAGTCAAGCAAAAAAAAAAAAAAAAAACAACAACAAAAACAAACAAACAAAAAAAAAGTCAACTATATTAAATGATATTCACATTATATCCTAGCAGGGTTTACAGCATATACTGAGCTTGCAATCATAATAAAAGCAGAAATGGGAAAAAAAAAAAAAAAAAAAAAAAAATCTCAAAGCTCACACATTACATCATGAAATAACAAAAGACACAGAGCTTAGCGGTGAGTCCAAATACAAGAATGAGATATAAAAAGCTCTCAACAGGAATGACAGTAAATTCAATTTGGCAGGTGCTTAAGTAGGAATTAAAAAATAAAAAGAAATGTCTGAAGCGAGGGGGAGATTTGGGCCTGCGAGGCAATGCCACTGGAACACCTTCCTAAAAACTTTGGTCACTTTCATGGATTAGATGAATATGGGAAAACACACTACCCACACTAGCCTTAGCCGGAGTGTGCTAGAGTTTACAGAACAGGTATTAATGGAAGATTATTGTTTTCAAACTATCTAGCATTTTCAGTACACTCCTACATTCCCTGGAGGTAGAATTATGGCAAAAACCTACTACGTGATTGGCAGTGATGTAGAACGATGCATGATTTGCATGGTCTGGTTAATAGTGCACCTTTTAAGGCCAGATACATTGTATGATGTTTAAGCCATAAATACAGTTCCAGGGCTACTTTAAGACAGGCGAGTGAGTACAGGGCAGAGATCCATAGCCCTTAAACTGCAATACCTGAGTCAGCAGTCTTTTAAAACCACATCAAATCAGATGCCAGATTCATATGAAAAACCAACGAGAATGGTGAAAAATTGATACAGAATGCTTTCCCCCCAAAAACTAATTCATTATGCCTTCTACAGCACCCAAATAAAAAGCCGATGTAAATACTGCTGTTAAAAAGACGCTTTTTAATCAAACCAAAACATATTTTAGAAAGGTGTAAGCACTGCCTTGCATGCACGTCCAACCTCTCTGTAGGGAAAACTGCATTACTGTATGTACGAAAGACAATGAGGTTCACAAAAGAAAAAAAATTAACTTGATGCAGCATATATCAGGCTTCTGAGGTACTTCATGTCTACGCACATTTTTAGAAAAGTAACTTTTTTCTTTAAAAAAAAAAAAAAAAAAAAAAAAAAAAAAAAAAAAAAAAAAAAAAAATCCTATAATAGCAGAATATACCTCGTCTTAATTTTCTTTTAATTTCTCTGCCCAATTTTCAATAGGGCTTTTTTTTTTTTTTTTTACTGATTAGAAAGTGCAATATACAAATACTGATCATTCTATGCAGCATTCACTCAAGGTTGCATGAGCAATTTATGTATAAATTCTTTGATGTGACAACGAGTTTCATCAAATTAAAAATAAAATCACCACCAAATATAAATACAGGAGATGACAGATCTGAAAAGGCGTTTACACGCACTCACACACGCGCACACACATACCCCCCCAAATACAAAGTGGATGTCTTTAGCTCAACAAAAATATCAAGAACATGGATTTCCTTTTCATACCCTTTGTACCTTTTCGATCTTGAGCCAACAGAAACAGGCCAGTGTATCAGTAGAGTGTATTTTGCAAAGACATTTGATTATTAATTGAACAGTAAATTCCCTTTGTAAAACGTTGCATGGTTAAAAAAAAATAATAATAATAATTTTTTACACGCAAAACTATTTTAAATAGCTTATTCTCAACCTGCTTAGACTTGCTGTGGAGCTTTCACCAAACAGACCCTCGTTTTTGCTTATTGCAATACTGAATATTTATCAAAAAGAAGAATCGAGGCTAATGCAAGCATTCGGACAGAGCGAGGTTCACCAGCTGGATTGTTAGAGATCATGCTGCCAAACTTGGACTAACATTTAAAAAAAATTGTACAAACATGCTAGGATTTTTGGATGTAGCAAATTTGCCTTTCTGTAGTATTGAAAAAGCAGAGCAGTGGTGATTGGTTCAACTGAACCCAATACGTGATCCTAAATGCGGCACATCACTACTGATGATTATGGAGAAAACATAAGAAAAACTCACAACCTGATGGCACTCGGTGAGTAACCACATGATCACCTAAATTAAAACCAAGATGCACCTTAAAGACAAGAGTAATAATGCAATTATTGCTCTGTATTCACTCAAACAAGAAATTAGCAACTAGGAATAGGTGATATGGCAAAAATATTAAATCACAAAAACTTGGAGATATATATTTTGCTGACAAACCAAAAACAAAAATATACCAATTAGTACAAAAATGTTTTTTTGTCAGTTGCTTTTTACAGTAAGTTATAAAAGCAGTGACACTGATGATAATGAAGCTTAGAAAAGTGTATATCGTCATGTTTACCGTGATTGTGCCACAATATCAACATCATATCGTCATATTGCCCGGCTCGGTTAGCAACCTATCCTTGTGCCATGTCTACTCCAAACTACCACAGAAGGCAATAATGTTTACTGATGAGGATATTTTGAAACAAAATTAAATGATTACTCCATTATGACTACGGTTTACGGTCCACAGAAAGTCCGTTCACAATTTGGTCCCCAACATTTTTTTTTTCCCCCGTCTGTCCCTCATCTTGGCGACAACACAGTTTATTTTCTGAAAATGCAAAATCTAAAACGCAGTATTGGCTTGAGTTGTTTGGTCACTATTATTATTATTCATCGTCATGATTATATAAATTATACACACACACACACACACACACACTTTCTGTCCACTTTGTTAGGAACACCTGCACATTCATGCAGTTATCTAATCAGCCAATCATTTTGCAGAAGGGCAATGCATAAAATCATGTAGTTACAGGTCAAGAGCTTCAAGATGACATTAGATCATGGCTGGTTGTTGGTACCAGATGGGCTGGTTCGAGTATTACAGAAACTGCTGATCTCCTGAGAAAACAGTCTCTAGAGTTTAAAAAGAATGATGCAAAAAACAAAAAACCATATTGAGTGAGTAACAGTTCTGTGGGGTTTGATGTGAACAGTAACTGAAGCGCTTGACCTGTATCTGCATGAGTTTTTGCAATGTGCTGCTGCCACATGATTGGCTGAGTAGATAACTGCAAGAATGTGCAGGTGCTCCTGTTCCTAATAAAGTGGACAATGAGTGGGGAGGGAGAGAGATAGAGCGAGAAAGGGGTTAAGGCTAGCACCCTAAATTGTTCTGAGGTAGTTTTCAACGTTGGTATTAAAAGCCATGTTATTAAGCTAGTGATTTTTTTTTTAAAAAGGATTTTCAGCCTTGTACACAGGAACACTCCATTTCAGTATTACTGGTGACCAATTATATGTCATTTCTTATCAGAGACTATAATTAAAATTTTTTGATAAATAATTGACTTATTGATTTGCGCACATAACGACTTAATTTCCGTACTTCCTAGGGGATGACGAGCACTAATTGGAGCCAAGACGCTCAGTCTGAAATGAAAACCTGGGCATCAGGCTATAGTTTGAAATAGTGGCAGTATGAAATTTAATGCTTTAAAACAAACAAACAAACAAAAAAAAAACAACAACTAGAAATGTCCTAAAATATAAAACAAAGGAAACACAATATTGCCCTAAATATAAACAATTCTTACAGTGCAGCACCTCAAACACAAGCAACAGAAGGATTTGTCCATATGTCAGTAATAATTGCCCAAACAAAAACGTTAACTCAGTTACACACAGCTGAACTGCAGTGATATACATGAATGTGTATTACTTATGACATTAGGAATTTTCATATAAACTATGGGCTTATGAGGGGTAGAGCGTTTTCTTTTTGTTTGTTATATATTTTCAGTAAACTTGTAGACTTTGGTCATCGTATTCAGTTACAAGCAGAAAATTAGAGTGCAAAGTTGGAGAAATGTTTATTCATTGGAGAGCATTATTTAAAATGCACAATTCCTTTAACTTAAATTCATTTGACTGTTAAATATCAGATCTATAAATTCCTGGCTACACATTGAGCAAAGGAGTTTGATTCACATATGCAATTGATTTGCACTACGAGTTTAACCTCTAGTTTAAAAGGGATGCAACAATTTGGTAGACATTCTCTTAGCTTTACCAAATGAGGGTACCTCTGCGTTGTAATTTCAAAACACCGCCATGCTGATTCTCATTCAGCTTCTTCATGTTCTCATAGAATGCTGATGTGCACCATGTGGTTGTGCTGTGCATAGACAAAAGGATTAATCTGCCGTATTTCATTACACCAAATTTCATCACATCCAGCATAACACGGTTGCCTGTTCTGGATTACACTGGACATCATGAATCGTCTGCAGGAAAATTAAAAAACCTTTTTCACATTTTGAACACTCAGTCCAGTTTTCAAATCAACTCCTTTGCATTTAGGACATTATATAAAAATCACTCCTAAAATCGTTGAAAGAATGAAGTTTAAATTCAAAATCAGACTTGCATACAAACCACCAGGGATCATCGTAAAACAAATCAAATTTGAACACTACAATAAGATGAATGGCTCTGAACCGGAATCAGTTTTTGCATAGTTATTCAAGGACTTTTTAGCCATGTGTGGCTTCAGATTCTGCACCAATTTGTACGTGTGCACATGCGCCAAAATGTAATACAACTGCAGGATCCATGAGCGTTTATGGTGATTAAAGAGGACAACCAACCTTCTGATCTTTCCAACAATAACCACGTCCACACCTATTCATATAGTGCAAAAACACCTCAATCATACATTTTCTTTTTATTATACAAGAATTGCATATGCTTAAGAGTTCTGACGATCTAAGGTGCTGGCTTTAAAAGGTAAAATACTAACAATTTAGTTAAAGTAAAAGCTGTGATCACGGTCATATTTACAGCTCAAAGCCAATTGTATTATTGAAAAACAAACAAGCAAAAAAAGCGAGGTGACTTTGGGGGGAAAAAAAGAAAGAAAAAAAAAGAAAAAGGTTTTAAATTGTTCACTTCAGATGTTTCCTAAGCTAAATGAGAAATATTAGATCTACAGATGTTTATCATATCATAGCATACAATTTGAATGGAAAGTGACACGTTTCGTTCCAAATTAGCAGCCAGTGGGGAAAGAATGTAAAACACAAATGCATTGCTTGGCCGAACATGACCGTACTCACACTGTGCACCTCCACAAAGATTGAGAGCGGATAAGGATCTTTCAAATCCATTTGGTGAATTTCATTATAACTGTGCAGGATTATATCAAAGCATGAATCTTTAGCACTTTATTATTGTTTTTGTTTTTGTTTTAAAAAAAAAAAAAAAAAAAAAAAAAAAAAAAAAAAAAAAAAGATATGGCAGTTAATGTAAAAGAATTAAATGGCACCAAGGATAGCCTCTGAACAGATATGCCTTTTGGTCATTTCTGAGCTAACTGACACTATAAGATGCACGGAAACTTTGAAAGAAATAATTTATTCCAACACCACCACTTGCGTAATTATGAAGAAATGACTAACGCAGTGATGTTACCATTATATTAGAAACAGGCAACAAGAGGTAGGACATCTAGCCATTTCCACACAATTACTGATGGTACATGTCCAATGCCCTTCAAAGTGCATCTGCAAGTTTAGAGACCAGCGGCAAATACGAAAAATAACTAAGTCAAGTATTTGAGACTGAGAACTAAAATGCCCCTGCAACACAGTTCGGTCAGAAAATGACAGTAATGGATAACGCTGGTAAAAAGTCTAAAGAAACTCAACCTTAATCAGTTCCATGGTTGATTTTTTTTTTTTTTGTGATCTCATGGTAAATAAAATATTTGTTTCAGGAAAAGGTTTAGCACCGATAATTCATTGTGCTTCAGTTACTGTAGGATAACAATGCTTAAATATTTGTAATCTTTCTTGGCTAACAGGAATAACTGAAAGTTATCTAATTTCTCTGCTATAGTAAAAATATAATATTCTATAGACTAATACTGCTACAACAGGAAAAGGGTTTTTCTCTATGCACTCTAATAAAGCTTAAAATTACTACAATACACGTTATCTAAAGTCATTATATACACAAAAAACACACTAAAATCTCTTAGTTATAAATGCATAGGTAAAAAAGTTTAAAAATGTTCATCTATAGGTTATTTAAAGTTAAAGGAGAAAAGTATGGGGAAGCTAATCAATGTTCAAATGATATTTGCATTTAGACCAGTATTTAAAAACAAACAAACAAACAAACAAACAAACAAAAAAAAAACAATGATAGCTGTTCAATTTTAACGAATTGTTGAATCATTTGCTAATATACCCCACAATCTCAAAAGCCTTTAGCAAAAACTAAAACCACTCACCTATTGAACAAACCCAATGACACTACAAAGCTCTTGAGAAGAGCTTCAAAGCACCGGAGATGCAAGAGAGTTGCACAATAGGAGTCCTCAAATCCAGAAACAATAGAATGGTCAGACTTCCATGGTAAAGGCTATTGCGTTATCACTGACATTTGGGCAAAAAAAATAAGGTGCATAACACATTCAAGTGTAATGTGGCTAACTAGATATCGATAACCAACAAATACGTTCCCATAACCCTCAAGACCTCCCTACCATTAAGGCCATGGTTCCATGAGCCATCAGTGTGTGTATAGATCTAAACAAACAAACAATATGCAGCTCATCAGCTTGAACATAATTAGATACATAAAATAATAATAATAATAATAAAAAAATTATATCAATCTCTCCTTTACATCATGATTCATGCACCACCACAACAGTGTATGAGGCTGATACAACCACAAGATACTCCAGGGTTTATTAAACCTGATCTCTAACCACTGCATCTATAGTGTACAGGCAATTACCACCAAAAAAAATAATAATAATTGCAGACTTATCTGTGCAAGAAAAGATAAGAAAATTAATTTACACAAAACTTATTTATAGAGAGGCTCAAGGGAAGTGAAAAAACTTTGTGTGTGGAATGTTTTTGTAAATTCCTCAATCAGGTATTTATAAATTGGGTTTTAAATGTAAGATCTACATAATTTGTCTTTTACAAGGAGTGCCTATATTTCAGACGCACACAAAGACACAAACATGCTAGATCGTAAAATCCTTAGAAAATCCTAAATGACCAAAATTTGTTTTAATCTACTGTTGGAAAGTAGAATAAAACTACATAATAAAATCCGCTGTGTGTGTGTGTGTGTGTGTGTCTCAGTGTTATTTTTGATTTTGTGTTTTATAGTCAGGTATTGTAAATGTTTAAATTTATTCAACAGCTGCCTTTAGACTTCCATTATAAGTAGATTTCACAGAAACTGGCTTTCCAATCTTTTCTCAGAATAGAGAAAAATAAATAATTCTAAGTAGTAATCAGTCATACGCTACAGAAGCAGTAGATAGATATTAGTTTGAAAACAATGGAGTGGTCCTTTAAGAAATCAAACTTCAGGCTGGACTTGTGGTAGAAATAAAAAACAAACAAAAAAACCCCAAAATGAATAAAATCAATAAAACTAATCAGCAGTACATAGAGACTAATTTCACACAAAATATTAGTACTTCTCTTTACAGTCTAATAGGCTAACTGAATGTTGGGAAAAAGAAAAAAAGGAAACCAGCGTAGAAAAAGGATAACTTACTAACAGGTTTGGTTAAAAAAAAAATTAATAATAATAATAATAAAAAAGGGTGCTTGTCAGTGGTAGTACCAGCCCTGTATTAACCATAATTCCCCTTTTCAGACCCATATCACTGATTGTCAAAACTCTCTCTTATGGTGAGAGAATGACTGATTACAGGCTGATTGATCTTCCACTGTCCCAAAGAACTGTTCAATGTATCCTCATGATAATATAAAAATTTGGTTTCCAATATAAGCACAATCTGAAGGATGTTACTCAAGAAGCAAACTTAATCGACAACGTTAGAGTAACGGAGTTGAGGACTAGCAAAAAGACAACACTGACATAGATTTGTTAGTACATGTGAAAGAAACTTTAAAAAGAACAGCAAGTACTCATGTCCTGAAGTTGTGTCCTTCGACGTCAGTACTGACTGAAGTTCCACGTCAGTACTGACTGAAGTTCCACGTATATGTCTTTCTTGCAATTTCTATGGTATAATTTCATCAAAAGTTCTATTTCATCAGCCTTGGCATAATCATGATTATAATATTAATAATGATATAAACCCCAAAGCAAAGTCAGAACAGTCAGTGTAAAAGCGTAAACGAATGGACAGAAAAATGATTTCGTGCAGCTCAAATAAATATAAAGATTAACAGAGACCTTGAATATGTGAAATGTTGCCAGTTGACTATGTGCACATCTGGAGGCCCCAAAGATGACTGGGGCATGTTAAACATACAGACACATGGTGTTTGAGGATATGAGACTCAACTCTGGGCGAGCTCAGGCGAAGTACATGGTGCGCAGTGTGTCCTGGTGGACCTGCACAGCTTTAGCCAGGGCCTGCTGGTCTCGACCATTACTTTGGCCTGATGTGTGGCTGCCTTCAGCACTGCCAAAAGACATGGTAAACACAAGCAAATGAATCAGTATACCAGAATACACTACATGGCCAAAGGTATGTGGACACCTTACAAACACATCCATGTGCTTGGGTCTCCAGGGAAGGGAAATCTTAATGCAACAGCATACAAAGACACCCTACATAACTGTGTACTTCCAACTTTGTGGCAACATCTTCAGGAAGAACCGCATATGGATGCGATGGTCAGGTGTCCATAAACATTTGGCCATACAGGGTTTAAGAGGTCAAAAGGCTATTAGACTCAATGCTGTAGCAAACACGGTCGCAAACATTGAATGGATTTACATGACACTGAGCTATGCGCCAAGTAAACAAGATCAGACAGATTCACTTATAATCTTTTTTTTGAGAGAGATTAAAACCTTTTGTTTATAACCTTTAGCTTTCTTTTCCTTAATACACTATGCCATTTTAAATATTTTATCCCGAACCTAAATGTGTTTTAATCTTATTTGTATTGGTTCTTTCTCTTACATTTTCTGTCTTCTATTTTTCTAACTTTGTACAGCAGAAGATAAGAGAGTCAATAATTTTCCTTTGGTTTATATCATAGTATGACAAAAAATATCACATCACAATACTCCAAGACATTTCTGGTACATGATCGGTTTCATAATACTTAGCCTGGCTGACTATAATGAAAATTATCAAATGAAAAAATGAATTAACAGTGAAAATCTTTAATCTGCAGATTTTTCCATTTTTAACATGCAGTACGGAATTTTCACATCTAATCGGCTGCCTCCAATCGGATATTGCAATTGTTATAAAATAAACTGTAATGAAAAGCCATGGCTTAGAAAATCATATAACCGTAATAGCATTATATTCGTCAGATCATTCAGCCCTATCAAAGAATGGGAAGGTTCATGACAATGACACCTCAGGGTTGCATACCTGTCATGTTCCTTGTCGACTAGGTGGTAGCGTGCTCGGAATGCCACAAGGTGGGCATAGTATGCAGGTGCAGGAATGGAGACCGAGCGGGTACAGCGCACGTAGGTGTGGCACAGCTGGTATGTGAGTACCTGTAGCTCATCTGAAGTGAAGTGGTTGTCGTCCCACAACACATGATAGTGAGAAGGCCTGCTAGTCCCCTGTGGAGTGCATCAGTGTAGAAGGGTTGATTCAAGAGGATTCCCTTTCTCAGAAGCAATGTTAACTGATTCAAAAACAGCACAGTAGTGCAGAAACATGGTGCAAATCTCTCACATAGCAATATTTTCCTTTTGTATGAATTCAGCATGCAGGGCTCCATTTAACATTTTTCTTTTTCAAAAAAAATATTTTATAATTAAAACAAATGGAACCGTTTTGCAGTGAGTGCTTTTCTTATTCTCCCTGCAACCCAGGAAACCGACTCTGCATTTAAGTACGCAAGGTGTAATAGCTATGACCGGCAGACACAATTGCAAGCATCCTGTGAAGTAAGTACCTGAATCCCAGCATGGCTGCAAAGGTAAAAGTCAAACTCTGATGGATGAGTGATTTTTGTGTCGACTGTGGTGCCAGCAGGGATGTTCCCACTCTTTCCAACCTAGAACAAATAGAACCAATAAGTTGCCCAAAAGCACATGTCAAGAAATACAATACATAAGATATAAATGTTGAAATAACCAACCCTCTCATTCCTGTCCATACAGAAAAGCCTGGTATGGTGTCTCTTCTGGACTACTACAAAAGTGATGCCTGGCTGGTAGTCCTTCTCTAGCTTTATACAGGCTTCACGGATTGCCAGTAACTCATGCTGCAGAACCTTGAGAAAACAAGAGTCAATACAGGACTACAAAATGGAAATGTTTTAATGAAGCTCGCCCATATACAGTTGTGCTTGAAAGTTTGTGAACCCTTCAGAATTTTCTATATTTCTGCATAAATATGACCTAAAACATCAGTTTTTCACAAGTCCTAAAAGTAGATAAAGAGAACCCAGTCAAACAAATGAGACAAAAATATTATACTTGGTCATTTATTTAT
>JAQQZR010000023.1:21814734-21829906 GCA_030068235.1 Notoglanidium macrostoma | reverse complement strand
CCAGCCTGATGAGCATCAACAACTCTTTTTCTGAGGTCCTCAGAAATCTCCTTTGTTCATGCCATGATACACTTCCACAAACATGCGTTGTGAAGAGCAGCCTGACTCTAATTTCACCTTCAAACTAACAGCTAATCCTAGAGGTTCACATACTTTTGCCACTCACAAATATGTAATATTCGATCAGTTTCCTCAATAAATAAATGACCAAGTATAATATTTTCATCTCATTTATTTGACTGGGTTCTCTTTATCTACTTTCAGGACTTGTGAAAAACTGATGTTTTAGGTCATATTTATGCAGAAATATAGAAAATTCTAAAGGGTTCACAAACTTTCAAGCACAACTTTAGGTGAATAGGTTACCTGATTGAATTGTCCTTCTGAAATGCCATCTCTGTAGTAGATAATACGTGTGGGTTTGAAGCGGGTTGACTTGTAGAACTGTATCAACAGTTCTCTCACCATTGTAGCCAAGTCCTGAATGATGTCTTGGCGGTGCTGCTGAACCCGCACTGTCGCACAGTATCGACTTGGGTGGGCATCCATGCTACCAACCACCTAAAGCAGACAGGAACTTCTTTAATCAACATTTGGCTAAATATGTATAACAGAAGGCTGGTAAACAACAGGTTTATAGTTGCGAACTTATTCAAATATCATAACACTTTTTTAGTACCTAAAACTAAACTTTCCAAAACAGGAACTTGCATGGCAAACAAACAATCTCAATATGTGAACTTTTAAAATGTGCCTAATTGTGAGTGTGGGGAAGATTTCGGTGAGAAAATATTTATTTGGCATTTACAGAGGAGTCTATGGTGTCCACCCTTAGTAATAGTCAGATGTAACCTAGTTCCTTTAGGTTTCCACATTGGAAAGTTTTGATGCAGTACTTTGTTATATAAACTTTATTAGATAGCAACTAGAGACCACACCATTAAATGTAACTGTAAATTGATAAAAAGCATTTAAAAAAGTATTACACTTCTTAACATGGGTAAATTGTAGCCATAAGAGGAATAATACACTTTGGGACACGAAGTTGCTATAAATACACACTCATCATGTTTAAAGAACATAGTTATTCAGATGTGTACATTGGTAATTTCTCTAACAAGGAATTTATTTTGTAGGTAGCAATGTAACATGCCATAAACCTGAGACGTGTTGTCAATTTAGACTTACTGCAGCAATGGAGGGTTTCTTTCCATCTCCTGCTGGAGGATGGGTAACATCTGCTCCCAGGAAAATTACGGGCTGCTGGAAAACTAAGGGCCTGGAGAGCAAAGCATCAATGTTTTTGCAGACAAAAAGCTACTTCAAACTTCCACCATCAACACACCAATCTAAAATTCTGTTGAGGTAAGCTTATTCCTTAAGATCTAAACTGTGCTCACCTTCCCTGTGGAAGTAGAATGTTGTTGACTCCACCCAGCTTAACGTTGATCTTCAGACAGAGGTTAGACAGTGTCTGTGGAGTGGTTTTCTGCACATTCTTCACCTGTACACACTGAGTGGCCATTCCTAAAACTGTGTCCCCAACACGCTTCACCTCCGCTTTGAGAACATGAGACAAAGAAGCCAGGTTACAAAATGTGGGCATGAAGTAACATCAGTCATCGAAATCTGTGTTAGAGACAGAAATACAGTTGCGCATAAAGAGTAAAGAAGAGACTGATTTACCATAGACAGGCGTCTTCCCTGGAAGAATAACCACGATCAGCTGTAGGCCTTGGTAGGTGTACTTCAGGTGTTTGAACATGGGTTCCACACTGTCAGCTCCCTGAGCATACTTACAAAAGCAGGGCTGGCCTTGAATGGGCATGCCTGCATCACGAGAAATCTTGCGCAGCTGGTCTGTAAATGCTCTACAAAGAGCACAGAGCCAAAAACAATAAAGACATTTACAATCAGAAAAGATTTATCAAGCTGAGCAATTCTAAATGTAAAATGTTTTGTTTAAGGACCCTTAAGTGGCCCTCTAGCATTAATGAAATACTGAGCTCACAACCTTCTCGTCACTAACACAGAACATTAAACTCCGCCCCAAACTTCAATTTCTACACTAAAAGAATTACTTAAATTGCAACGGCAAGGTACTATACAGTTAAATACTGTCATATAAGCAAACAGTAACTTACTTTAATAAGAGCTCAGTGCATTGCCTTTGTGGAGCAAAGCAGGCGATGGCCCAAACCTTGATCTCTATCCCAGTATGGAACTGCTTGTTTCTCATATCCCATACACCTTGGATTGGGGTAGCTATTGCTTTGTTCTGACAGAAGATGTATATAATATGAATGAGCTTCATTTGTTTTTAAATCACACACACTGTTAAATGATTACATCCTTAAGCATAAAAAAGCAGTACGCACCCGTCCTCCATATAGAATTGATGGTGCCTGGAGGACTCGGCCATTCACTTCAGTCATCTCATCTCTTACCATGACGCCAAACTCACGTACATAAGGGTCACTATTAAAGTTGGCACTTCTCATCTGTAATACATAAGAATCATTAAAAGCTTTAAATAAACTTACAGGTCAAGGCAGTTCACCAGCTGTACATGTAACAACAACTACACAGCAGAGAGATGAACTGACCAATTTGCTGATTTCGTCCTGGCGGTCAGGTGCTGACCGTGCTGTGGCACGAATCATAGTGGAGGTCTGATTGTCTGTCAGTTTCTTGATGCATCGCTGTCCGGCCACTATGTTACAAACCTAGGACAAACCAAG
The DNA here is from genome assembly GCA_030068235.1 of Notoglanidium macrostoma. Taxonomy (NCBI): domain Eukaryota; kingdom Metazoa; phylum Chordata; class Actinopteri; order Siluriformes; family Auchenoglanididae; genus Notoglanidium; species Notoglanidium macrostoma. The sequence goes on along the minus strand of JAQQZR010000023.1, from coordinate 21,827,165 downwards.
GTGAAATAGTGTGAAAATGACATAAAACTATGTATTAAAGGTTGTCCTTAAAAGTACCATATACTTTGACTAACCTCAAGAGGAAGGTAAGTGTGCTTTTGCTCCTGCCCGACTTGTAAACATGGGAGATGAGGATATCGAAGTATCAGTTTGTATTTATCTTTGAAGTACTGTGCCACCGTGCATTCAATGGTTTGCCCATTCTCCTGCTGTAAGGGAAAACTGTGGCACAGTAGAGGGAAAAAAAGGGCATATGGTCAAAATCCACAAGATACTAAATATGAAATCACAAGACCCGATTTACATGCTTGTGTCTTCGTACTTGCAAGCCTATGAGGGGAAATATGTCCTCACATTTACATAGGTGTTTGCCAACATCCTTGCAAATAAAGTGATGTGCTCTAGTGTTACACGTAACAAAGCAGTCTGTAATAATAGTACAGTGTAGTAATAATACACTGCATGGTGTGTTCACTTTTTAAGATGAATTGCTTTCTCACTGCAATGGAGTTCATTTCAAACCAGACTGAGCCAACCCTGCTCAGATAGCAGTGCAATATGTTAATAGTGCGCAACTTCTGTATTCTTACCTGCTCAAACAAGATCGAAACACACTAGTTCAATTAAAACTGACTAGATGCTGCATATGTTGAAAACACCCTCACACAACTTGGGTATTCAAATTCAGTTCATGTATATGTTTGAAGAACCGAATTAACCTGTTTGGATTAATCACAATTAGTATGTTTTGTGTTTGCTATCATACTGTGCATTTGTAAATAGGCGTATAACGTATAGAGCTCAGATCAAAACATTACCATTACAAATCCCTTTCTACAAGGTAGACTGTTGAATGACTGACTAGTACCAACACTGTGGGAAAAGTCTGAGGGATGCTGCAAGCATTACCTGCTGCTACTTTCAGACCAAATGCTTCATAGCGTAAAATGTACGAAGATTTCAAATGCAAACTAGCAGTGGGTTTCGCTCTCAAAAAACAAAATAACCACCAGACCCCCATATTAATTTGCAGGCTAGGTGAAAAGAGCTCTTACGTTTGGTGGCTGGCTGGTCTCCTGGTTACATTACACACCCTGTATTTCCTCTTCATCTGCCCGCAGTGTGTGATCTCTACTTTCAAACCTGTAGGAGCACACAAAGCAGGATAAGGTAAAGGTGCAAATATGGAGCTCCAAGTGCAGCAACCATCAGCAGATTGTCAAGATATATTTACCCTTTATCTCTTTAGTGAACTTGACTCTTTGGGAATCTGTTAAGGGCTTCTGTTGTTCATCTATGCTTTTAAAATCCAGAACTTCGCACATAAATTCAATCACTGGTTGGGCTTTGTAGAATGCTGTAGCAGATACTAATAAAACAAATAAAAAAAGGCAAACAAATTCAGACATTTATGTGACTACATTCAAGAAAAGAAAAAGCTATTAAAAAACGTTTATCATTAAGCGATCATTAACATGGCTGACTAGCCATACCATCAATGTTGAGCATCATTTTCCAAAGAGACGGACGAACAGATTGGTGGAAGCCAAACCAGACTTCCCGTCCTCCACCAAGAGGGTTGGAGCAGCCTTCAGAAGGTGTGAAGAACGAGCGGCCAACAGGTGTGTACCTGGGGTGAAGACATAAACAGAGAGTGTTTATATTAATTCATTGGCATCAATACAGTTACTGGGTTTACATAAGTATGGGTTTACTGGGTTTACTTAAGTAACCTGGTGAGAACTTTGTCTACATGAGTCAGTAAGTAATTTAGTTTCTTTTAGCGGTGCTGCTAAACGTATTGAAGTAAATAGTTAAATTACACCCACACACACACACACACACACAAATGCACTTATAGAATGAACACCTCAACTAAGAAAAACATATCCAGCAATTCATCAATGAAGAGTATAGTAATAATGATAGATAGTAATAAGAGATCAGGTGCAAAATTACAAGATTAATAGATGACCAAACAGTGCCCTCTTGTGGTGATCAATAAAGGCACAACGATGAAAACTAGTTAGAATGCAAATTACAAATATACATATAAAATACGGCTGACAGCAATTTAAGAATATAACTTGTTTCAATAAAGTATGAAAGACTCTGAGAAGTAAGATTTTAATTACTCAGAGCAGAATGGCTGGACCGTTAAACCGAAACGTGCTTGAAATATCCGAGTTTATTCTTAGAGATAAAAATACATCAACTGACCTCATGGAGGGCAAATGTCTCATGACCACATCTAGCGCTTGAATGGTCTCAAAAGGGATGCTCGGAAGACGTCCAGTCAGTGCTTCATGAAGAGCTTGCAGACTAACACAAGAAACCCACTTTATGGCCACTTTAAAGCTCCTGTCTTTCCCTTCTCCAGGGATCGTCACCTCCAGCTCCACCTAGGACAAAATTACACATGCTCAATTGGTTTTACTTTGACAGCTATAATGATTCTTATTTTATGTCCAGTCACAATGAACAAACATATTTCAGTCCAAAATGACAATGAAAAAGACAAATGATGAAAGTACTCAAACTTAAAACTATTCAGATCAGTGCCTGTACATGCTCCAGTCACCTTGTCTCTCCCTATGGGTAAGGGCATCGCAGTGTATAAATTCTTCCTCCCGTCATACACAGGCTTTCGGTCACCAAAGATCTGGGTTTTAAAGTGCTGGACCATGTGCTCAACAATTTCACTGGAAAACAAAAGATGAGTTTAGATACAAAGGCTATGTTGCCCAGTTGCAATTTTTTGCTCAGTTCGAATTTGCCGATTTTGACTGTTCACATTCATAATTACAAGTGACCTGTACCTAAATGTAATCTGAAATGTCACACGTGAACACTGATATGTTTTTGGATGAGTCATCTGCATCACCATCAATAAAAAACATTAGTGAGACAACTCATGGTATTAAACAGACAAATAGATGTGCTGGTAGCTAATGTATGCATCACAGTTTGTTCTGGAGAACAGCAAACAGTTCATCAGCTGTAGCTCTCCTCCATTATTTTGCTGCATTGCCGGTGTTCTGACTATTTATGCTACCTTTTCGAAAAATGCTACAGTAGCACAAACCGATAGCAGAGAATAAACTCGGTCTTAGCTGTAGCCATTAACCTAACCCTGACCCTAAGACTTAAAGTTAATCTTAAATCCTTAACCTTAAACCTAACACACAACTGCTATGCTGCATATCTTGACAGGTTGCACAAATTGACAGAACACCATGCTGGCTCGTGATGACCGCGCGCTCAGCGCTGAAAGCCACATGAATTCCGATCTCGCCGTTCTCATTCATGTTGCACGGCCAAGAATCAGACATGCATCAGATTTAGGACCACAGTGTCTCAAATCTGATTTTTTTCTTTTTTCTGATTCACAGCCCGGAAACGATCAAACCTCTGTCATATTAAAGCCAAAAATCAGATTTGGGTCACGTCAGCTTGGTAATGTGAACATGGCCTAAAACTCATTGCTATTGTCTAACTCGGAGATTTGATTCAAGAGCTCGGAATTACCGGTTGACCCTGCGTGGGCACTTCTCAGGTTTGATGTCAATGTCGTAATGGTACACCTCCAGCTTGGGGATCTCCATCTCAAAGAAGTTGGCCTGCAGTTTGATTGTCCTACCCATGGTGCCAAAGTCTGGCCTCTGGGGTGGTTTGAACACATACTCTGGTGGTGGTGGTGGTGGTGGTGGAGAAGGAGATGCAGGAGCTGCTGGAGTGAACAGACAAGTTTCATGCGCTGCATTCTCAATTGTTTAATGCATTAAAATGTTTAAGGACCAGCTTTATTGGAGCATTGATGCTCAATTGATAATCCTTCCATTGGTTTCACATTTGCTCATTTGAGAAACATTACAAATCTTAAAATGGCACAGTAATACATTTCAGACTGTAATGCAAAAATGTCATATCAATCAATATCAAGCTAGATTTTCCTCAGTAATACATATACTAAATAAATTAAGAAGGCAATCCTCACAGCATATTTACGGCATTTATTTAACAAAATACTACAATAGGTGCAGCTAATGTTTTTGTGGAAAATATAGTTTCCGTAAAGTGGCAGTGCTGCTTGACTGAACTTACTGGCCCTAAAAACAGACCACCCTTACACATGTCTAGTGCAAAAACAAAATGGCATTTTATGTCAAACTGAATCTCATCCAACATGCTTAGGCTGTGCAGCTATATACATAAGACACTACGCAGGGCTATGTGTGTTTAATGGAGACTTAAACAAGAAGTCTAAATAAGGACCAAAACATAACCATGTGCGCTCTTATAAGAAAACAATCAATGACATTCAAGGGCATGATGCACCCTGAACTTGATTATTTCCTTATAAAACAGGATATCTTAAAGTGTTTTATCCCTTTCATATCACAGCAATCTGATGATTACTTTTTCAAATTTATTAACTAACAGCAAGCCACGGAATGCTCACAAAACAAATTAATTTATATCACTTATGTTATAGCAGCTGTAAACAGTTGCCTTTCCAAAATGCTGACACTGGAGACTCCTTCCAAAAATGCTAAAATCTATTTCTTTACAAAAAGCTGCTTTATATAAAAAAATTACACACATCAGTCTTTGCAAAATAACATTTTTAATCTGTTTATTATTAGTCTTAGGTCATGTGATGCATCCACCATGCAAGTAAAATGAATCAAACATTTCTGACCAGTCAATCAGAATAGAGAAATCAACAGTAACATAACACAATGCCTGAACAGAATTTTTAAAGAAATATAATATTAGCCACACAAAACATTCTTTATTTTTTATTTGAGAGAGAGAGAGAGAGAGAGAGAGAGAGAGAGAGAGAGAGAGAGAGAGAGAAATATTGCTGTCATTATTACCATGTTAAATGTACTGGCTAACTGAACTGACCTGTGACTATTCCATAAAACACTGAAATGCTCGACAAGCACTAGAAAAAATTTTTTTTGGGGGGCGGGCTCAACCCAGTTTATCAATCCCAGAAATGCGACGTGTTTGGAAGATAGTCACATGAGTCGAGCTTTATCTAAAGACCACAGAAACAGTGCAAATGTCTAGCGATCTACCCCACCAAGACCACATCCATCAAACTCTCACACTTCCAAATTCAGAAGTATTCGCACAATTCAGGTTTGTGAAAAGACATGGGGGTTAAGGTTGAGGATGTCGTTATGGATTGTATCTTTTTTAACACCTTCAGTCATATGAAATTAAATGAAATCCAACATCACCTTCTAAACTGGGGTCCGGATGCGGACCCGGCAACGTATTTTAGCAGATCAAACAAAACACTCAAAAATACTGCTGTTAGTTCAGCAACTCCATTTTTTTCCCTTTCAAACATGAGACGCTGCAGTCTCTGTAGCAGATCCTGTGTTAAAGTTTATCCCATCACATTTATTTACATGAAGGCAGCTTATTGAGAAAGGAAGCAATTTTAACAGACTTTTATATGTTATTTATCCTCTCTGGGCTGATTGGAGAAGTGACAATATGGCTTTAAAAAAAAAATTGATGACAAAACAACGTTCAGCAGATTAGACAGAGATACATTTATTGTGCACAGAGACGCACTTATTCTCTGCTTCAATTTCAAATCAGGTGCCTCATCCGCAGAGCTCGTGGTGCTGGTTGGATACAGAAATGTGAACTGCCGTAATGAAACAAAACAACCACTTTGTAATGCGTGAGGTCACAAACTAATAAATACTGGTTAAAAGGTGACTGTTCAGTTATGTTAGTTGCTTATCTGGACTTTTGTAAGCATGAACTTTTATATAGATGGTCCTTCATGCATTTCATCTGAACATTGTTTATCTAAGCTGGATTTTAACTGAATCTTAGACTAATGTAATCTCCTAGCCGACCCTTAAAAGTAGTAAGATTCTCAACTTACATGAAAAGTACTTAAGTGAGTCTCGTGCAGGAAGCTGAAGGAGTTATTCAACAGCATCAACAGTTTGCTTAAAGTCTTTCTCGCCTCCTTCCTTCACCACCTTAAACACTGGCTGGTCTTCTCACACCAGCACTAAATTAAAGGCTGTCCTATTTAAGATAACCTTTACTGAAGATGTTCAACTACTACAATTCAATATTAGGCTATTAAGATCATTTCAGTTTATAATTCTAGCGCCAAATAATTTAAGTGAGGAACAGTTTGGTGTCGGAAATGTGGGAAACACACTGCTAGCTTAACCACTGTTGCTACACTGGAAAGAATATTACCTAGCAGCAGTAGGTTACACTGCTTTCGTGCTGTTATTTTTAAGATAGGAATTTTTTTTATTTTTTATTCCTGCATACATGCTAATTCATAGAAAACAACTCGGCTAGCAAGGAACTCTGGCAAGTTTTCAAGCTAGCTTCTTAGCAACATCCACTTGCATGATTGCTTTAGCTTGCTAACAATAACACAGCAAGCCCGACAAACATGCGGGTTTAAAAAACACAAAAGGAACTCGCCATTTATTAACTTCACCCACTCCTCCGTTTAGGTTCATCGAATTAACATATTTACTGAACCAGTGTTTTGGTAGTTAGCACATACAGCCACCTCAGTTAGCATAACAATTCCAAACTAGCTAGCTGTTAGCCAGTGAGCTCGCGCTGTAGCGGTTACTCACCACTCGCTGCTCCACTCGAATACATTTCAGCTGTTTTGTAGCAGACCTCGCCAAGCGCGCGCAGATTATTTTCGCTTTTCAAACGTCGCGAGGCGCATCCGCGAGCAGGAAAGTGAACTTATCGGATACAAATGCCGTTTTTACAAAGAAAACAACGTTTCAGACAAGACTTCAACTACAAGACCGCGAGAGAAATCCCCACTCCCATCCCCCGTCACAACACGACCTGCTGTGTGCTCAACAAATCTTGAACCAACCATTTCCCACCCGTATTAAGATAAATCCCGCCTCTACCATTCACAAGAAGTCGGCCGTTCAAAGATGTCGGCCGTCCTTACACGTCAACAACGGCGCCATCTTGGTAGGGGCAACTTTCCAAGCGAAATTAATTGACATGAAATTAATTTAGATCGTCAATTAACATTTTCACAAAATAGTATTTTGCCTACTTTATAATTGTGACCTTATGAGAGGTTGAGAATTTTACCAGCAGGAAACTATCGGTTACATATGCTGATAATATAAATTTCCTTGTTAGAAACTCCTTCCAGCATGAAGCTATAGGTGTCATATTTTGTTATTTGGTTTTCTCATGGTCAGAAAATACCTCTAGCATTTAAAGGTATGAAAAAGCGTGAAGTTGTGTGCATGCGAAGTGAAGTGCGCACGTGCAGAATTCATTGGCGTGCATCATTTAATTATAATATATAATTGATAGTATAATTATTTTTATAAGCTTGGAATAGATTTAGGTTTTAAAAGACTGTCTGGTCTTTTCATTGACTCTACATGTACAGTCTATAGGTCGAATTATTAAAACAGTGCACATGTATCTAGCTAGCAAATGTATGATGTCAGTGTACACTTGGAAAATAAGTGGAACATGAAGCGAGTGATTTAATCAGCATTTCTCCATGAGACTTTCATTTTACGCTTTAAGAATTTTTTATCTGAAAATATAACGGAGGTGGGTTATTATAAACCAATCCCAGTGCAGGAGGCTGGTTACAGCGAGCCAATCCCAGAGCAGCAGGGAGGTTATATCCTGCAGGAGGTGGGGATCAGTCGTTATACGGGTGGGAAAATTAACTCATGTGACGTCACATAGTAGCCTATAGTACCCGTTCCTAAAAATTAAAGCCACAGAGAGGCGAAAACCTTTTATAATTAATAAACAGTGATTAAAGCCGGGTTGCTAAAAACATTCCAATACTAAAAGAACAAAACATTTGAAGGGTACTCAATAAGCTTACGTCATTTCCCAGTCATTGTTTTGTGTTCCTGAGAAATAAAGTTTTAAATGGTTTACTCATGACCCATTAATGAAGCTTAGCCTAATCAAACACAGAAGCAGATTTTCCACCATAAAGCTGCAAAATTAAATAATGACAGTAGCCAATATAAAAACGAAGCGATGGCTTGCGAATGTTCTTTCTAAGGGTTTCATTTTTCTTTTCATTATTTTAATGGTTATTTGTATTCTTTGTCCAAATATCTGTTCGCCCATAAGGCATCCCAGATGTCTGGATCCATACGTATTGTTCCTTATATGAATTTTCAGAGGAGCTTATCTCTGCATGCAATAACATCAGTTCTGATACATTAAGAAATGTTAAACGTTCTTGTATTCAGCGTATACACAAGTGTTCCAAGTCTGTCATTTGTTGTAATATCTGCATTTAAATAAATAATTAATTGCCTATGGATCAGACAAAACATGTGTATATATATATACTTTTGGGACACCCTGAACGTGAAAAGGTATTTGGACAAAGCACATCCTAAAAGAGCTGTATATATGCAAACATGTGTAAACATGGCAAAAATAACAGAGGTTTGTTTTTCCGGCCTTTTTTTTTATTTTTTTGGTGTGTGTATATATGCTTATGTCAGTAAGCATATATAGAATAGTCATCATACGTACAGCCACTTTTTCATTTGTTCTAAGTTTTTATTATGAGTTTTATTTTAAGTTTTAAATTGAGCACTACTTTTATCCTCACCACAAGGTGGCACTATTTTACTGTTAGTAAGTATTTGGCCTTGGCATCTCCTGCACTCAACATGCGCTCTACTAAGCACAGAATTTGATAGCTTATTTTATATTTACAGTATTTGTATTTATGCTAGTTTTATACTTTACTGAGTGCCATAAGTGCCACCAGACTAACATTTTAAATGACATTGTACAAAACGCCATGACGGTTCTGGTAAAACATGAATAATATTCACTTGTCTAATAGGCTATATAAAGCAATATATACCAAAGACAACGCGGCGCCTTTAAAAACATTAGGTACTTTTTAAAGCATTGTCGACTGCGGTATACAACATGTATTTTATTCTAAAAACGCACACACAAGCCCTGATTTACAAATTATTAAAGCAATTGGGCTATTTGGCTTATGGTAGGCACTGTATTGCTAGATAATAAATGAAGAAAAAAGGCTAGGGTATATATAATGCCTATAGAAGTTAAAAATCAATAGCTTAATTTTTTATTGCAATATTTATTTGTAAACAATGTGAATTTTTTTTCTATACAAGTCTTTGTAGACTTTTGAAAATGGTTCATTTTCCGGATTACAGAGTTGTGGCTGCTGTGTGTGCGTTTTGGCCAATGGAGCTGGATCGTGGATCCTCCCTGCAGTGCGTAACAGCGCAGTTGAGGATTTAACCAAGTCTTTGCTCCGGGGTTTAGAGCAGTCTTCAAGAGAGCGCCGACGCCTGCACTTACACACACTCACACAGACACGCACGCACGCTCACGCACACACTCTGACACACACAGGCGCGCGCGCGCACACACCCACGATGGCAGTGTAAACTTCAGGTCCGTAGAGAGTCAGGACACGGCGCTATGACTGGAGTATTCGACAGAAGGATTCCTAGTTTCAAGCCTGCAGATTTCCAGAACGCCTTTCAGCTTTCCGCCATGCATCACCCGTCTCAGGAATCTCCCACTCTTCCCGAGTCTACAGCCACGGATTCAGGCTACTACAGCCCCACCGGAGGGGTTCACCACGGCTACTGTTCACCCAACTCCAGCTCCTATGGGAAACCTCTGAATAGCTATCCGTACCAGTATCACGGAGCCAATGGACCTTCTGCTGGAAACTATTCCGCGAAATCTTACGCTGATTATGGCTCGTACCCGAGTTCTGCCTACCATCATCAGTATGCCGGAACGTACAGCAGAGTGCAGTCACAGCCGAGCCCGCAAGGTAACACTTAGCCTATTTTATGTATTATTTTTAAATGTTATATTATTTCAAATGTTATGTATTTAACGCAATTTTGTGCAATATTCTCAAAAAATGTACTGCACACTAAACTGTGGTTATTTAACCGTTTACGCTAAAACGGTAGATTTTCAGTCTGAATAACAATGGAAAATTGATTTGTACAATTATATATAAGAATGCAGTAAATTATGATAGCGCTTAGTGTCACTATATCGAGTCGTAATTTTAACCCCCCCAAAATTATTTTTGATTTTCCTAAACGGAAAACATCAAATGCCTATACCATGCCGAAATGTTTCCCTTCCCGACTGCTCATTATTCATGTCTATTTGCTTTTTTTTCCCGTATTTGTTGTAGAAAAAGAGACGGTTGAGCCAGAAATAAGAATGGTGAATGGAAAACCGAAGAAAGTCCGCAAACCGCGCACAATTTACTCCAGTTTCCAGCTGGCGGCTTTGCAGAGGCGCTTTCAGAACACTCAGTACCTCGCGCTGCCGGAGAGAGCCGAGCTCGCCGCGTCTCTGGGGCTCACACAGACACAGGTATGTTCACTGCATATTACAGTGACAATATTTACTGTATAACTGAAATATGAATCTTTAATATTTAATATGAAATATTTAATCTTTAGTAGTCTTTGTAAATATTGGTAGCAGTAACAATATCTAATATAGTATAAACCTATTATCGCTCTACTTTTATCTGTTAATAATAATAATAATAATAATAATAATAATAATAATAATAATTATTATTATTATTATTATTATTATTGCACTGTTGTAGTGTCTGTTTTTACTTATTCTCGTTTCCCTTGTATATTTCCGTCATCCGCAGGTGAAAATCTGGTTTCAAAACAAAAGGTCTAAAATGAAGAAGATCATGAAGAACGGAGATCTTCCTCCCCTGGAGCACAGCCCCAGTTCCAGCGACCCGATGGCGTGTAACTCCCCTCAGTCTCCGGCTGTGTGGGACTCACAGGCTCCTTCCAGACCTCACCACCAAGCCCAAAATATCAACACAGCCACCTCCTCGTTTTTGGAAAACACCGGCTCTTGGTTTTCCTCCGCCGGTCCGGTGAATTCCCATCTCCAGGCCCCCAGTTCCTTACAGCACTCTCTGGCTCTCGGATCAGGAACGTTGTACTGAAATTTGTGTTAATACTCGGTTGTATCGGACTGATGTTTAATTTTTTTCCTTTCTGAAGAATATGCAATGTACTGATTTGCCAGTCAAAGAAAAAAAAAAAACGTGTATAATGTGTAAATGTGTGCATGTAATTTATTTGCATTTGGAAGACTTATTAAATGTTTTTCATGGACTACAGACCCACACATTCTCAATGGTGCCTTAAATTGAAACCTCAACGCTTGTCATACCTGGACGTGCCATATAATTAAGAGCAACGTACAATAAATATAGGAATTACGTGTTTTTCCTTTAAATTCACTCTTTGAGTCTGTCATATTTTTACACAACTGTTAAATAGGCTAAAATTGAACATTCGTCTATTAGGTTTCTCGCCATAAATATCTGATGAAACATGTTTTAGGACACGTTTACACTGAATTTATTGTGGTATGTGGTAAATAGATATGCCATGGTCCCGGACTTCTAATGAGTCCAAGATTAAACTTGAATTACAAATGACAGGATCACATAAATTATATTAATTATGCAGTAGAACTATGCCAGATCTAGGCTTATAAATTCGAGATGACCAAGGATGCAGTTATTTAGTATACCAGTCGTTATGGAGTTTTAACATTGATTCTAGCTGCGTCCAGCACATTAACACAATTCGGTAGATATCCTTCAGGTCATTCGGGTTTATTAAAATAGTGCTACTTCAAATATGTTAGTAGGGTATTATTATTATTATTATTATTATTATTATTATTATTATTATTATTATTATTATTTTATACAATACAGAACAAGGTAAAAAAGACTTGGACTAATTATCAATTTAATTATCTATTATATCTTATTTAGTAGGCATGCCAGAAGTTTTTCCTTCTTTACAATTAGACTAAATATTGAAGGCATTTGGGATATTAGACTATGGATATAACCATAAAGTTGTAGACATTTCAAAATACAAAAAAACCCCATTAAAACAGTGGCATTTAACATCATTCTCGTAGATTAAATACAGATATCTGTTTTTAATTTTTTTTTAGAATGATAATAGCGAGACTGCTACTGAGGACTCCACCACTTCCGGTTGGAACTCAGCTCTCACAGATCTTCTTGCTATAGCGAATAGTTCTTGGAAATCTGGACGTTTAATCAAAACTGTACGACAACACAAGTGCATCGTAACCTAAAATAAAAATCATAAAACATCTCAGTAGGACATCACATGCATATTAGGCCTTTATGTCTGGTATTCAGCACATATATAAATACTACAATATCTTGGTAATCTTACGGTCACACGTAAATGCGCGTCACAGCCGTCAAATCATACACACACACACACACACACACACACACACACACACACACACACACACACACACACACACACACACACACA
>JAQQZR010000023.1:21775756-21814565 GCA_030068235.1 Notoglanidium macrostoma | reverse complement strand
CACACACACACACACACACACACACACACACACACACACACACACACACACACACACACACACACACACACACTACTTACTTCCTATGCCATTATATCGAGAGCCTTGTTAAATTCCAACTGACCATTTTCCACTCAGCGAATCCCTCCGCAAATGGTGTATGAATAATGACAGTTAGCTTCAACTGTATAACGCTCAACAATAATTATACTTCCACCAGGATTAGGGGTCCATTATCATAATCTGGACATTTACAATTATCTATAATTTGCAAAGATGCGCTTGGTTCTTGATTGCAGAAGGCTTTTTCTGGCTCACCATCGCTAAACAGTGACAGTAATAACGGTTAATTTTGCGGCCAATATATAAGAGGTGTCGGGCTGTGCAAAACACTTTCACACCTGAATTTGCTTACTCAACCACAAGCAGTGTATGGGACTGTCCGTATTCCCTGCGGGATCTGCACCGAAACCACGGCCTCTGTCCGGCTATGGAGGTAAGCAACGTCTTACTGTCTTTATCAGAAATGTAGAGAACTGTGGTGTTGGTTTGAGGCGTGCTGATATTTGTACACGTTCACAGTGCTGAAGGAAACAGGCTAACAGGCTACCTTTCAAATGCAAAGCGTCAAGTACACTAGTACGATTCTCTCTCTCTCTCTCTCTCTCTCTCTCTCTCTCTCTCTCTCTCCCCTTGTGTTGTCACATTGTCCTACCCTCATTTGTTTCACTATTAATTTTCCCTGTGCGTATGTCTCTATCTAGTTGCATCTTTATCTGTGTTTACTTTAAAAGCTTTTGTTTTCAATTATTTTCAAAAACTATTTTTATCGATATGCGTAAAGTTGCGTAAACCCCAGGGTGGAGACATAGGGTCTACAATATTACAGCATCTCTTGCCATAAATGCAAAATATCTAAATGAACCATACCAAATCCACTCCGATCAGAAAAGTGTTTAAAAATCAGGCTCCATTTGTGCGCCTGCATGGGGCATCCACAGGTTTGACAGCTGCAGGGGCTTCTCCTCTCTCCCATTCAACACTGTAATTTCAGATAATATCCCGAGCGTTCACCCTTGTCAGCAATTTGTACATGAATAACCGAATAATTTCGTCTTTTTGTTTCGTCTTTGCTACCTCAAATCCAAATAAAGATGCCTTTCAGTATTAAAAGTGGTAGAAAATTACAGGTAATTATCTTTGACGGTAAAAACGCTGTAATCAGCGGGCTACATCAAAAATTACCCTAATTATGTCTGCATTTATGAGAATAGGAAAAAAAACCTTCACTTGGATAAAACCCATAAATTGTCCCAAATATCTCCTTCATATTGAACGAGACTGCAGCTGGGTGCTTTGTTCGGGATCGATCCTGTGGCGAATGGCATTCAGCGTTTTGCACATCAAGACAGGGAGAGAGGGGGAAAAACATTTTGTCAATACTGTAATGATTGAGACAGAGTAGATGGACAAGATGCGGTTCTATATTATAGGAAAAACTCGATGAGAGACGACCAACTATGGTAAGCCATTTTGTTACTTCTTTAGATTATACCACCCGTATATTCACTATAGGCCTATAACTCGAAGCCTAAGAGTTATTCTGAATGATTCTATGCAAAAGGAGAGAAATAGTTTGCATCTAAAGAATGACATTTAATGAACGCATTAGACTTAATTAACAACGTGATCTACTTAATAATAAAGAAAAAATATCAAAATGAAATAAAAAGCTTACATTACCCATTCAAATGTCAGTAATGTTAGAACGTTAGTAAAAATCAAGGGCATGACGCATTGTTTGAAGCCATTTTTTTACTCGATTTATGACAAAACATAAAAAGTATTTTACAACTAAAATTAGACAACATATTTACAAACATTGCTTTCTTTTGCTTGATGAAAAACATGTAATCATAACGCAAAGACCGCAATTGTTGTTTTTTTTAAGTTCGTTTTTAAATGTGACACATGGGTTATTTGAAAAGGCGTCAGAGTTTCTTTCCGCTTCCGCTTTTGTCCCATGCTGGTGATGCAGCTATGTGTTTGGTTTACAAGTCAACAGATAGAACAGGCGGGTTGTTGAATCAATCCCATTTGAGTTGCAACAATTTAGATCCACTGTCCGCCACGCAAGAGATCGTTGTTTATCCCTTACATGAACTTCCCACAGGAAAAATGTCCTCAGTTTGTATTTTACAGATGGCAAAGTGGGTCATTGTTGTTATCACTGAGCAGGGAGAAAAGAAACGAGGGTCAGCGACGAGGCCTCGGGCCTATACCGCCAATGATTCGCAGCCTATCTCTGCATAGAGTCCTGATGAGGTGAGGAGTACCAGTGTGAGTAGCCGGGCATGTAGCTGTTGGCAGACATGTTCACTCCCTTGGAAGACGCGGACACGTCCCATATGGGAGGGATGGCCGGTGAGCGCGGGGACAGAGCAATGGAGCCCGGCAGCGGGTCACTCTCATGGGGATTACCGCCTTGCTTCAGCAACTTCTTAAACTTCGACCTTTTGTTCTGGAACCAAATTTTTACCTGAAATACACAGCAAATAAGCATATACGTTAATTCTTTGTAGATTCTTGGGATTTGATTAATAAAACCTCTGATAGCAGACCAAATAAAACGCTGCAATACAAAGAGCTGGATGTTGCAATAATTTAATGCAATGCAATACCAGAAAAATTTGAACAAAAATAGATTCAAGATCTGAATCAGGACAGAGGTGCGTAGCTAGAGTCGCCGTAGATGAAAAGCTCACCTGTGTCTGCGTGAGCCCGAGGGAAGCCGCCAGCTCCGCGCGCTCCGGCAGGGCGAGATACTGAGTTTGCTGGAATCTGTGGTTTAATGCTTGAAGCTGCAAACTGGAATAAATCGTCCTCGGCTTTCGGATCTTCTTGCCTTTCCCGTTGAAACGTATTTCTCCGTTTTCAATCACTGTTGTTTTCTGCTGTTCTGGAAAGGGTAACATTGCGTTGGTAGGAGAATATTGTAAGATTTTATTCCTATAGGGCCAAGCACAAATTCTTTGGCATGATAATTAAACTGGAAAATTTAAGCATGAAATATAGACTACTGCAATAAAGCATTTCCCCCCCCTGCATATTTTAAAGTACACAGATTGACTCAAGTTAATTGGATGCTAATAACAGCTCGCTTTGGAATGGGGGTAAAAATCGCCAATCTGGAGCCTAATAACAAATCTGCTTCTTGAGCTCGTGGTTGTTATTATATTTAAAAGCAGAACCGGAAACAAAGACTAAAATCTCATCTCTGTGCCGCAAAATCAGACAAAGGACAATATGCGCACTCGGCAGTGCAATGCGCCTTAAACACGAGCACACAATTGTATCTGCTTAATTTTATTTGCGCTATAATTCGAATATGTACACGGATTTGATTTGTTTCGTAAACAACCCGGTTAAACAAGACTGAGCAATCACGCAAGGATGACTTTGGCCACGTTAAACACTGAAATCAAATAAGCGACTGTAGGAATGTCAAAGCGCGCTTACCTGTGTCTAATCTCGTCTGTGTGCCGGCGGCGTTATTATGGTAGGACGGCAGGTATGGACTGTGGTGCGGATGGCTCATGTACGAATAAGGTAGCGACCTGTTATACGAGTTTGAGCCCGAATACGGAGAGTTGTCGTGCTGGTGAGCGTGGGAGCCGGAATGGAGGCAGTGGATCGGGTAGTGGCTGGCGGCCATCGACGGAGAGCTCTGCTGCGAGTGCGACTGCTGACCAAACTCCATGAAAGCCGATTTTGACGAGTCCTGAGCCTCCAGACCGTCAGCCATCGTAGTCATGGTCATCATCAAATTTTCTGCCTTGAGAGTACTTACTCCCCCCCTCCCGTCTCTCAAGTCCAAATGGGTCCTGTTGTGGTGTTCTTTCCCCCTTGTTTAGGGAATGCTGCCTTATTACTCCGATATGCCTCTTTTTTCTGCCTTCCGTTTTTCTCACGCGGTGTGGCGAAAGGTGGGCTTGAGTAAAGGCAGGAGATTATAAGGTGGATTCTGTTAAATTTGAGTCCTTGCTTCTAGACTTGATGCAGACACTACAAGTAAAATGGTTTGTCTCCAAAGGGCAGCGCCTTCCTATTGGTCACTCAACCTCACGTCATCAGTTCTCTGCTTAGCTGAGACTTTACAGCGAGTTAACCTATCTTAACTGCTCCATGAGGAGGATAATAACGGTGGGATATCCCTCGGATGTTCACAAAACAATTACTTGTAAATATGATTTTAAATACAAGAAGGGCTTGAAAGGTGCGGTAACCACAATAATAGGTTATACTAGCGTCTGATCTGATTAAGATGTGTTAATGACCCAGTGAGCTGATGATCACGGTATAGGTTATATTACAACCGTGTTAAAACTGGCACTATCATTTTATGAATAGAGCAATCGTTTAGAGTCTTACGAATTATGATCAATAATTAGGAGAGTAATCTGAACACTTCCGTAACGAATTCGTATAAACTTGTTAACTGCGTAATTACGCGATGCGTGCTAGCTCTATCGTAATTACGCACAAGTCACAGTCCAAGGTTCTGTCATTGGATGTCCCGGCTAACTGACAGCATTTCCCTGCTGCAATCAGGAGCTCGTTACAGTTGAAAATGTATGTAAATTGCACATGCAGTTAGTGGTTTGGCAAATCGCGTTCACATTATAAAACCACGTTGTAAATACACACTACAACGCTCACTTAATTCACATTTCACATCGTTTCATTTTTATGGTCACCACGTTACTTCATAATATGGCGTTCATTTACTTTAAATGGTGATGAAAAAGTAATTATAGTCGCAATCAGTTATATCCAAATCCCATTTGATTATCCGCTACACTGTATTTAAATTGCTCCAATAAAATTGTGAACAATTCATCTGTAATGATTATGGACGAAGTTTATTTTTGGAGGTGGAATAAAAGTAGATATAGCATAAATTATCCGCTAATTATACGCCAGTGTCGCCTCAATTATCCTCTTATCAAAAATGGTCTTCTAAATGCAGCGTTTAGTTTCAATTTTCTCCCTTTCTGTAACAAGAACTTGGTACCTTGCTATTATTGCCAGGGTTGTTATTTACTTTGCGGGATTTAAAAGTGCACAAGCGGCCTGGATAACCACTCTCCATGAACGGACGATCAGAGACACAGGGCCAGCTGATCACTCAAAAGCTCGCCTGGTTGGATTTTTCACTGATTTCTGCTTGCAGCAAAATAGCTGGAATTTGTATTTAAGACACTATGACAGGTAAGGGACAAGAGCTTGTATGATCTATCGCAGGTTTATTATGGACCTCCAAATTGGTGGTCGGAAATTTTTTTTATGATATTATTTTGCCTTCAGCAGCTGTCATTTTAATGTAATAGTGCATTAGAGCCTCTATTCCAACTAGTTTTTCGATTTTTTTTTTCAACGACGCGAGAAGGAAACCAGACCCAAACAGGCCTATTCTCTAATCACCTCTGAATGGTACAAACTAAACTTTCATTTCTGCTTTGTTGCCTGCACGTTAGGCATGTAATAGGTTGAGACGTAGCGGTTCATTACCTTTGTTTTTGTCTCTTTTGTGAAATGGAAAATGACAAACCCTTGTGACAAAAACACGTTTAAACCATTTTCCATAGCTTATAAAACCTTTTAGCACATCTAATAAAATCTCATTGCATATCTCATGTAATCATATATAGACCTATACCTGCGTACACGTCAATTAAAAACGCACGTTTTTCAGACAAATACACAACAGCTAAAAGACCTTATAGTACGTAGGAGATCTCAGGTTCCAGCTGCAGAATAAAGCTATGTAGGCTACAAAAGATTTATAGCATTCTTTAAAAAGGTAACTGACAGGCCTGAATTAAATATAGCTATCATTTATTTTTTTTATCTTTACATTTTTTTTATTACATACAATATTATTATAATATTACAGGCCTAAATTTTGCTATATAACTACTGTGTGGCCTCCGTTATAGAAATGTGGCGAAACAGCGTTTAATTCGAGCAGCCAAGAAAAGGAATCTCTCACTAAAATCACGCACTAAAATCATTCATGTGTAGCCTGTCACACCGCTTTAGTTCCAGCCAACTCCATGCTATTGGTAATTTAGAAGTGTCATAACAAAGTATTTCTTCGATACATTGATTTTTGTTTCTAAAGTTATTTTCATGTTAAAAAGAATTTTTTTTAAAACTTACGTCATGGATTAATAATAGCAACAGAGTATTATAATATTTTAGGCCTATTTATATTTCTGATCAACAGACTGCATGGGTTATAATAGCAACAGAGTAATATAGTATTATAGGAGTATTTATATTTCTTGTCAACAAAGGATATCAGCAACAAAAATAGTTTAACAACAACGACAAACTACAGCACCACCACTACCACCACCACCAATAATAATAATAATAATAATAATAATAATAATAATAATAATAATAACAACAATTATTATTATTATAAATAATAATAATAATAATAATTATTATTATTATTATTATTATTATTATTGTTGTTGTTGTTGTTGTTCTTGTTGTTGTTGTACAAATATTTACCATTATATATAAAAGGTTTGACTGGCTTCTGTGTATTAGGCCTATAGTTGTGTACATAGTTGTCGTGCATTCTCCATATTATCGAGTGTTAATACAGTTCTCATTTGAAACATTTATTCTCTAACAAGAACTTGGAATTGTCCAGCACTACTAATCGATTGCTTGGATATGTTCGGATTACTCGAAGTCTATTTCAGGATTTTCCGGACACTTTCTGGGGTAGAAACCATCAGAAACGGTTAAGGCGCGTCTCCTTACTGGCGTTCAGCCCCACTGCCTGTAATGCCACCATGCATGACTTCACACCACTGGAAAAGGAACTGGCGCAGGAAAGCTGGTGAACACTGACCTTGCATCGGATTGAAGCGATTGAAGTCAGGATTTAGAGCTAAACAGCATAACAGTCGTTATAACCGTGGTCATCTGAGTGGATTTCTGTAGAAAATCTGAACTCGAGAATATGCACATGTGAAGGGCAGCTGATGTGGAGTCGCGCTTTAGTCTGACCATTCACACAAACGACAGAAATAATCTTTCTAGGCTTTAAACAATCCGTGTTTAAAACCTAGATATTATACATGCAATTAGATAATTATTTTAAATTACTGCATGCTTTATCGACACATGCTATATTTCCTTTCTCTTCTGACTGCCTGCACCTGATGGACAGAATGGGCAGTTAATATGAACTCACTTAGACTTCAGGTAAATCTGTGCAAAGCATTTCTTAACGAATTATATATTAGTTTGTCGGATCTAGGCCTAGCTTCCATCACTTGCCGAAATTTAAAACACTATCCATGGCCCTTTTTCCGGATGTACGGAGACACACATTTCCTCGCAACAAATTTGGTACAAAAAAGAAAAAGCTACACTACGTTCATTATATTCAGTGCAAACTGCACCCAACAAAAGGCATACCTCGGCATTAATTTTCGGTTCATCTAAATTAAGCTGAAATATCTTTTATCTTTTGAGAATGTTTAACAAATGAGAACAGTGGGATTTTTTCGTGGCTCTTTTTCGGCTTAATAGAATACATTATTAGCTCTGACAGCACACAGCTCAGGTCTGGAGGAGAGGATTTTGTAGAGAGATGACAGACAGGAAGGCTAGCAATCATAGGCTCTTTTTTACCCGAATGTACTGTTCGATGCCGTTTATCCTTGATGATAGAAAATTGCTCTGTTGCCAGGACGCGGCTGCTAAAATAGAGGGCAAGAGCAACATTTCCATTTTCCAGTTTGAAAGCCATTGAAATGAATTAGTAAAATGGAAAAAAAAAATCCCGTGGTAAACAAAGGCGACAAACAAAGATAGCCTTTTTCTTGAGCCGTGTCCTCTTTCAATTTATGATTTTTCGTTTGCGCCTGTATTCCGAGGTTTTGAATTCGACACTTGTAAATGGATCGCCCTGCTGATGTGCATCAGTGGTGATTATTAATTTTGCAATATGATCAGAAAGTACAGTAGGCTACAGAATTCAATTTAGCTGCTTTTTGCGCCCCAATTAGACTGCTCTTTCATATTTCATATGAATTGAGTCTAAAATAGATTATCTAAATTGCAACCCCTTACTACGATAAAGCGTGGATGTAACTGCATAAGGGAAAAGAAAAAAACATACAATGTACATATATGTATGTTTTAGCTGAAAACATGAATAAAAGAATTTGGAACATATATGATTTTATCTGGACCACTGATGGAAATTTATATTTTTAATTTAAAAGCAAATATAAACGTACACCACATCATGTACCAGCTCATATAAAAATACATAGCCTAATAAAAAAGATACAACAAATGTATATTCCTGGCAGCAGAGCAATTGTCTATCATATATGCTTATATATCTATATCAAATAGCGTGTCTCTGGAGAGCCGTTGACAATTCTTGGTAACGTAGGCTATAATGTCCCTAAAAGGAGTTAGTCAGGCTAGTGTGTGTTTTGACAGCTTGAGAACACACCCGAGTGAATAGTGGGTTTGCATGTCATCACAGACACATGCTTTATTGTTGTTTGGGCGCGCAGTGGCCGAGCACCAAGTGTGTTTTAGTAAACACGCGCGTTAAAGTTGCAGCAGTCTAATGCACAACTGTATATTTTTTGGATGATAATTTAGAAATACATGATTATCATACAGCATCTTCTGACAAACAGTGAGTCCGGTGAATAGTTCTTAGCAGCAGCAGCAGCAGCGCACATGCAAGAAATGAAATTTTTGGGTATTAATTATCTTCATAGTAAATAATATAAACAGCACGTTTTATTTAAACAACAACAACAACAACAATAATTATTATTGTTGTTGTTTTTGTTTTTGTTGTTGTTATATATTGTATAATAGCAACAACATCAACTATGATAATGATGATGATTAATAGTAGTAGTGGTACTGTTATTAGTAGTAGTGTTGTTGTTGTTGTTGTTGGTTTGTAGTGGTGATAGTGGTTTTGTTTAGAATTACCCAATTATTTATATATTTTTAAAACTTATCAGCTCAGTAATTTCGAATTTTTAAACGCCATATATTCATAATACAATAGCATTTCATTATTTCAGGTTAATCAGTTCATGTATTTATGCAGCACTCTCACAAATTAAGGTACCAAGCTGTATTCTATTGCATGTCGTTGGGGTGGTACCATCAAGGGTATAGTGGTCCTTAAGGTCCAGTAATGTACCTTAAAGTATTTTATAGGTTTCCAGATAAAACATATACCTGATAAAGATACAAAACCCTCATGATACCACTCCATCGACAGGGAAAATACAGGAAATGGGAAAATCCCGTTATTTTTGGGAGTAGACAAAAAAAAATCGTTTAGTCTTTCCTCGGCTTGCCTCACGTTCGAAACAGGCCAGGAATCAATGGTTCCTAAAAGAACTCTAATTTTAATAACAACAAATTAGTGAGTTAGGGGGAGGGGGTGTCTTTTTTGAAGGTCGCATGATTTATCTAGTAGTTTTATTTTGCAGTTGCATATGTAGTCATCCTTTACTACTATGCTAATTTGTCTTTGATCTTTCGGAATGGTCCAGATCCGTGGTTAAATTAATATTCAGTGTAGATGTCGTCGTTCTGAGGAAATGGTTTTTTGCATATGAGAGTTTAGGCAGGCAGGTGGTTTGCTCCGAGGGTGCAGCATTATTAGCCTGCATCACGCCTGGCTCCATCTGTATGCCTTGCAAGGCTTCACTTATTAGTAATGCATGCGTGTAGCCTATTTGCAATTCTCCTTATCCAGCATTGTCTAAAAACATGCTGTAACCATTTTCCGTTACTGTATCAACCATCACACTAGGTATATTCAGGATATGGATATACATTTTTTTGGATTTGACTGCAATTTCGATGACAAATAGCCTATATGGTATATAGCTTCTTTGTAAATTATTAGTTTGAATACTACAAAAGGAGCCTCGTAGCATTAATCACATAATGAAAGGCCTGACATGAAGAAAGGAAAATTATCACAGCAATTCTGTCTGATCTTATTTAGGCTATGTTATTTAAACTCGGAATTGAACCACTCATGTTGACAAATTGCATGGATTTCGTTTCTATTTGTAATTTGTAAACGCTCAACAAAACGAGCTCTAAATGCTGTCTGTCTTCAGATTTATTTCATTGTCGTCATGGTGATGTTGAGGAAAATCTCATATAGGCCCGGTTCTTTATCATTATTATTTTTCCCCATTCAAACGGTTCAAGGTGTTTTTCAAGGTGTTGGATGAGCTTAAATTGCGTGTGATTGAACAAGACGTTTCCTTCGTCCGCGTTTGCCGAGACTCGGTGAGGGAGAGGTGAAAACAATGAGGAGCATAAAACACAATTGTGCGCTTGAAACTCAAGACTGGTGTGTGAGATGAGGCGGAAAAATGCGCAGAAAACAAGTCACACCTGGTGGACCGCCTCATACCTGCTCAATTCATTCCACTGCCAGGGTTCTCAGGAGTCCATTATATTTCTCAAGCTACTGTTCATGACTTACTCATCACAAATCCAGAATAAAAAAATACTACATGAACTCATGAACCTAGCACAAAAAAAAAAACCCAACCAAACAAACAAACCAAAAAGCAAACAAACAAAACAAATAACAGGCGATTATGTGCAAAGTTAAAAAAGGACTCAGAAAAGATTCTGCATGACATTTCCTTCCCAAAAGGATTAAGTAACCTAAAAAGATAACCCACAGATTGCTGTGTTTGATTCCAGTAAGCCTACATTAGGCCTGTCCTATTCTTTATAAAATGTTTTTCAAACATAATCTTTATTTTGTTCGACTTACACATAGAAACTGTTGGTAAGATTAATCTACAGTCTAGTCCTGTTACAGTGGGAATAATAGCGATTAAACAGCATTTAAATGCTGTTTACAGTTTGTTAAATCCACTATAGACCTACTACATCAATCTGGCAGAAACAGACCAATAACGTAAACTAATTTAGTGGGGAAAAAAAAACCCTGCATAATGTTTGCAGGATTTACCATAAATAAGTAGAGTATATTATAAGTTTAGTTTGCTTGGCTTGTGGGATTTTTTGTGTAATTTCATATCTTGCATTTTTTTGTTCAGCAAAGAAATCACTACAAAAGATGTGCACCATAAAAATGCTGGGGAGGTATCATATTAAAATGCCAGATATTGATCAATGGTTTAAATGTTGCCACAAATTAGGTGATGCAACATAAATGGGCCATTTGAGAAGATGACTGTTATAAGCCATATAATTTCAGATTTATTAGAGCTTTTCAGACAAAAAGACTTGAAGCTCTTATTTTCATTAGCTGTAAATGCCATTTCAATTCAAGGGTTTTAGACCGTGTCTGTTTTAAACAAAACACAAGCAGGCAATCACACTGATAACTGCCCTTGGAAATGCATCCACCAGAGCGCTTATTCAATCAATACAAGGAGAGAGGGTGTTGGTATAAATAATGAAAACAAGGCAAAGTCATTTCTACAAAGTAAACCATGCCTCACAGTAATAATAAATAGCTTATCTGTAGAAGTCTGAGGAAACCAGCATACTGTGTTTTTATGCTCTTGTATTCTATTCTTGCTGTGTGTGTGTGTGTGTGTGTGTGTGTGTGTGTGTGTATGTGTGTGTATGTGTGTGTATACTCATATATAGGATTTAGTTATAGGTAGCCTATATGAAAGTATACAGTGCTGATTTCACACTGGATGCAGAAGCTGTGATGGACAAGCATTGTACAAGTCTTATTCTAGATGAAAATAGTTCGGATTTGATAAGGGTCTACTGTGGACATATGGATGGAGTGGCATGAAGTGGGAGGGGAGCTGTCAATCACAAGGCTGCATGAATTCCTTGACTAGTTGCATGCTTTTTTAAGGGCTCCACAACATGCGACCAAATTATTATAGTGGATAAGGAAAGCAATGTATTCATTGAGGTGTATTTCATAGTGAAATATTTGTAGATCTTAATGAAATATGAGAATAGCTTAGTGAAATATATGTAGATTTTAATGAAATATAAGGATATCTTAGTAAAATCCATGTAGATCTTAATGCCATATAAGGAGACCTTAGTAAATATATGTAGATCTTAATGAACTATAAGATGATCTTAGTAAAATATATGTAGATCTTAATGAAACATAATAAGATCTTAGTCAAATATGTGTAGATCTTAAATTTCATTGAATCAATGGTGGCTTTGTGTTTGAGAGTAACAGCCTTCAAAAGATTTTTCAACTACTGATGATGCATCAAAGTAACCGAAGCTGTCTACCGTTCAAAGACAAGCTATTACTGTTTTTAAATACAGTCACTGTATGGATGACATTCTTTAAGCACTCTTTCATCTTGTATTGTAGTCTGCCACAGGTGTCTGCTCATCTTTTATCGGAGACGAGCGACATTTTCTGTCCATTAGCAAATTTAGGCCACATAGCTTTTAATACCAAACTATTTACACCTCATAACTGTGCATAAAAGCCTAGCTAAAA
Source organism: Notoglanidium macrostoma (assembly GCA_030068235.1). Lineage (NCBI taxonomy): Eukaryota > Metazoa > Chordata > Actinopteri > Siluriformes > Auchenoglanididae > Notoglanidium > Notoglanidium macrostoma. Next base: position 21,801,991 of record JAQQZR010000023.1, on the reverse strand, counting down.
CAAGGTCGTCAGGTCTGTGTGAGAAAAACATTTTAGAATCCTGTCTATTGATTGAATATGATGGCTTCATCACCCACACTCACCTCCCTGAGAGTGACGTGCATCCATACCGCCCCCCACAGCCCCTTCCTCCCTGCTGCTGGTTGGTTTCTACAGCTGCGGTGTGTGAGAAATGACCAGAGAATTGGCCTCTGGGATAGCAGCAAGCCATCCTGGTGCTATTAGGCTTGTGGCTAATAATAGGTGTTTCAGTCTGGGGGAAGATCAATCAGGGAGAATCATAGGGAATGTTCTGAGGAGCACTTTTACACATCTGTCCAGATGGATGAAATTACACTTGTCTGTTTTTAGCTGTATTACTCCTAAATTGGTTGTCTACTTTTTTTTCTTGCTCTCTCTCTCTCTTGCCACTCATTCATGTGTCAGTGGCCTGCTAAAAGGATTGGGTGCTAAACTCCCTGTCATTTTAGTCTTTTCTTCATGCACATCCCTGTTCTGTACACCTTCAATTTATTTCCTTGCTTGCATCTGAAGAAGAGAAGAATTATGTCTCCGGAGATTTTCCTTTCCTGTGAAGAGGTTAATTGCAAAGCAGTGCATGGAACACATCTTGCATGTGTTTTAAACATTTTAAGCTGTCATAAATAAATATCGTGTTCTTACGAATACCATCGAGGACATAATAAGCAAAATTAATATCTTGGTGTTTTATAAAATATGCAGATCATTTTTTTAATGATTAGAAATGATTAATTGCTTTATGAATCTCTTCTTGTGGTGTAATTGATTTGCAGAAAATCTTACTGTTCTGTACTATTCATATGCAAACATTATGATGAGTTGTAAATGTATTCATATGCTGAAAATCATCAATGTTCAAACTACTATGGTAAGAACATTTAGAAATATCCTTGATATAGGCCCATCACTGTCATGAGCCATGAGCGTACTGGGCTGTGGAGGTAACCACATGTTGGTAAGACCCCCTGTGATTTAGCACTGCCAGTTAACTGGTATGATGTGTCCATCACAGAGGTGTATGTGGAGACTGAGAGGGGTCATTTACAGACTACAAAATAGCTGCATGCATCTGTGATTTCAGCTCAGTGGCTGACAGCTTGAAATGTTATATGTTTGTGAGCGACAGTGTGGCAACTTGTATCGGGTTCTGGTCTTTTCAGCAATGTCTTTTGAGTTTTATGCTGAGTCCAGGATTGATATAACTCTTAGAAATGTGCCAAGTTTGATTTGCTTGTAGTATGAATTCATATAAGTATCCCTGACACTGTTACAATGGGCTGACACTCACAATATGGCACTCAGTGAAATTACCACTCAAAGACACTCAGTGGGACTTTTTTTTAACAGTGAAAATGAATACTGTACATCATTGTTGTTTTTTTTTTCTTTTTGCTTGCAGGGAGCCTGATTTGAGATGTTCTTCTGTTGTTGATTGCTCAACATTGAGAGATATTTCAAGGGCTCAGAGAGCTGACTGAGGAGAAGTCTTTTGAAAGAGCAAAGCCCGATGACCAGGCGAAGGAAATCAAGGCTCCCTAGTGTGTCGCCTTAGCAACGGGGGAAAATTAGCATTGACTTCCGAGCAAGCCTACAAAACTAGGCTTCAGGGTATTTTTTACATCTTGAAAAGTGACAATCAAAGACGATCTAAAGACATGCTTCCACTTCCATTTATATTGAAATCAGCTTCTTTCTTTTTTCCACTGCCAGAACACAAAAAGTCTTAATGTATGTATTTTTGCTCATTTTACTATGTTGTGCAGTTTCCCGTCGATGCCCCCTTGCTCATGTTTGCCTCCCGCCGTGGCAAACAGAACACGTCTATGATAGTGAATGCATTTCAGAGCACTTCCCAACATGAACTAGAGCTGACACTGGCTTCCTCATTCGCAGGCATGGAATTCAGTTCTCATGATTGCCAACACGCTTAATGATAGCGTCTCCTAGAGTCACAGAAGTATCACACTGATGCGCCATCTCACTCTCTCCCTCTCTTCATCACATTGCAGGGAATTCAGTGGCGTCCAAACTGCAGAACCCGCAACTAAGCCCATCAGGAGCCGTTATTCAGAGAAATGAAGTGCAGATTGTTTGTGCCGACGCATGAAGCTGCTTGGTATATCCACTCATCACAAGCAAGCTGCACTGCCATGTAGGAACAAGCAGGAATACATTAAAAGGTAATGAGAGATCAGTCAGAAGAGGGTCATGCAGGGGCACTGTTTGGCATCGCCATTGCTGGAGAGAGCTTTCAGCGTGACGGCCTCGTTGTCTCTGTTGAGGAGCCAGAAGGGGTGGAGTTCAACAACGTTCCTCATGGCAACAGTTGCTAAGCCTTGCTTCTTGTTGATGTGGTTATTTGTAAATCAAAACTGGGTGAAGGAGATTAGCAAGTATTGTATATATGCGTGTTATTTCACATACTATGATTTGAATAAATATTTTCATTCAAAACCATTCGGATACTGTGTGCCATTTACTCTAGTGTAATTATGTTGCATGAGAAGCATTAAAATGGCCATGAACTACAGAATGCTAATTGGGAAATATTATTCACCATGCAGAGCAGATATTACATTTATTTTTATTTTTGTTTTGTGAAGCCACAATAGTTTTAGTTAAATAATGAGCTGATGATTGCACCCCTGAGAGATTAAACATTTCCAAATATTTCTGCAAAAGCACCGCCAATAATGTTCTCTGCCATATGGCCACTGATGAGGGCAATGTGGAATCACCTAATGGTATGCCATTGTAACAACACCTGGCAACAGTTCATCCAGACTCTCATACTCCTCCCTTCCCCCCCGCTGAAAAACGCTGGAACATATTTCTGTGTGAGAGAGAAAGCCCTATGAACAAATAATGGATGGAAGCCAGTCTAAATAAAGTGTGGTTTATGAGTTGTGGTCAGGACCATCTCTTTAAAAAAGCGTGCTGTACAAAAACTGCTGCCAACGTATTTTTTTCCACCATACGGTTATAATACGAAGCCATTTCTTCCCTCTCTCACAGTAAGAGGCTCAGTCAATAAACGGCTGCCTGTAGACCAGTAGTCTACAGCCACAGGAGAAGAGAACAAGCCACACACGCCAAAACAAACCCATGTTCCCTTGCAATTTTTAACTCAGCCATTTCAATAATACACTTACTGGGCTTCTGTGCAGAATAAATGTTTGGTGTGCATGTCATGTTTCACTTTCTATAGTAATCAACAAAAAGGAGAGAAAGACTTCATTTCCTTCATCTAAAAAAGAATACAGTGCAATTTTCCTACAGGTTATAACTATAAAGATGTATGAGCTCTCTAGATTATGGTTACACTAAGAACCCAAGCGCATATTTCTTCTTATATTTATAATTTGTCATTCCATTTATACAGTCTTGCCAGTGCAAGACTAGTTCAGGGTTATGTGAGGTAAATATTAGGATACAGTCTCACTACCACCAGACTGTCAGCTTGCATTACCTCTAAACTCCCAGGACTAATCAGCAGGCCCAGAATTACATACCTTTCCCATTTGCTTCACTGTAGTTACTGAATAATTCATATGAGTTACTAAATAACATGTTTTCAGATGGGTACCTTGAACTCTCAGTGTTTAAAAAAACTGGTCAACAAAGCAACATGTTCGAAACTGATTTTCTGGATACATAAACATTTATATTGAGCAGACATGCACTTTATCTACGGAAACTATGTCTCCATCAAGACAGGTCCTTATGCTAGTAAAACAGCATCTAAGACACCAATAAACTAAAATCCTGTTAGAGATGAGTTATCATAAGGGTCAGTATAGTAAAGTACTGTACAAGTAGAATTTTGTTGGCATGTTTTTCATGGATTTAGTACTCAGGTCAGTGAAGAGGTGTGTCTTCAGTCTTCATTTGAAGACTCAGCTGTTTGGACAGCCAGGGGAAGTTCATTCCACCACTTGAGTGCCAGGACAGAGAGGAGTCGTAATGCAGAGAATTGCTTGTATCTTGACGGATTGTGGGTCAAGATGAACCATGCTAGAGGCTTGAAGAGACTTTCGGGAAGATCAAGCTTTGAGTACTTTCAGGTAGCTGGGGGTCTACGTTGGCTTTGTAGACAAGCATCAGTGTTTTAAATCTGTTGTGTGCAGGCACAGGAAGTCAGTGGGGAAGCACAGTAATGGGACGATGTGTAAGAACTTGGGGAGACTGAAGACAAGGGACTCTGCATTAGTTGTAGGGATTGGATGGCTTGCAGGGAAAGAACTGCCAAGAATGGGTTGCAATAGTCAGATCTCGAGAAGACAAGGGACTGAACAAGCTCCCAAGTGGCCTCTGAGAGACAAACAGCCGGATCCTCTTAATGTTGCTTGGGAGAAAGCTACAGGACTGAGTCAGATTAGTAATACGAAGAGAAAATCATAGTTGGTTGTCCACCAAGTGCACCAAGGTTGCACGCATTGTTGGATGATGTTATCCTAGCGTAGGAAAGTTTGACATGGGGATGCATATCTAGGGATAAACATCAGCTCAATTTTGCTGAGACTTAGTTTCCTGTGATGACCAAACCAGCACTGAAATGTTTGTTTTCAGTCAGTCATTTGAGTGCAGGTTACATTTATGTCAAACCCTGAGTTTCACACATAAAAAAACAAAATATTGAGCATTGGCAAGTTCCTTCAAAGGCTGATGTGCGCTAATTTCTGCTGAATTAAGCTTTGTAATAAGGCTGTATGGTTTTATAAATCATATTTTACACCCTGGGGGGAATTGGGTTTTATGGATCTCCCTTAAGGTTACTGAGTGAAACAGCAAAGCCCTTGAGAAGAATTCATTTTTCCAACACTCAAATGTCTCCAACGAAGTATGCAGCCACCACCAAAGTCCTTAGACCAAATTAAGACAGCTTTAGGTGGGGGAGTAAAAAAAGGCCTCCAAAATGAGCATAGCTGTATTATAATTGTGGCTCATAAAGCTGAAAAAAGCCATGAATTTATTGCACCACACACAAAACTATGGCTTACTGTAAGCAATCATGGAATTTTTACCATAATGCCATATATGTTGTGACTAGAAAATATTTTTTAATTTGTATCAGTTAATAAAGCTCCATGATGTAACATGTGAAACATGATCATACATTGACCTTAAAATGTAGTATAGGTTAGGAATAAAGCAGTGGGACATACTCTTATATAAAAACAATCTACGATGGGATTATGTGATGTCATTATGTGATGAAGTTGATTTTTTTCATACAACAGCATATCCTGAAATGTTTTATTCTTCTTATACCACAGCAATTTGTTGAGGATTACAATATTTATTCATTAAAGCATGACATTTTGTCTTACATTTACTGTTGTGAAAAAGCAACAAAACCAGTTAGTTCCTATCATTTTCTCACCAGCCTCTTTTTCCTCTGTCTTGAAGTTAATATGATATAAAATAACAGATTGTTACAGAGAAACCATGAATCCCCCCTCATCCTGCAGACTCTCGTGTGGTGGAAACAGTGTGGAGGTACAGTTTTACCTCAGACTGTTATAAAGTGCTAACACTGGAGATTCCTTCCAAAATGTTTAAGGCCTCTTCACAGAGATGTTTTAAAAATCTATTTATAATTAGTCTTAGATTATAGTTTCCACCAAACAAGTTCCCGTGAATGAGTTATTACTATAGAAATAATAACAAATTTGAATGAGCACATTATTATTAATCTGTGATTTGCATGCAAAAGGAATTATTTTCAGCTGTTATTTTCAAAATGAATCAGCACATTCTGACCAATTGGAATCCAGAATTCAACAGTGTTGTGGTCTTAGCAAAATAATGGATAATTTAAAACAATTAAACACCTAAAAGAAAATTAAGTCATACACTAATTGTTGATTGATGTAAAAACTGATATATGAACTCCACACATGAATTATAACCTGTTTATCTTAGTGAGTTTAAATGGTCTAATGAGAATAACAGTAGTCCAGAACCTGGTCCACATTATGGAAGATAGACTGCCTGAATGCATCTGTATAATATCTGGGCATTGGGGAACTAAACCAATGTGTTTTGCTCCTGTATCAGAGCCTGAGCGAAACATTCAGGTTAACCCCTAAAACTCTCAGGATTTATCAGAGGATCCACACATATATTCCTCACTCTTGTTACAACATGCCTTGTCTACTGTAATTCATCACAGTTAGGGAAAAATATGAAAAGATGAATAAGTGGACTTTTAGAGGTTAAAAAGCAGTGACGTTTATTGAACACAGTATATTGAAATGATTTTACCTTCAAGATGGCTCCGTGTAACCATAAGGGAACAATCACTGCTCCCTGTGCCTGTAGTTTAGTTCAGTGGGGGCTGCAGAGCTGTCAGGGTTAGAGAGTGACTGCAGAGCAGAGAGAGAGAGGAGGCTGGAAGTGAGCCGGGCCAGAGGCTGCAGGAGCCAGGAGCCCCTGCCAGGGCTGTACGGTGGAAAGCTGTTAATAAGCATTGCAAAGCTCTTAAACATAATGATCTGGACTTCTCTCCCTGGGCTAATGCCTATCACATGCCTCCGACCAGCCTGCCCATAGCTCACACACCCAGGAAGAGGAGGATGACCTGTTGGATTAGGGGGAGTAAGAAAAGAACAAGCACTAAAATGGTGTTAAAGTCAACATTATGCTTTGATACAGGAAAATAGGTGATACTGATTTGAATGATATGTATGATGATTACAACTTTAGTAATTGAGCAAGCTCAGTGGAAATATTCCTAGAAAATGTTGAAACAAATCCCCCTCAACAAGGCACCACTCTGAGACTGGGATTAATTGGCTTTCAGCCTAAAATCAAACAAACTGCAAACTACCACTTGCATAACCCTCTGGAATGGGCCTAATAAATGAGCACACATCAGCAGTTATAGTAAACACAGATGCAATTCATTTCTCCCTGCAAACTGGAAAGCAAGCACCACAAGACAAATGTTACTATGTTGACCTGATTACAACAAATAAATACGTACAAGACTAGATGGAGGAGGAGACTTCCTTTGTGTGGATATTTTGCAGTTATGAATCAAGTCGTTGACATTGCTCCTAGTTCTCACTAGTCTGCTGACACTTTGTTGTGGTGCCTAGACATTTATTCGTGACAAGCTGGTATAGACCAGCAGTAATAAATATCTTTCTTTCTCTTTCTGTGTGTGCTTACTTTGAGGTAGCTTAATTAACCATGTGCTGCGCACTCTCTCCAAAGACATATGTCCCAAAGAAAGCCAAAAATAACAGCATTACGGATGGAGGGGAGTGCGTATGAGACAGGGGGCATCACATGTGTGCAGTGAGCAGGTTCAGAGCATACTGACGCACACTGACTGCATCTGCATTAAGAGCTCCATTGCCCTTCCCATAGGAGCGCTTTTTGGAGGCCCTGGCCTGAGGCATGAGAGAGAAAGAAGAATGTGTATGGCTGTGCTGTAATGGAGGACACTACACAGAGACACCTGTGGTTGGAGTCTGCTGTCACATGTGCAGGTCTGACAGGGCATCTGTCAACTGGGCCAGATCTGTGCTGAGCTGATCCATTAGCACTAACAAGCAGGGTGCACTGTGGTAGTGTGCGGAGGAAACCGGTAATATGCTAGCATGCAGGATCTGTTTCTGGAGGTAGCCTTTGCAGGGGGATGCAATCAAGTCTCTGTTCCTCACACACACATGCACACACCTGTAGGAATGCCTTCACATTTGCTCTTGTTCAAGATTACTCATTTCTGATTCCTGTGCACATCTCATGAACATGTAAAGATTGATATTAATCTATCTATCTATATAGTACCAGTCAAAGGTTTGCACACACCATAGGCTCATTTATAGGTTTTTCTTTATTTTGACTATTTTTTATGTTGTAGAATAATACTGAAGACATAAAAACCATTAAATAACATATGGAACATATACAGAATTATGTGGTAAACAAAAAACTCTTATGTTTCATATTTAAGATTCTCTATAGTAGCCAGTGTTTACCTTGATGACAGCTTTGCACACTACTGACATTATCTTAAGCAGCTTCATCACCTGGAATGCTTTCAGTGAACAGCTGTGCCTTGTCAAAAGTTAATTAGTGGAATTTCTTGCCTTCTTAATGTATTTGAATCATCAGTTGCGTTTGTGTTGATGTAGTGTTGGTAACTGGAGTAATCCATATTATATAATATTATTATATACAAGAACCACTTTATATTAATGCTCTTCTTCTATTCTAGTACATTACCACTTCTGTAGTAACAGTGGATTCACAGAGACTTATATGGTACTCCACATAATCTGAAAAAAATGTAAAGAACAAAGAAAAATTTGGAAACGTCTGTGGAATGAGTCTCCAGCGTCAGCAATATGTAATGGTCAGTCATTATTCAGGACGGAATGCTTTCCACCTTCTCTGTAACATGACATGACATAATGCGCTGTGTTTTGAATAACTGTTTAGAGCTGCTATAACATGAAACAATGCTAAAAGTGAAACAATGTAAACTAACTAGTTTTGTGGATGTACCACAACATTAAATGCAACATTAAAAGTCACATCAACTATTCACTGATTTTTTTTTTATGATAGCATGTACAGTTGTATATGCAAAAAGAATACTTGTCTAGTATATTGCTGTCATTCATCAGTTTAATTTGTTAAATTTTAGACTGTGCATATTTATATGAACAAAATATATATACAGTGTGAGTATATATAGTATATATAGTATGAGGATCTTGATGTTTAATGCCAAGATCACTGAAAGCATTTTGTTTTTTTTCATATTTGGTTAATATGTTATCAGAGTTATCCACTTGGAAGTGGGTTCTGTGTAGTTCTGACTAAATGCAGATTTTGTCTATTGTGTCATAAGTGAAGCTGATGCATCCCTAAGATTAATCCTTTTCATTATCCTGATATAGAACCTTAAACGGTTGCCAACCCCTGCAGCTTCTGGGGTAGGAGGGTCGGATCTGAAGGCACGGTAGAGGACAATGGATGAAAGGAGCTGTCAGAGTGGGCAGCAGAAAAAAGGAAGCGAGAGCAAGCTGGAGTGCAATGGGAGTGCCGCACAGGGATGGGATGACAAAGCTGGGAGGTGACAGTGGGGGAGGGAGGGGGACACAAGGTGAATATGAGAGTCCTTAGAGAACAGGCACAAGGTTCCCTTTGACCTATGTCTCAGGCAAGGAATTTAAAAATGACACTAGAGAGGGGAAGTTAGACTCCTACTTTTCATGGGCTTGAAATAATGCCTGCACCACTTTTGCTTGTCATGAACGGACAATGCATCCTGTGAGACACCAGACAATGCCAATTTGAGTCATAGAGTTGAATTGTTTATTGTGTTACTTGTGTCATGTACATCATTAACGCGCTCACAGTTTATGCAATAAATGGGCAAAACCAAGGTAACCGAACCACTATATGATATTGACTGTATGATATACATCTTTTCTAAGTGAAAGAAGCTGAATATCTGAATGGTTAGTTGTTACAAAGCAATGTCAACAAATTCTGCAGTTGCTTATTTGGGGTTTCTCCACCATAGCTGGAATTTTGGCCGGCTCTGTGTCACCCACATTGTTATTTCTTTAATCCTAAACAGATTTGCTCCCACCACCAAAAAATCCCAGGCCTGGGTGTCTCTGTGGTGTTCTCCACAGACTACATTAATGGCTTACACATGTTGATAAGTTATGGAATAGATTAGTTGCAATGTATGTGGTCCTCCTGGTGGAAGAGCTGGTGGCATTTAGCGACACACTTTAACAAGGAAAACATCTGATCCATCGTGCCCTCACTTCCACATTTACATTAGCAGCACTTTATCATGAGATTTCACACAGCCAGATATGACGCCAAAGCTTCTCCATAAAAAAAAAAAAGAACCGGGCTTGACACACAACCACAGAGTTTGCTTAGTATACAATCCTTTATTATAAGCTATTTGGATGAAAAATATACAAATGTGTTTTATATATTTTTTAAAGTTTGACCCAGGAGATGATGGAAGTTAAGATCATATAACAAGCAGATAGATTAAAAAAGGATAGTGAAGACTGAAGAGGTTTTCAGGAATAAGACACATTTATAGACAAAGCAATTCCTGCTTCTCCTGTTTAAAATAAATAAAATAATAAAATGACCCTAATGGTCAAACAAACAAAATCACATTTACAGATTCTAATATGCTATTAATGCAACAAAGAAATATTTTTCAAAAGTTATAGTATATTAAACCTCAGTGGTATTAATGCTTGTTTCTGACTGATCAGAAAATGTTCATTAATTTTCTATAACAGCAGCTCTGACTGTATTTCCAGCTAATTTACAGGCATTTGTATAACACACAATGTACACACACAAATAAAAACCTGTAATTGTTGTTATGGTGAAAAGGTTTTCAGTGTCCTGAGAGTCTCCAGTTGTAGTGCTTTATAGCAGTCAGAGATAAAGGTGTGACTTTAAGTTTTCATAGATTGTGGAAAGTCTTCCTGGTGGAGGACTTTCAAGGTTCTCAGTAACATGTTCAAGCTATATATTTTTATCATGGTCTTATTTACTTCAAGAAAGAGAAAAAGAGTGGCTGGTGAGGGAATGAGTGTTTGTTGTAATATGAGTGATAAAAGGAACCAATTTGTTTTGTGGACTTTCCACAACATCAAATGTAACTAGAAATGAATGTGTAGTTCTTAAATTAATAAAAAAGTGTAATTGTTGGCAAAATGCTGTGGAATAAACCATTTCAAGATATGCTGTTATAGGAAAATAATCAAGGTTATGGTGGTAACAGTAACTTCACTTTGTGTAGGGCTGCATCACACCTCCTCAGCACTGATTATTTTTCCTATTACATTGTGTTGCTTACTTATGGTAAGACATGATGTTATACATAAACAAAATGCATATAATATTATAACTTTCCTAGAACTAGTCTACTATTCCTCATAAGTTTGAATATTGTGAGCACTAATGTCAGTATAGCCAGAATATTTACTATTAAGTTAATAGGTAAATAAGGATTTAATGCTAGTTCAGTAAATGCATCAAAAGACTCATTTATATTTCATACAGCAAATTAAGTCTCTGAAATTTTTTATTACTATAAGACCATTTCCGACCCAAACTCAGTATAATTCTATGTCCAGTGTACAACTAAATGTGTGCCAATATGAAAGCTGGCATTGTATGTTTGTGTGTGTGATCAAGTGCAACAAGAGAAAAAAGTACCCCCAAATTACCCAAGAATCTTAGGCCTTGAGACAGCTGGGTGAAAATTATATGCGTAAACACAAGCCTGGCTGAAATAGAGCCAGGTCGGGGCATCTGTATTTCACCAGTGCACATGGAGGGATCACATAGTCAGAGAGCTGCACTGTCTCTCGCTCTGAAGGAGGGGCAAAGGGGAGAAGTCGGGGGGGGTGTCTGTTGTAAACAATGAGGGTGCTTCATGAACGCCAATCTAACTGGCCTGAGGCTAGAAAGACATCAGCACGTCAACACTCCAGACAGAGGAGGCTGTACGGCCATTATCTCTAAACAACCACGGCCTTCTGAGAGCACACAGGCCTTTTACAAGTGCTAATAAAGATAATTAGTAGAAAAACTTGTAAACGGGTAAAAGCTATTAGGAGCCTTCATTTTTGTGAAGGATCATTTGTTACTCATATGCAACAAATGCCAAATGACAACTTGAGAAGGAGAAATTGGTGTTTTGCTTGGCACACAGTTGTGTTTAACCGCTTTTTATGATTTATTAAAATATTAAAACGTAACATATAAGTCAGCATGGCTAAGTGATGATTGTTTAGGTTCGTGCCCTGTGTAATGTGCAGCATTTTAAACAGTATGTCATTCAGTGCTGTCAAACATAAAGTCCATAAAGCCCTACAGTCTATTTAAAATGTACCAACCCTCTGTTGCATTGTGGTGTACACACTCAGTTGGATTTTATTTAATTATACAGATTGCCAGCCTCTTAACACTGCTTTTCATGCAGTGTACAGTTTGACTTCTGACTCTTCTGAAAAATGCCCATTATCCTGGATGTGAGATTGCCACATAATGGACACGCGCAAGCATTTAACTGCAGGGTCAATACAAAGTTTAATAATTGCAAACTCTTTAAAGTCTCTTGAACGGAGTTGAAAGCCTGTAAAATGCCTGCACACTACAACATGAGTGGTCATTTTTGGCTTCCAAAATGATGATCCAGGTAATAGGTGGCCATATTCCTTTTCTGACTAATTGCTCTCTCTCTCTCTACTAAGCTATTACTCTCTTAACATCCTGATAATAGTTTCATTTTTGAATTCGCTTTCATGTATATTCAGGACACACCATCCAGAATTCCAGATGCATAAATTCAAACACGGAAATACCTTTTATAAGCCACTGATAAAATGATTGATTTCTAAATATCATTATCTCTAAGAGAAAGCATCTTGTTGCATTTGTTCAAGGGTTTTCTAACCCCCTTTTTATTTTCTGAGAGTATAGGGTTCTTTACAGTCTGCACCATGATACTTCATAGTACTCAGTGAAACAAGGTTAAATATCAGTCAACATCTCTTTTGCTTTATGTGACACAAAACATATTTCAAAATTATAATGACATAAATATTATTAGAATTGGACTATGGTTTTGAGAACCTTAACTGCAGGACCTTTATCACTAGAACTTGCACTATTTCAATCTAAAGCCCTAGGTCAAGGTTCAATATTCAATGTGCTCTCAGATTTGCAAATTCAAATTCAAATTTGCATGATTCAATTCGTATGAAAAACTTTGAAAGGTTAAGGTTAGGGCTGGTCTTTATTTAATTGGATGAAATCTTAATGTATTTCATCAGATAAAATCTAACCAGCCCTTGATAGCTCAAACTTATTGAATACCAGAGTCTGTCTATATTCCTCTATTTAGAGATTTACTATGTTGCATTGTAATATCATTGAGAACTTTAGTCTTTTCACTATATTTCAGATCTCAGGAGCAAAGGATCTTCGGAGATTCAGAGTGATGAAAGAGACCGTTTATGTGACTCAAGACAGTTTATGAATCCAATCATCATTATTTAGCATAGTATGAGGCATTATTGTTCTGTGCAGATGGGATATCCAGCTAGGCCAAGTGTACAGACCCGACCTTTCATAGACAATAAAGTTAACATCTTGGTCCTGGCATACTTCAACACATACGTCTGATAATGGGATTTTTTAGACACCGGAAAGATGTTATGTATATAGCAATGTGGTCTGCTTCTCACAGCTGGCACTTCATCCCATACACTGCTGCATTCTGGGAACCCGCCGTCTGTCTCCTTCTTTATCCCACTATCTTCAGCCTTAATCTAAAGGCCAGCTATTATGATTCCTGTACTTGGCGTATCTGAGGCCGATTTGGAACATCAACACCATCAATCACAAATCTGAGAGGCCAAGCAGCTGGCTGAACCTTGCTGTCCTGCAGGCCTATTTGTCATCTGGGGTACGTCCTCCCTGCATGTAACATTTGTTCACTCCGTTGACGCCCCCACACATTTCCTTTTCCCAACCAATGTCCCAATAAACCTATATTTTTCGACTATCCTTCCACAACCACACGATGGAGGTCTTATCCAAATATCATCAAACTTTGGATGAAGAAGCCTTGCTTGTTTATGTGAAGAAGAAGAGGAGAGGAAGATGAAGAAAATCATTAAAGGAGAAGAACTATTAATAACACGAGAGAGATGAAGACCAAAAAATGATGTTTATGCTTTTTTTTTTTTAATATATACTGTATATTAGTACTAATATGGCTTGCTGTGGCTCAGCCAATTTCAATGAATGAACAAAGCCTCCAAGAAAACAAATAAATAAGCTCTCCAAAAAAAAAAGCTATGACTCACTATCTATAAAACTAAATCTGGGATGGCTGTTAGGCACATATTTAAAAAAGCACATGATAGCATCTAAGTTTGCCACTGGAAAAATAGAAAGAAAAAGCCTTTTCCATGTTTTAATTCAGAAAAGAATGCATAGAGCTTATAAGACAATAAAACCCACATACATGCATGCTCTAAAAACAATGGAGCATGTCATAAATAGCCAATATAACAGAAGCGTTTGTCATTTTATCATTATGAATGTGCTGGTAATTTTTATTTATGCATTTATTTATTTATAAACAATATGAATATCAGTGAATTGCTCCAATTCCTGAAATGAGTGAAGTACTTAAAGAATAAAGAACTAATATTTGTCTGTTGCAGTTACATGTTCATTGAGGAACAAATACTTTGTAGAATATTCAGGTTTTAATGGCACTTAATTGAACAAAAGATTCCACTGATTTGCATATCCATCAGTGCACTTGATAGGAAATAGTAGAGGTACTGGCGCAGAGCCACAGCTGTATGTATCAGTAAATGATACCACGTGTAATTATCCTCACACAGCTCCCATTACTGTGCTATATATCTCATCTCACACAGTGGGATATGAAAAATATCAGCTATTTTAAACATCAGTTTACTGAATAAGGCTGGACACTGAAACAATAACCTCCACTTTTACCTGTAATGCTAAGAACAGATTTCTTTCTACTGCATTCAGCAGTACAGGGCTTGAAGCAAGTCTTTTATTGTGTAGAGTTGCTAATGTTTAAAAATGGAGAATATCTCAATTTATTCTTGTCTTTACTCTATACTAACTTTCTATTCGGTCTTGCTTATCAATGTTGTTTTGTCTTTTTTCTGTGACCCATAAAGCTTTGCCCCTGGAAATACTGGAAACCATAAAAACAGGGATGCTGGATAAAGAAGACATTTTTTGGAAGAAACACCCCCCCCCCCAGCAAAAATAGCAAGTTGAACAACTCCTAAACTTCTGAAAAGTTCCTCAACTACATCACACATAATCGGTCTTAACTAGATGCCCTGTGGACCTTTCTGGCAATCTTTCTATCAAATGTGACTAAGTTAGACTGTTTGTGTTGTATATATATTCTATATAGCACATACAGTACATAACTTTTTAATATATATTTAATAATCTATAATATAATAAATCTAAGACAAATAAACAAACTTAATATGACTTCAAACCAAGACCCAAATACAGCTAGCAAGGCTGTTTATGACATTATGTTAACAAATGCCTATGCCAAACATAAATATTTATATTACAATAGAAACATTGTAGTTTACTGTAAGTAAAAATATATATTTTGAAGTATAATTTTTCAAGTGAGTCAAAGCTCTGGAACTTAATTTATTATTTGAGGTTTGTATGCCATGCTTTAAAAATCATTCATTCCGAGCAACGTTGCTATGAATGTTTGACATAAATCAAAGGTAAAATGAAACAATTATAGTCAGAACATAGCTGTGAGGTATTTATGAGACATTGACTAATGTACATTAATATATTATATATACATGATTACTACCACAAGAAATGTATGAAAGGTCTATATAAACACATCATAAAGTCTTTAGGAAGAATTGCAATGCAAGTATTTCAACATTTTCAAGTTTTCAGTTTGCAAAAATTCTCTTTCTCTATATAGTGCTAAATAGTTTTATACCAATCTACAGAATAGTGCTGAATCCTATATTTAATTACACTGATTATTTAATGCTTTAACTAATTCATCTGCTTGTGAACACCAATTATATTTCACAGCTTCCATAAAACAATTTCTCAGCATAAAACAATTTGCTTTTATATGGTTTCAAATGTTTTTTTAGTGTTATGTTAGAAAAAATAGAAGCCTATGTGGCAAAAATGGTTTTCAAAATGACTTCATTTATCTATATTTATTCAAAAACCATTTAGAAAAGTGAAAAAAATTTAATGATTAATCATTTGCACTCACCAGGTTCTATGATTACTGGTGTAATTGATAATTCATGCAGCTATTCCTTGAAACAGTGTGTTTGCTTTTATTTCAGTAAAGAACACAGATGATTCTTCAAGACACAGTCATGTTACATGTATGATTTTTTTTTTGTTGAAACTAATTTTTAAGTTGTTAAAGTCATAATAGCAAAGTCTTGCAAGATCTCAGCTAATGTGGTCGTTCTATACTGACTGTTTTTCTATGCAGGGTGTATTCCCACATCACACATGGTGTTCCCTGGATAGGCTCTGGATCCACGACCACTCTGACCAGCCAAAGCGGTGGCTGAAGATGAACTGATGAATAAATGTATAGGTGAAAGGAAGCACAGTGGTGCACTAGGTACCATTGCTGTTTCACAGTTCCAGGGTCCCCGGTTCCATCCTGAGCTTGGGTTACTGACTGTGTGAAGTTGCACATCATCACCCCGTGTTTGTGTAGGGATTCTCTGGTTTTCCTCCCAGTTTCCAAAAAACATACAGCAGGTGGATTGGCTACTATAAATTGTTCCTAGGTGTGAAAGAGTTTGTGAATGTGTGTGTTGGACCGACATCCCATCCAGTGTGTATTTCTGCCTCATATCCAGTGTTCCCATGTTAAGCTCTGGATCCTGAAAATGAATGGATGTATTGGTGAATGTATAGGCATTGTTGTGGCGCGGTGGTGTGGTGGTTAGCACTGTCGCCTCAAAGCAAGAAGGTCCTGGGTTCGATCACCCAGGGTGCTTTTCTGTGTGGAGTTTGCATGTTCTCCCCGTGCATGTGTGGGTTTCCTCCGGGGATTCCAGTTTCCTCCCACAGTCCAAAGACATGCAGATTAGGTCAACTGGCTACTCTAAATTGTCCATATTTGTGAATGCGAGCGTGTGTGGCTGTTTGTCTGTGTTGGCCCTGTGGTGGACTGGCGACCTACTCAGGGTGCACCCCGCCTCTCGCCCCGTGTCTGCTGAGATTGGCTCCAGCTTCCCCCGTGACCCAGACGGATAGAGCGGTATAGATAATGGATGGATGGATGGATAGGCATTGTTTCCGAGGGGATCTATATGGCAGCGAAAACCAAATATGGTGAAAACTTTTGAGATAGTGGAAAGTCATTATCTTCAGAAGAGATGTAATTTATGTGTCTCACATCTTTATTAAACACATGCCGTTCAAGGCTTCTTTATGTTTTTTTTGGGGATATTTAAGAGTTCTTAGCTTTTACTTGGAGCTCTTCCTCACAGGGAAACACTCTTTTGTAAGGGTTTATAAACACTAAGGGTAAGGGTTTGTAAACACTTTTTAAGTGGGACAATTGAGGAAGACAACATTAAGCATACAAAACTTTGTATGGCTATTGTTTTATTGTCAAAGAGACAAAAAAAGGCATTAGTTATTTTTGTTTTCACACAACAATGAAACTTAGCATCAATTATTAATAATTATGTTACATAAAATATGCTAAAAAAAAAAACCACACAATAAGTTGTCCTTATTTGCATTGACATTTGACATAAAAGCAAAGAGCTGAAACTGTTAGATTTCAGCTACTTTAGCAGGAACAAGGTGCACTTTCAATGGAGGTGGAATAAAAACCCCTAAATTGAACCCTTAGCATTTACTACTCTTTGAAAAGTCTTAATGACAAATCACCACTTTCCCTTTCACCACCTAGTGTTTCATCTGCAGTCACCCCATGGTGCTCTGGTCTCTTTAAAAGCTTGTCATTGGCTAAGTGCCGCAAACCTTAGCCTTGGGCTATACCTTAGAAAATTATTCTTGGTTTCTTGCCCTGACGCCCATGCACAAAAGAGGCTTAATACATTCTCTGTTCATTTCAATGGTTCTGAAACATTTCTTTCCTTTACCTATAATAAATTTGAGCTGTGCTGTAGCACTTTGTGGTGATGAAGGATGTGGCATGGTGTTGCTAATGTGTGAGTATATTTCTGCAAAAACAGCTGGGCAATCACTGAAACAAACACTGTGTCCTTGAAAGTTGTTGGTCTTGATATATAATTTCAGAAACCAGAAATGAAAAGATCAGTGGAAAAAAAAAAAACAACTTATAATAATTATAAGCCAAAATGTATTCATGGCTCTCCATCTCTTGTTACCTAGGATATCTTAGACACACCTGATGAAGATTTCTAATGAGGTCGTACACAGACGCACAATATCTTGGTACATGATGAATTCATTTAGGTAGAAAAATGAGCTTCACTAAGGCAGAAAAAGAATTAATAAATATGATACACTTGAAGAATTTTATCATTAGCCACCTAGAGATAATCACTGAAATCTTTTTGTTTTAAAATATGCCTTTCCTTAGATTAGAATCACCCATTACAAATAAATGTTGACAATAGACTAAAGAATACGAAGAACATTATTTGCCAGCCTAATTTCCAAATAAATGTCTGCCTGTCTCATGCTGACCAAGACAGATGAAGACATGAAGACATGTCAGCAGCATTGGAGAATGTTTTTATAAAATAGTAATAATTACATTTCCAAACAAGCCACCAAGCTGTACAAACATAGGACTTGGGAACTCAGGGGAGAAGAGAGGTCATTGTGTCCAGTGGTGGATTCCCAGCACATAAACTACTGAACCCAACATCCACCAGCAACCACTCGGGCCTCTCTGACACACATCCAGGTGACCACTACTCTAGTTTTGTTGGTCTAACTACTTAATAAGTGGCTGTTAGAGGTTTTCCTGGATAAAGTCCAGAGCTGAAGGGGCCCTCAAAGCAGCTAAGCCCAAATGAGGATAGCTTCATTTATCAATCTGCCCAATCACCAGTGTTTCCGAACCACATGGTGATTATTAAAATGTGTGGCATGATAGACACCTGAAACAGTGGCTTTCTAACAGATGTGATAGTCAGTCATTAAAAATTGCTGATCTCTCAGTTCAAGCACCAGAATCTAAATGAAAATATAATTGATGCTATAATAACCACTAGGCAGTGCAGCAATTAAAGAAACCCCCCAGAAAATAGTCATTTTCCTCTCCTTTTATATCTTCAATAATATCCCCGTGTGCCGTAGATATCGTTATATCCTGAAGAATGTTGTTGCTTTTCCAATCCTCTTTATAGATGACAGATGAGAAGCGGGTAGGTATTAGAGTGGAACACTTTATCACTTACTCTGTAAGCCCCTTGATGAGGGATGTTCACTTGAGAATGTCATTCCAACATGGAGAGAGAGAGAGAGAGAGAGAGGGAGTGAGACAGACAGTGAGAGTAAAAAGAGGCTCACTAAGGTTTGCCATGTTTCTTACAATGAACCATTGTGGTGAATTAAGGTGTGCTAAAAAATATTATGTGTTTATTGACTAAAAGACATCATGTGATTGATGATTTCAAGATATCATGTAAAAGCATATCCTTATTCTATACCATATATATTTTTGTAAATTTTGTCACCGTGCATTACTAGTACCAATGACAAAATTTATGGTCTTTTTCAGCTGTAACTTCCACATGACACCATAACGCAAGTCAAAATGAAATCTGTTATCATGTAACATGACATAAACACAGACCTAGGCATGACTAGCAGGATTGTTAATGAAATTTTTGTAACATATGATTATACAACAAGTAGAAACATAAACATTTCTACTACACCACAAACACACTAATCAGAGTAATCTGATATGTAATATATAAACGCTTGGCCTTGTTCAGATCAAAGATTTGCATGCGATGCCTGAAAAGTCATTAATTCCATCCAGAGTAACTTTGTTATGAAGGGTTTGCAGAAATCAAAGGTAAAATGAACAATTACAATAAGAACATAGCCATGAGGTATTTATGAGACAATGGCTAATGTACTATAAACAATGTTGTACTTATAGTATATTGTTAAAAACACTTGGGATACTTGAAAATCTTATGATGTGATATTTTTCATAATGCTTATTGCAAAAAACCTGTTGCATTATTATTACATATGATCTCCAAGAAAGCACCATATTCTCAAATTATACAGGTTTCATTAAACTGGACATAATCCTTCAGTGAACAAACAAAGAAAATGATGCTAATGATGATAACAGGAAGAGCTTGGAGTAAAGAACAAGTGAACAACTGTGGGCTGTTCCCATCAGTCCACAAAGTTCCCAAATAACCATGGTCTCTTGCGATTTGTGGTAGACCCCCCATATTTCATTTCTCCCTCGCTGATAGCATTTATCAGCAGAATCCTGATAAAAACAAAAAAAAATGCAACTTAAGCTCGAGCATAAGTAAGCCACAGAGGTGAACAGGATTACAGGGGCCGACCAGGACAGACATTAGATTGTATGGCCATAAAGGGCTATTAGAGTGTTGGCAAACTGTACCTCAAGCCGCAGATGACAGGGCTTTTCAAGACAGACAGATGAAAAATATGAAGCTAAAATTCCTCATGACAGACAGTTGAATTAGTTGGTTTTGGGCTGAGAGGGAAAAAAAATAGGATGCTTTGTTGTGTATATTTTTTCCACATGTTCATGTGGCTTTGGCTGTGTTATTACCTCATTTGATCAACAACATACTTTTTCAGAAAGCACAAACCTGCACCCTCATTACAAAGATTCATCACACAAGACATGGAATTAAATTTAATATCCAAACTTGACAGATATACTATATATAAGAAGGGACTCATCAACATCTGAGGATTAATATCTTGAAATTAATCATATTAATTTGACAGCTTGGTCTATAAAACACAAGGATGTTTTTGGAACAACATAAGCAACAATATCATATGCAATGAATTAAACACAGCAGGGCATGCTGTTGTAAAAAAATAATCAACGATAGGGTAGTGTTATGTGACAAGACATTTATTTTATTTATTATTTATTTTTCAACAACAGCACATTCCAAAATGTTTTATTCTTCTTATATCATGGTGATTAGCCAATTATTAAAATTTTTACTTATTAATGAACAAATCATATTTTTAACCATTTATTGTTACATTTAATGATTACATCCATAAATATCCATAAATACCATCTGATAAATGTGTGATAATAATATTTTAATAATATTATAAAATTCACAGCCAATACCTCCACAGCCATGATATGGAGATAATTTAAAGTCAGCTTTTTCAGAGTTGTCTCGATTGCCATTCTCCTATATAGGCTGAATGAGACAGAGTGATTATCTTATCGAGGGCCCTCAGACAGGTAGACAGTCGCATGTTCTGGTGTGTTGTCACTTTCGCTGGCAGAGAAGGAGCCATGTCACTAATCTGCTGCAGGGATCAGTCAGATGGGAGCTGGAAGTGATGATGGCTCTGCTCACCCACCTTTTCTCCATCTCATATCCCTCCATCCACCCCCACTCGAACTGCAGTCACTTGCTTGTCCTAGCACCCCTCAGGCCAAAATGTGATCTCTGTCCTGATAAAGGTCGGTGGAAGCGAGACTGCCAGACTGGCCGGGCTGGGTCGGAGCCTCTGTGAGGACTCAGTGCGATACTGTCCTGGAGGGGCCGATGAATGGCATTCTCACATGTGAAGAAAGGCCGGGAGTCAGTCTGGGCAGCCCTGCTGTCTGCCCCCTCCCTACCCCAGGAGACTCCAGGCGCCATGGTGTAACTGCAGTCTCAGGTATGCTCAGTGGACATTGAGAGACATTCCCAAGCCCATGCCTAAGACTGTGTGTAAGAATCTTTCCAGTCTTGTCAACTGTATGCAATTAGTGTGAACAATCATTTGGCCTCAATCAAAAAAGGCATCTGCATGTTCTCTCATAAATAAACTGTTTTCTTTTACTTAAACAAACCAGATTGATCTGTTTAAACCATTATCCTAACATCATCCTTTTCTGCATACTCTTTTTGTGTAAGCACTTAAGATGATTACTAAATAGTTTTGAAAATAGAATAAGTGGGTAAGATCTTAGTTGAGGTTTTCACCGTCTGTCAGCAAATGGGAGCCACGGGGCAATTTTCATTGTGGTGCATGTGGTTTTGTGGTGTATGTGCTGTCATTTATCTACACTGCAGCACAGAGGCCTACCCACCAGTCGCTGTCAGTTCATTACTTGAACACGCCACATGGATCACAATGTAATTTGTACTTTATTGAAAAATGTGTGCCCTAATTGAGGCGTTTTTTTTAATTCATGTAAATAGTTTTATTTTACATTTCACCACCAGTGTTGCTTAAAAGATCTCTTTTGTCTCAACATATACTTGTTCTACTTGCTTAATGGCACTGCTGAATGCTTGGTCTATGCTCTCTCATATAAGTATTATATGTGATTAATCATGTGTAAGTTCAACTTAAAACTAAATATTTACTAAAGAGTAAGCAAACTGAAAACTGTACTCTACACTTGCCAAGGAGATACATGGATGTTTGACCAGATAAAGTGGCATTACTAGGGTAAACAAATAGATATTTTATTTTTACTAACACAATTTCTCAAATCTTATTTTGGACTTTGTACAGATTGAAAACAAGATATAATCTTGATTACTTCGAAGTGGTTAAAATTGTGAATGTCGGTGTGAATGGTTACTGGGGTGCTCAAGTCAGTGCAGCCTAAGTGCCCTTCCTAAACCCGGATAAATTGCGAGTGTTGCTTCAGGAAGGGCATCTTGTGGAAAACCTGTGCCAAATCAGACACACGGATGAGGGAGGATCCGCCATGAGGACCCCGAAGGTGGAGCAGCCAAAAAAAAAAAGAAGAAGAGTTAGCAGTGGTTAAAGTAATAAGCAACATAAAACATATTCATTTATTTATTCATTCATTCATCTTTAATAACCATATGATTTTGTTCAGTGTTGTGGTGGATTTAGAGACTATCCTGGGAACACTGGATGTGGGGCAGCAGTGCACACTGATTGTTATGCCAATTCATCACAGGGCACCATGCACATGCACAATCATGCCTAGGAGGCAATTTAGCTTGAGCACAGCATTAAACCATCATGTTTTTGGGAAGTAGGACGAAACCAGAAAGCCCAGAAGAAACCCACACAGACAAAGGAAGAACATGCAAAACCTAGGATCGAACTGGGGACCCTGGAGCTGTGAGGCACCAATGAACAGTCAAAGTATTGGAACAGCAAGGCCAATTCTTTTGTTTTTGCAATACACTGAAGACATTTGGGTTTGAGATTAAAAGATGAATATGAAACAATAGATTGGAATTACAGCTTTCATTTCCTGATCTTTATACTTAGATGTATTAAAAAAAGAACAATACACATTTTGTTTGAACCAACCCAGTTTTAAGTCATAAAAAATATTGGGAAATGTGACTGACAGGTGTTTCTTGCTGCCCAGGTTTGTCCTTTTAGATAGATTGTTTAAACAATAAATAGCTCTGAATGTCTACTCTTGGCTTGAGCACTGACTTTGACCTGTGAAGATGGCATTTGCTGTTAAAAAGGATAAACCAACATTAAGACCAGAGAGCTGTATAGAGGAGAAAAACAAGCCATTCTGAAGCTGAGAAAAGAGGGAAAATCGATCACAGCCATTGCACAAGCATTGTGCATAGCCAATACAACAATTTGGAATGTCTTGAAAAAGAAAGAAACCAGTGGTGCACTAACAACCAGACATTGATCAGGTCAGCCAAGGAAAACAACAATGGTGATGACAGAAACACCGTGAGAGCTGTGAAGAAAAATTCAAAAACAACGGTCAGTGACATCAAGAACAACCTCCACTGGGCAGGGATGAAGGTATCACAATGATATACCGTAACTCATAATAGTAGCAGCAGAATGAATACAGAAACATTCTGCCTCCCAATATTAAGAGAAATGCATTCAATCTATTTAGGAGGAACTTCATCATGCAGCAAGACAATGACCCAAAACACACTGCCACCACAACAAAACTTTAATAAGGACTTTAGCCTTTCACAGCAGACTGTACCTATATCTGCATGCCTATATCTATATGTATAGTTATTAAATAATGGTCCTAATTAGGAAAACTACCTTTTTACAAAAACAGCAATTGTTTATTTAAAAAGATAAAAGAATCAAAAGGTTTGGTTGATGGGGTTAAGGTTAGGTTTAGATTTAGGCATAACATTAATTAGCTGTATTGCTAAATATGCCTATGGAAGGTCCTTGCAATGATAGAAAGACAGGTCATTGTGATCACTTATTGGCCACTGTATTACACACACCTACCTCACTGACACACTCATTAATGTACAATTAGAAACTATTGATAATTATTGCTGATTTGAGAATGACTTACTACCCAAATAATCTGGTCTCTTTCAATCAACAGATGGGACAGAGAGAGACTGGCAAGCATAACAGCCGATGAACTACACTCAGTTATTGTATACAAAGTGCATGTATATGTAATTGTACCTAATACAATATTTAACGACTAAAGATAAAAACAGTTGTAAAGTGCATCAAATATACAGTGCCCTAAGTGTATACAGTCTTTGATCTGGCTAAAGAAAATTAATAAATATCTTAGAGCACATTATAGGTTTTGACTTTGCTATTTAGTCAAGTGGGTTTTTATTGTAATTTTTTATTGTTTATATAATTTACATACAAATTATAGATACATATTACATACAAATTATTCATATATGCATACAACATATAAGTTGTTTTAGATTATAGATACACCCTTTTTGTATCTTTAACTTAAAAATTTAACAAAGAGAGATAAATTGAGAAATCAGAGGTACGTTTTTCCTACACAAAGACTATGGGTGTGCAAACTTTTGCGCTAAGCACTGAACATATCGGCGCCATGTTTTGGAGGCGGAACTAAACCCTCTTGTAACATGCGCGTGCGCACAAAAAATGCGCATGCGCTATCGCGATTCCCATGGTTCTCTCGTGTTGAGGTTTACAGTGAGAAGCTAACTAGCTGTCATGTCTGAGAAGAAACAAACTGTGGATTTGGGCTTGCTAGAGGAAGATGATGAATTCGAGGAATTTCCAGCCGAAGGTGGGCGAATTTCATAAATATGTGTGATTTGGGCGACGAGGAAAAGAGATGTGACAGTTTGTCGGCACAGTGACTCAGCGAGCAGCTAGTTATGCTAACGTTAACTAATGTACTTGCTTTGTTAGCTAGCAAGTTAACTGACTCATTATTAATTTTTTATAAGGAGTAATGTGATATAACACGTTCTGTATGTTAACTAGACACATACCACAATAGTCTGAAATTACGAAAGGATCACATAAATAAAAGTTAGCAGCTAATGTTTTCTAGCTACCCAGCCAGGTCCCCGCCCTCCTCATATTGCTAAATAATGTATCTCTATAGCACTTCAGCAGTGCACTTTATTACTCTAGTATGTTGTTTCGTGGCATGGCCGTTCTAGTTCATAATATGAGCGTCTTTAGCGCAGCTTTCAGTGATTTAGCTACCAGCTAATCTATTTAAACCCACTCTGGAAAGATCAGGTAATTCCTTCAGCTCAAAAGCAGCTTGCACTCTTCCCGTGAATCTTTATACCTTTTTATAGAACCTTTATTTTCGCCTGTTTGTTACAGAATCAGATTAGCGTGTTAGCATGATGCTTACATGCCTGGTTGTTTAGTATTAGATAAGTTAAAAAAAAACTTGAGTTAAAGAGGAAGATTTTCTGACGGTACTTTATGAATAGAGTAGATAGCGTTTTATCAGAATAGAAGACAATAGATGGGTTAGACAGAAGTCTTTGAGACATTTTTGGTTATAGCAGCATAAACGAACTATTCACATAATTACAAAATACTATCGTTTCTATAAAGCATGCAGACAAAATGAAGCAGTGGTAATTAGTAGGCAGGAAGGAGATGGGTACAGATAAAATAACTTGCTTTGGTTACTTGTAAATATAACCAAAAAGAGAGATTAAAATTAACAAGGAAGTGTGTGGGTGGACAAAGAACAACGATCGTTCATTGAGAGCAGTGGTGATCAGCGATTGTTCATTGAGAGCAGTGGTGATCAGCGATTGGTTGTTGATAGCAGTGGTGATCAGCAATTGTTCATTGAGAGCAGTGGTGATCAGCGATTGGATGCAGAGAACGGTGGTGATCAGCGATTGGATGCAGAGAGCAGTGGTGATCAGCGATTGGATGCAGAGAGCAGTGGTGATCAGCGATTGGATGCAGAGAACGGTGGTGATCAGCGATTGGATGCAGAGAACAGTGGTGATCAGCGATTGGCTGCAGAGAGCAGTGGTGATCAGCGATTGGATGCAGAGAACGGTGGTGATCAGCGATTGGATGCAGAGAACGGTGGTGATCAGCGATTGGATGCAGAGAGCGGTGGTGATCAGCGATTGGATGCAGAGAGCGGTGGTGATCAGCGATTGGATGCAGAGAGCGGTGGTGATCAGCGAT
>JAQQZR010000023.1:21746552-21775656 GCA_030068235.1 Notoglanidium macrostoma | reverse complement strand
TGGATGCAGAGAGCAGTGGTGATCAGCGATTGGTTGCAGAGAGCAGTGGTGATCAGCGATTGGTTGTAGAGAGCAGTGGTGATCAGCGATTGGATGTTGAACAACCACTTTTAATCAGCAGCAGTTGTGTGAGCTTGAAAGCTGTATCGAGCACAGGATATTTGCTAACGTCTGCTCCATCACTACGCTTTAAAAAAATGAAAAAGGAGTCTAAAAAGTCATTGGATCTTGTCAAAAAGTCACTAAATTGGTAGCATTGGTCTGAGGGTGTGTACTTGTATGTAGGTACCTAGCATCATTGGCTCACATTAAACGTTAGAAATTCACATTAAACTTGATGTTTAGGTTTAGGAAATCTTCCAAATACTTGTTACAATAATTAGATAGATACTAAAATTGTTTGAAACTGTTTCGTAGTGGTTTGTCAGTAAAACGTGTCTTTGATTCCCAGATTGGACAGGCCTGGATGAAGATGAAGACGCTCATGTGTGGGAAGATAACTGGGATGATGATAATGTAGAGGATGACTTCTCCAATCAGCTGAGGTACCCCATTGTCTTCAGCAAGCACTATTTTAAAATTTTGTGTGTACACACACACACTCTCTCACACACACACACACACACACATACTTACACCTATACAGCATTTTAACCAAAAACATTTTAGACATCATGTTTGCAGCAGAAATAGCTGCCTATAAGTGTCCCCTGAATCCAAAACAAGCACACACCTATTAACTACATAAATAAGATTATAGGACTGAAAGACTTTTAGTCTTAGTCTTACTACACTGTAGTAATTTTCCTGGCTTAAAAATACAGCAGTAAGCTGATGAGGAATTGAATCAGGAATTGTGCTCAGGATTTTTCTTCCAGAAATTAAGAGCCTTTGTGAAGATTCTGTTCATCAGTGGTAGAAACTGATGTCGTGACGCACATACTGGCTGACTGAACAATCTGCATGTGGCTGTATTACAATGTGTAAATTGACAAATGTTAGAACAGCGCACATTTGTGAGCTATATATCATTGCAATATTCACAGATCGTTCTTAGCCTGTACAAAAAGAATCATATATTCTTAAATAGCCCAGGTTATGTGAACAAACAAAAAGAACTGTGCAGATCTTTAATCAGTAGTGGCTGACCAGAGCGGGCTGAGCAGCATTCAAGTTTACTTCATTAGTATTCTTACAGTTTGTGTTGGAGTAAACAGTAAATGATTAAACTTTCCCTCTTGGCCATGTAGTTCTTTATTTCAATTTAGTTTGTTCATTGTTTGCTGATCTGGAAACAAAGTTTCACCTGTAGGAAAGTTTAGTTATTTTTGTATTTATTGTATTATTTTATTATTGCATGTGAGTCAGAATAAAAGATATCTTTTATAGCTTTGTGGAGTTATTCTGTTGTATTCTGTAATTTCATTTCATTTCTCGTATGAATTCCTTTGGCAGAGCTGAACTTGAGAAGCATGGATACAAGATGGAGACGTCGTAACATTAACCACTCATCAGCATGTTACGTGATGTTCAATCACAGCTGTACATTGTCATCGTACAAATGTGATTTTGTTTATTTCCTCTGTTAAAATTCAGGAGTGACTAGTGTTATCAGTGGCTGGAAAATGGAATAAAATTAAAAATTTTTTTATTTTTAATTTTTTTTTTTTTTATCACTCGCAAGAAACTGTTTGTATTTGTTCGATGTTCCTATATTAAAGCTATTCTCTTCTTATGTGGTTTTAGATTAATTCTTGTGAAATATTGTAATGGTTCTTTACAGCCACTTGGCATTTTAATTATTTTTTATAATGCCTTCTAAAAATGCTTCAGGCTGTATTTCCAGAAAAAAATCATCATGTGGACAGGGGAAAAAGACAGTTTATAGACAACTTGGAGCGGTTGTGAGGTTCTTGTGCTCTCCGAATGCAATACTAGACGAATCCAGCTGTCAATATCGAAGCAGACTTTAGTAGAAGAATGGTTTATCATGAGTGATCGGTTTGACTACAGTAGACAAAACTCAGTGGCTAAAACTCAAATCTGATGTATGTCTTATACTTGCTAATAAAGGATTCATTACACAGTAATGGTCGAGATTTAGACTCAGAACTCAGAAGAGGCTATACAGCTTGCCAGGGTAAAAAATATATAACCGAGTGGAGTGCAGCTGGAGCATTAAGTTAAATGACTGCAATTCAGTGGGCTTTGGGGCTCAAGCATAGGTGCCAATGTCTAAGGTTTAGCTATATCATTTACTATTTTTACAGTATGGGAGACACAAACAGCAGTCAGGCCAAACACAAGTATAATTCACATGACAAAAGCGTGTTAACTGAAGGGGAAAGAACTCAGGATGGGAAAGACTCGCATTTGCTTGTGGCAATGGTTATTTTCACATCCTGTTTTGTGAGCCAATATAAAGCAAGATGGAGGGTCTCCTTGGTCAGTCAAAAAATGGAGATGTCACTAATTATTAAGTAACCCTCACACCAGACTTTCGCCTCTCTGCTTTCTTACTGCAACTTGGCACACATCTAGGAAAAATAACAATGACATAATTTGCTAGTTTCCTCTGCGTCCTCTCCAAAATCGTACCCGTTTAGTAACATGCTGTTGATGAGTGCAACTCAATGGTATCGCAGGATTGGTTAATCTTCAGTAATAGATGTAGCGACCACTTTATTCTTTTCCAATGCCAGTTGATCAACAGTAAATGTCACTACAGGACATGACTGTAGGCTGTACTGCATGTTAATTTTGTCACATTTGTACAAAGTAAGTAAGCAGTACACTCCGCTGTAAATGCAAACATTTCATTCAGGTTGCAGTTAAATATCAGTTCACTCAATAATATGTTTTAATTTTTGCTGTTAAGAATAGTCTTGATCTGTCCATCAACATACTCTCGGGTGCTTGTGGTCAAGTTCTTCCTGTTAGGTTGTTCTGGAAGTTGCTCAAAAAAAAAAAAAAAATTACTGTCAAGCTGAAATATACAAGATTAGACACCACACCTATCCACTGTTAATCTTATAGATGCTTAACAGGCTGAGCTTGTGAACAGATCCTGTATGTGTTATTCACAGCTATAAACCCACAGAGGCAGGGAAAGTGAGCTGAGGAGCAGCTCCACTGCTGTTCACAGCACTTCCCGCTGAGCCTGTGGTGTTTGGCAGGCAGATTATCCAGTGCAGTGTGTGTCAGAGGCAGGGGGGTGGCCACAGCATGTCCTGCCTGGGCCTGCCCACCTTCGCCATCGGGCCCTGCTCTTCCGCTTTGCTCAGCAGGGGCTCCCACACACACACACAAGCCGAGGCCAATTTGCCCAGCCGCACTCTCCTAGCAAAATGATTTCTTTGGATTTGTGGCTCTCAGTCTCGGCGCCATAATGAGCTGAAATCGACGCCAGTAAGACATCTTTTACCACAGAAGAGAATCCTCCTGTTCTGCACCGCCTCTGCATGCCCTCATTCCATTTTTATCATTTTTTTCCTTGTTGAACCTTTGTCTATTAAAATGTATCCATTAAAAGTACTTCTCAAGCATGCATATGAAGGTTTTTTTAGGGTTACAGTTCAATCCTTTTTTGGTGGACAGACTCTTAATTTTTCCAACAGGTTCCTTTCTTCATTTTCAATTTAGAGATAAATTATTGGGTGAATTATATTACCATTCAAATATAACATGGTTTAAACATGAGCACTTCTACAAATGTGCCTAATTTGATAGTTGAGACACTGAGCCTTTGAATTAAATGAACTGGTATTAAATCAGTAATACCTGCACTTTTTGTAATTTTAACAGGGGAATACAGAGGAGCAGGAGCATATGCACATGCACAGCCAGACATACTCATAACATGCAAATCCACCGATACCCTTGAAAATGAGTGCTGTGTGCTGGATGATTATTTTAATTGTTGGAAAGTCGGCGAGGTGTGAAAATCACTAAGTGAGAGGAACAGCGAAGAATCCAAGACCATTTTGTTTGTGCCAGAGGCGTAAGATTGGCTTTGTGTTTGACTGAAGGTGGTCTTTTGTGGCATCCACAAAAACAACAAAAAAACAAAACAAAAAAACCTCAGTATCATGGGCTATGACAGTAACCTTAGGTTTGGGTCTATAGTGTTTCTTTTGTTCTTCTAACTGTTTCCACTATAGCATTCCTTTTGTTCTTCCAATGGCCTGTCTACATAACTCGATGGTGAAATCTTCATGTTGTGTAGACATAACTGTCAAGTATTTTTTTAAACAAGGATGTTGTGTTGCTAATTACTTTGATTAAAAAGAAATGCTTGCAAATGTTCTTTATTTACATAATCCAAAAATTTACATGTTGCTCATGATCATCATTCATTCCAGTCCCATAGGTATTGTTCATATTTGCTATTATTTGTTTATTCTGTTGTTTATTTTGTGGAATTTTGCTCCGCTGTGAGAGTGAGTGAGAGTGACTGCAGTTCTGTGCTGCACACGACCTCAGTAAGCTTCCCTTCCATGAGCCAAGAAAAGACAGGGGGCTGTCGAGCTGGGAGCTTGCAGCTGCTGCAATAATAGGCCTAATTGCACATTTTCTTTTGTGGGGCTCAAATTAGTGGCAGAGCACAGCTACAATGCCCAAACTGCGAGTAAAAAAAATATAAAAAAAGGGGGAAGAGAGAGAGAGAGAGGCTCATGGGGGCAAACCACTGCTCACCAGTGCGGTCCGTCACCACCACCCACAGCTCCCTGTCCACACCTGCATTCGCCCTCGCCAAAGTAAACACAGATAATAAGGTGTAATTACTTTAAAAATAATAATGAGAGCCCTCCATGTGACAATGGCCAGCCTGTTTATTGAGGGATGAAAATAACTTGTGAAGACACAGATGAGGGTTTCCCCATCAGGAGACCCTGAAAGGCTGTGCCATGTGTTAACCTTGTCTCTCAGCCCATTATATGCTGCTCAGTATGGAGTGTACGAGTCAGGCAGAATCCCTCACTCTGTCTTTTAGTACATCCGCTGTAACATACATCAGACCAAAGTACTCTTTTAGATCACTTTTGATCATTACCATTAAATGACTTGGACATTCACTGCCATTTTGCTGTAGTTTGCTATTTCTTATTTTAGACATACTGTAACATTTAGTATAACACACTGGTAATACTGTTAAGCTTAAAGTTCATGGTTATAATGAGCTATGGACAGATTCACATCATGTATTCATAGGGCATTATATCATTAAATGACTGTTGGATTTCTACTGCTGTTTTAATATTTTACATCTACTTCTATCTATTGCTATCAATGTCTCTGAAAGTGGTAGAAGTTACAATGAACTATGAGCACATACATAGCATAGCATGTTATAACACGTTCATAAGCCATTACACACGTACACCACTTCTGAATATCCTCATCGGTGGGTATATGAGTACATATAATGCTACAAGCAAACAGACTCAGTTTCTTAAGTATTGGTGATATTATATATTATAAACATTGCTATAAACTGTAATGCATTTCCATGAATAGCCATAAGAATGTGCATCATATATTATAACATGTTATGAATGACCAAACACCTAATGGCATTAGCAGTTGGAGTCAGAGATTTTGGGGTATTTTTCTAGTCTGTGTGTTAACATAGTTCTCTTCTATATAGATTGGTAACACTTTCTACAAAGGTTATATGTATTATGTCCTATGAATACATCTATAAAATGTTATATTTATGAATATGCATTATTCCTCAACCCCAGATGTGCACAACACTGTTTTTTTATTAATTCTTGCACAGCTAGTATGCTTGTTTGTACCTGCCTGTGATATTTTAAAATGAAATTACTTGGTTCTATTTCCCAAAATATAAGCAAATTAGTAGCCTAATAAAACTTTTTAACAAGTTTTGGGGAAAAATGTTCCAGTGGGCCTCCAATATGTATCTGTATTTGTATCTGTTTACAACACATCCTGATGGTTACCCACTAAAGCTATTCCGAGGACAATATAGGCTGATACAGAAGAATGAAGTGTAATCAGCTTTTTGAACATATGCTATGAGTTGGAGATTTCTTTTGGAAAATGCTCCTTAGCGTTTTATTGAGTTTAGCCAGTTTGATTGGTTTGTAGTCCTTCAACAGCAAACAATCCGCAGGTTGACTATTATGACATTATTGTTATGATTAAGCGATTACTCCCTGATCAATCTTACAACAAAGATCAAACCAAAGCTTTGTCCTGTACTTTATGTCAAACCATTTAACAGTGGTTAATAGCAGTTAACATTACAGCAAAATACCCAGGGTTGCTAATTAGACCCAGAAATGAAACAGTGGCATTATACCAGCATGTGCTATGATGGCTGATGGTCGCTATTACAATACAGAATGTTTAAATTACAACTACAGTGAATGCTGTTAAAGCCTGGAATATCATCTAGCTGTTTCTGTATAATTAGAAGCTATAAACCCACAGGTTCAGTTCTCTTGAACTTATTCTATTATATGCGATCATTATACTAAGAATGGTTGTTGGACAGATTTTGAATAGTTTTTTCTTTAACGGGACATCCACCAAGCTCCAACTGTGTCTTCATCCACCGTCCTCAAGTAGCAAGCACTGTGATACCCAGTAATTAGAGTTTGCCAGGTTTTTTTTTACTCTATTCTCCCCCTCCTCTAATAATATTTTAAGCATCCATATTGAGCCATTTCACTGCATGTAATAGCTCTGGACAGTCAGAGAAGGAAAAATTAACAGAACAATTTAAGCAGATCAAGGCTTGGTGGGGCAATTAAGCCCTATTGATGTTATCCTCACCAGTGAATTACCAGTGCTCTGATAATTGTAATTAATTAATCAACTCGTTCGTTCATGCACTCCCATTAACACAAGAACTGTAAGGTAGACTGTGCCTTGACCTTTCAGGTGTGACACACTCCTATTCTGTTTTACCGAACAATTCATGGTACTGTTATCTGCCACTCTGTTTTTTTTTTTTTAAACGGTTATGCCCATGGCACCAACATGGTTTTACCAACACTATTTAATTAGCAGAATTATGGGCTAAAAGACTAATAGGTCCATGAAATATGGTTAGCCTGTATGTCCTTTTAAAATGACACATTTTTTCATTTTTGAAACATTAACACAAAGATTATGGTAAGGTCACATACAAATGTAGGAATTTACACAACCAGTTTTATGTAAAGATATGAATTGTAAAAGTTAACGGTTAAAATTGAGGTCAGTGTTTGTACCAGTGGATTTGAGATCAGATTATAAGAAACACCTGTCATCAGGACGAGCTTATATTTTATATTTATATTTTTATATTTTTGCTTATATAGACAAAATATAACTGCTATTTCAAACTAAATGCATCAAAAATAAATTTACTCATAAGAAAACAAATAAAAACAAATCTATAACAGCATGCGCAATGTGTAATTGTTGATATGGTGAAGCTTTCGTGTATGTCTCGGGTGTCAGCATGTTCTAATGATCAATTTGTTTTCCGACACAGAAAAGTTCCCAGAAGAATTTAAATGTCACCTATGCATCTGTTGGATAAAAAATAAATTTTATACAGTATATGCCAATGTCATATAGTGGAAGTCCATATAAAACCACATATCAGATTTTTTTCTCCAAACCTCTATACAATTAAAAAATATTATGTTATTAGCTCAATTCTTCATCCAGTGCTAAGTAGTGAACAATTAAACTAAAAGAAGTCTGCTGCGTGCAGATAGTGTGCATGTTTGAGACGAGTAAACAAAATGTGGATCCCAACTGTAGATCATGGAGATCCTCTTGAACAATGTGGCATTTGGCTTTGAGATCCTGGGGGGCCTGGCGCAGACACAGAGAATGTTACAAGCTCAACAAGGAAACAATTAATCATGTGCGAGAGGCTGTCTGCTAACAAGACAACAACAATGTTCCAAATCTCTCCCTGAGGCCAGATTCAAATCCAGAAAACTGTTCAGGCACACGGCCCCTCACACACACACACACACACACACACCCAGACAGGAACACGTGAGCATATGCACGCAAACACACACACACACACACACACACACACACACACACACACACACACACACACACACACACACACACACACACACAGGTGCTTAATGCTGTGTTAACCTGTGATCAAGTGTATCGTGTTAGATTCTTCAAAGCGGTATTGTTTTTCTTTTCTTTTTTTTGCTTATTGTTATGCATATTGTCTGATCATTGTACTCGAAACTTTTCAAATAAAATAAGCAATCTCCTCATGCTGCATTTTCTCACTCCCTGTGCCAACATGGGGAAAAATGAAATGTCACATTAATCAAGTTAATTCAGAAAGAAGAGCATGCATAGTTTAGAAAGTGAATTGTGGATTGATGATGTGTTTCTTTCTGTCTTTAGAAGCATTTCATCTTCAATTTAGCCATGTGTCCTGTTAGTGACGAACTCCCTTGAAATGAGTCAACACAGACAACGCCTACTGAAAAACGATGGAAAATGTCAATTTTCATACGGCTGGTTTTTGGGGGTGTGGAATTAAAGAAATACATAAGCAAACAAAGAGCTGGTGTGTGTTTCAAGATGGAGTGTCTGGTCAGCATCACCCTGGCCATCGAAATGAGGAGTGACACAGGTTACTGCAGGGCTTCCTGCTGAGGAACACTGGTTCTGCTAGTCGGCAGAAATACGGCTTTGAATCACTGCTTGGCAACTTGCATATTCTTTGACTAAGAGAAGCATATGGCTTTTCACTCTTTCCTCTGTCATATATGGCTCAGATCTCATCGAAGTGTCACTATTTTCATACACTATTGTATAGCAAACTACGTACTGTGGTAGGCCTACAGTTTTATAAGCTATATAGGTAATTCCATGATTAAGCCCTTATAACTTTATTCCTTAAAAAAAAAACATGTAAGAAAACATGCATTTTGCTATTTAAAAATATGTTAATCCATCTCCTTAAAGGTTTCTTTGATGACAATAGCTGCATTGAAATGCACTTAAATGAGGACCAGAAAGAAGTTTTTTACATATAGTTAACAAATAGACTCAATTTAGTTGCCTAGCATGCATGCTAATGTCAGGAGGATATTAAGTACATTTTAATGATTTACTTAAAATTATTATTATTATTATTATTATTATTATTATTATTATTATTATTATTATTATTATTATTTACTTCCAGTCTATAATTTGGGTAACATTGTTGTACATTCAAAGTGACCTACTCAGTCAATATAACATTATTGTTGAAAATAACATAAAAAGAATGAGAGAACTTACTAATCTTCGTCCCATGATCTTATGCAACTTCCTGCTGAACATGTGACTTCTTATATGGAGTGAATGTGTTCAAGTAACAGGACTGTGTGGATGTTGTGGGACACTAAAATATACATCTATGACATTTATGATGTATAAAAGGATATTTAAAACCTGAAATGTTAAATGGATTCACATATTAATGCAAAATAATATTTCTGAAGTATTCTAATGACTATAGTATAGGTATAATTACCTATTACCTATAGGTAAGTGAAGGTATAGTGTGATGGGATGGGTAAAAAAAATGCTGTTTTCTAAGTTGTAGATGTGTTATTTTTATTTGTGACCTAAATGTCACCCCAATCATGGAATCACCCAAATATGTTCCATAACATTCAAGATGCATCAGAGGCTAAAGTAATGTAATCAGAGAATAAAGTTAGTTAACAGTTTATAACCTTTTACTTCCTCTCTATATTTGCATGATGGCCCAGAACCTAACTAAGAGAAACATCACAGCTACATGCAGCATGCCTCCTTGGTGATGCATGTTTTCTTGTTCGGAAACTTGAGGAGTGAATGCAAACATGCAAACAAATGTTTGCATCATTAAGCAATGTAGCAACCGACGGGTTAAGTGAGAAATTTCTAGTGAATACAAATAGAGATTAAATATCTGAATACAAAATAAAAGCCAATAAAACTTCAAATAAAAGAAAAATTTTAACCTTTAATCTGATTTAATAATTAAAATTTTGCTTTACTACAGAGAACCACAAAATTCACACAACTATACTGATAAGCATACAACTGACATGTATATGTAGTAGTTTAATTTTCTCACAAATTTTCATAATGTTTTTCATTCCAGTTCTATTTCATGATATCAGTCAATCTCAGGGTTGATTAATAGGAGATCTGCCTTTACATACAAACATTAACAAATAATTTGTCCACTGCAGTCCTTCACATTTCACCAAGACAACAAACGGAAACTGTAATTCATCCTTGAGTTTATCTATCTGTCTTACAGATCTGTTAAGCTTGGCGGTATGGTTTCTGGAAGAGGAAAAGGAAAAGACTTAAAGGTTTTCTTGTGTACTCGTTTTGCTCAAAGATAACCGAGCGCCTTCATTTCCCACAATGTTCCTGAGCGGCCCCTGTGATCAGCAATTATGAGAATGAGTAGGAATTTGAGGGGCAAGCGTGTAGTACACAGGGGAGCAGAATAGCCAAGAGCCTTTCTTGCTCTCCGGTCAACCCTCCGTGTCTGCGGGCAGCATCTGGGTCCATTTAGCGGCCTTGTTCTGCCTCGTCTCGGATTGCGGCTTTCAGTGTGCGTCCTTGTTTTTTTGAAGAGGGCTAAAACCGGCTGGTCTGGACCTTCTCAATCTGCCCCAGTGCATCCGCCCGTCTCTCCAGAGGGGCAATTTTAGCCCATCCCCAGATGCCCTTTAGCATGTTTAGTGTAGCTCCTCATTTGAAATGAAAGATGCTGAACAGATTCATTCAGAAGCCGGTCTCCTTAAGCCTTTTTGAGGAGAGAGGAGTGGGTGGGCGTCGGCGGGTGAGCAAGGCCTGCTACAAGTGTGTATGTGTGAGCGTATGTACTTGTGTGTGAGTGTGTGCATATGGGCAGACGGTGTAACTATGTAGTGAATAGCATCAGTGTGGCGAAGCAGCCATGACACTAGGCAGTGCTCCTCATCATGCTACCGCTGTGGCTTTGAAAGGGCTCAGTCAATCTGCTCCGAGGTCAGGTTTTAGCAAATGATCTATCTAAGTAGGATGACTTCTCACTAGATTTATTCATATTTAATCATTGACTACTGTCAAAGCTGTTTATCGCAGCCTGCACTGAAGGAAAACCAGAGCAAGTCTGACTTGTTAAGTAACTTGGCAGGATGTTATTCAAGCACAGATTTATTTTCATGTAAACAAAAAGACTGTCAAGACTTATTATACTCATTCAGTTCATGCCAGTGCCACATCCATCCATGACATACATTTGTATCTTTTTTTTTATTCTGTTTGACATCTTTTTATTTGGATGCACATAAAAGAGCGAAAGGCTGTGTTATAATTTAGCATCTATAATCCTAATGTAGCAATTGTAATGCTTTTCACATATGGATAGACTTTGACCAGAACAACATAAATCTTAAAAAGCTGTCATAATTATGATAGTGGAAAATATATATAGTTGTCAGTATATGATTAATACATTGTGATGAAATGATTGAAATGATTGAAACCCAGAAAGCGTTAGGTAGTCCTTATGTAAAGGACAGTTATACAGTTTTTATACAAATGTCTGTAGCAAAACATGATTAGTCATATTGCTTGGGTTACATGTCTTAAACAATGTTATATGCTAACAGTATCTTGTTAACTATAGATTAAATGCATTATTTGAGATTAAAAAGGTTATTATTTAAAATGTATTTATATATTATGTATTAAAAATGATCAGAATGGTGTGGGCAACCTAATTTCTATAAGCACCATCCCTATAGAAATAAAGAATATACAAATACTTTAAAGTAATCTGTATTACTCTTAGACTGTCATTATCAAAAATTAAGCCTTAGACCAGATTGAATCAAGTCTTATTTATTAACTCGATGGCAAACTTTAAACCTTAAAATGATCAGAACTGCATTTTAGCCATCACTGGTTTGAGATTTACAGTCAACTTTAAATCTGTACATTATCTTCGATTAACATTTTTTTATTCAGAATGAGCTTTAATGAAATTTTACAGTTGAGTTGGGTGATTTGTGGAAAGTGGAAGAGTATTCCTGAAATAATTTTTAATGCTTGATTTCACTCAAAATTGACGACGTGTAGTTAGTAATTGATCTCAATAGTAATATTGTCGCTATTTATTTGTATACCAGAGCCCTACTGGATTCTCCATTGTGATTGGTCAGAAAGTACTGATTCATTTTCAGCAGCTCTGTCAGCAGTGCCAGTTCTTCAGTAATTCAAATCACAGGTTTATATTAAAGCACTCTGAAAGCACTAATACGTTATCATTCCTACATTTGTAACAGCTCATTCACAGGAACGTGTATAGCTGACACTATTAAAACATATGTATGGTACAAATTTTCTCAGGGTTTATTTATCATTTTTGGAAGGAGTCACCAGTGTCAGCGCTTTGTAACAGTCAGAGCTAAAGTTATAATACAGGATACAGGAAATCTTCAAGACAGAGGGATCTGTGGTTTCTCTGTAACATGACAAGCTTTTTTTGTCTTATTGACCTCAAGAGAGGAAAAAGTGAAACTGGTAATGGGAAAGACTGCTATAATGTAATAACAAGAACTAATAATAATAATAATAATAATAATAATAATAATAATAATAATAATAATGTGACCAGTATTTAAAGGAAAGGACACAAAAAAATTACAAAAGACTACAAAGTTAACTCATGTCAGGACTTTTATCAGCAGACCACATGCAAACCGATGATTAACTTGTCAAATAGACACAACTTTTCTGAACCACATCCCTGTGTGTCTGTTACTTTAACTAGAGGGTATTTAACCCCAGAGACCTCAGCGCTCTCTATTCACTGACTATTAATAGACTAGCTAAAAGCAACAAAGTGGTCCAATCACTTGTTTTCAAGTGGCACTATTTTTAAAGCATCAAATTTAAGCAACTAAAAATAGAGAGATGTCCGCTTTAAAAGATGCCTGTGTTCCTTGGGATGAAGGGACGGCCTGAGGCAAAGACGTGGCAGAGGTCACAAGGTCCATCAACATTAAACTGACACTTAGGAGAGCTGGCCCTGAGATTTGACAGCCAAATTCAAATTGTCAGTTTTCCCCTATTACTCTGATTACGAATAATTCAGACTGCCTTTTTTGTACTTGGTAAACAAATAGTCCTTTCTTTGCACTTACTGAATATTCATTCTAGAAAAGGACATACATACATACATAGTTGTGTGGCATTTCTATGTGAATGGCACATTAAATGCCACAAACAATAACCGGTGCCCAAGGAAACACTTGAAAATGTCATATTGTTGTTGGAGTTATCAAATCAAAATACAAATTATAAAATGCCTTTAATGCAGGTTTAAAGAATTCATTAGTTCATAAACATTATTTCAAGGCATATTAGACAATAATGGATCAAGTGGGTGCCATCAATATTTTGGAGCCAAAAACCATTTTTTTTTTGCAGAAGAGGAAGCATGCTGTGAAAAACACTGTGGTTCATGCTGCTGCTCTAGAAGCCCAAGAAGTCAGCAGTGAAAAGCCATGAATTATTTTGAGCGCAAAACACATTTTCTTTGAAGATGATCTACCATTAGAGACCTTTTTGCTCCTGTCAAAATTGGTCTTATGCTGTGGAGAATGTTAACCTTTGCTTTTGCCGTCATGGAATTCCTTTTTTTCTACCGCAATGCAAATGGCAGTGTGGAAAGTATGAAATGAGGTGGAGAAATCTTTTAGAACAAAGGAAGTGAAAGTGAAAAGTGGACTATGAAATTCAAACATTAGGCAAAACTCTTTGGTTTACTACAAATTACAACTTTGAAGTGGCCTAATATGTCATGTAAACAAAAGCAAATGCACATATTGTTCTGTATTTAAGTTTTTTGTAGGGTATAGACTATATTTTAGCAAAAAGAAATTTAAATAGCCTGTTAGAAATTCCATCTCCATCACTCAGTATCTGCTCAACGACTTCAAGACTTTACTCAGCTTGTTGTGTTATAGCACTTGGACACCACAAAGTATAGAAGGGCACTGTAATAAATCCATCATCTTTGTCATTTGTCAAGTGAGCCATATGTAGCAACCCAGAGGCATAAGACAATCCTAAATTCTTATTTTTGTTAAGTAGCATTGTTTTGCACAGTAATTACACCATAATGATGTTCACAAAAGGTCAATGAAGTCATCATTACAAATGTCAACCGAACACATTCCTTAGTTTGTTTACTCGCATTTTATCGGCTACCAGTCTCTATACCGCGAAATGGTATTAACCAGTCAGGAGCATGCAATTTGTCTGTTTCTATTTGATAGCTATAAGGCTGTTAGCTACACTGGGAATGTAGAGATACTGAGATAACTATAAGTACTGGAGGTTTACTGCAGGAGAAAACAGTGTAGATCTGGTTTTATAAGATAAAATGTTAGTTCCCTCTATTACTAGCATGGCATTTTAATTCCTTTTCAGTGGACCTGCACTTTCAGATGTAAACTACCAAAAAGTACTTTTCTTTGCCAAAGGGGTGGTACAGTCAAGGGTACATCTTTTGTACCTTTAGTGTCTATCTTTTACTTGGGAAGGTGCATGTAGTGAACCTTTAATTTGCTTTTAGAGTAAAGATTTCAACTTACATCAGTGGACCTTAAGGGACAATTATGTATCTTCAAATATTTTTAGTTATAACAGAACAGTCTAAATGTACACAGTATGTACCCTTCATGCTACCATCACACCAACATAGAAAAGTACTCGTCAATTTTAATACCTTTATTTTTGAGAGTGTGTCATAAAGGTATTTTATGGCAGTTTTATTAATATGGTAAAATTGATTGACGGATGGTTAAATCACCGCTCCTACTATTGTCAGGCACCCTCCCTGAAGTGTGTCACACTTCTCTATTTATCTGTACAGATAATTCAATGGTTATATTTAAGATAAAATTAATTCCCACTCCACTGATAGTACCATGCTGAATTAAAAAAGTACCAATTCTTACTGACTATGGCAGAATGCTATATTCCTATCAGTGATGTTGCGTGGCTTCTTATGAGGACTGCAAACAGTAACATTTATTTAAAAGCTGAACTGCAGCATGATGTTACCATAGCACCAAGCATGCGTGGTTTCAGAAACAGGTTCGTTTTGTGTATTGAACAAACATGATTGTGTATTTGTACTTCTTTGTATTAGTTAATTAGCCAAAATTATAAAATTGCTCCCGCAACACATCTTTTCAGATATTTGACTCACAAGCAAATATTTAATTACTGCACAAAAGATTTGAATCCTGATCCTGCTGTTTTCTCAGTACAATTTACTTATTTTATAACACAGCATTATAAACAGTGCTTTTGTTGTCTGATGGTTTCAGGATAATGCAGCAGTTTCTTCCTTTTTTTAAATCCCTGTACCAGAATAAAGGGTCAGAAATCTTAATGCACAACATTGCACTCAGGTGCAGCTCCATTCAGCAGACTGATTCCGCCCCTTTTACATTAATATGTATGTTTTTAATGATACGTAATGATGGCTACTGAAATGTTGGGGTAAGTCAAAAAAGACTGGAGTTGCCATGGCAACCACCTGGGCTGTGGTGTGCAGGGTGCGCGTGGTCATGCTGCACACATTATTGAGGCTGCTTTAAACACAGAGAGGCACATGTGCTCTGTAATTGCCTGTGCCATTCAGCTGCTGTGCTTCGTGTGATTCTGGTCCTGGATGAATGGCTGCATTGCAGCTATTAAGGGATAACTTTTAGAGAATTGGGGCTCCAGCTCCTTATCTGAACCTCATTTGGTTGTTTGTAGGGGTTCGAATAATAATGAGAAGATTGTTGGATTAAGTCAAACAAGAAAAGAAAAAAAATATTTCATGTTTGCAGGGAGCATGATGATAAAAGCTAGCATTCTGCATTGTATGGTACAATTAGTGTTTTTGCATGTTGTGTTTGTAGCAGGCGGTTAACACAAAAAGAGTATAATGGCTGTGTATCTGTTGGATACATACCACAGATAAAGATTATAATCATTTCATACTGACATGCTTGCAATTATCAAGATATTAGCATGCTACATGTGGAAAAAACATAAGAGACATAAAAATGTGGTAAGTGCAAACACTGCTATTAGGTATTTATATCATGTTTTTTTATAAGTATGTAGATCAGCTACCTCAGAAAACAAGGCCTTCAGGCTTATACTTTAATCTGCCGGTACAGCATTTTAATAATAGATAATAGATAGATAGAATAGAATAGTATATATACATAACAAACAAACAAAAGGCAAATAAATAACTAAATATTTGAAGTATTATTATTACTATTATTATTATTATTATTATTTAAGGGACTAGTTTAGCCAAAGTTTACACTCAGATTATTTGGGTGACATTGACTTGTTACATATGGAGTGGGTCTTCTTCCACAGAGCCACCATGTTGCACCTCTACAGTAGCCCAGAATGGACAAACCTCTAGAGAGCGCCTTCTGTGTTTTGTATTTTTACAAATGGTAGCATGAATCTGGAAGGAAGCACCAGAAGGATGACAAAGAAGAAGACATGAAGATAAAGAAGAAGAAATAAGAAGAATCAATGTGTACTGGTGCGGGCTAACAAATTTGAGAGCCCAAATTATGAAAAATGGAGGATCATGCTTATTATTTAGCACAAAAAACGCAAGGGAGTGTGAATGCAAGTACTTGGAAGTACACTAGGCACCTGACGGCCACCGTACGTTCTAATGTTTGGAAAGGGAGAGGGGAGAGAGGGGTATTCAAGTGGATCAATCGTACATGGTGGACTTTTAATCCTTCTGAATGAATTGAATCAAGTGAATTGTTACAAATTTGCTAGTTAGTTTTGCAGTGTACATTTTAAAGAAATGATCTCGGCAGTTCAGTGCTATCTACATGTATTTGACTTGCTCTCAAGTAGAGAAGGACACAAGACTGTCTTGTAAATCTTGTAGTTCAGACGCTACCCCAAATAGACGAGTAGGAAGTCCAGGTTGAGAGGTTGTTTTCTTTAGCTTTTAATGGTTGGAGGTTGGGAATTACAAG
Source organism: Notoglanidium macrostoma (assembly GCA_030068235.1). Lineage (NCBI taxonomy): Eukaryota > Metazoa > Chordata > Actinopteri > Siluriformes > Auchenoglanididae > Notoglanidium > Notoglanidium macrostoma. The sequence continues at coordinate 21,758,575 of JAQQZR010000023.1, read as the reverse complement.
TGGCAAATTTGAATTAAATGCAGCAGATAAATATATTGCACATCATCTTACGTTCTCATTAATGAATGTGGTCTATCAATGTACTACCTTGCCACTCAAGCGAGGAGTCCCTATGCACACCTTTAGTCTCAACCAGATTTCTGAAACTGAATAGTGCACCTTCTATATAAATCTGTATTTGTATATATTCATAACATGTTATATTTTCAATCCAAATAATGCTTTTGGTTACATACCTAGTAATAATAAAACTGTGTTAAAAGTGTTTTTTTTCTGATTTACTTGATAAATATACAGCGTCTCTTACCATTTGCTGGACATGAGCAGTTTGCTGCATTTTCTGCCACCTCCTGGGGGTGAGGAACTCTGATTTAGAGGCATCAGTGTGTCATGGACTGAATCACTTCCCCTTCATTCGCTCTGTGTTCGAGAGGCATCGCAAATCGTGTTTTGAAATCAGTCAATCCACACATGACGACATCCCTGCTGACTCAAAGATCAGACCTCCCTCTCCATTTTTGATGAAAAATTCTTGAAGTGTGAAACTTCATAGTCTCATGGGGGTTAAAACTTTGTAAAGATGGCATGCTGGGAAAATAGTAGGCCGTGCCTGTGTGCATTCAGCCTGGACTGAGTTGTGCACTCAAAGAAAACTGAAACAGCCAGTGTCTTTTCTGCAGGGTTGTCAGTGACAATGACAGGCCCAGAGCTTATTGAAGGTGCTCTCTCCTCACCTATCACGGATAAAGACAGTTACCCTAAGCTATGACAATAATAAATCTGTAAATAGTGTTTTTCTGCTATCTTGTAGTGACAGTGTTTACCAGCATGGGATAAAAGTCTCCTTTCTGTTTAAGAAGCCTCATGGATGCAGTTTACTCAGCCATACTCTTACACAGTTTCACCAAGGAAAGTAAATGGAAGCTTAGTACTTTAGCAGAGTATAACTGAAAATGAATACTTCAATTTGTTTAGCTTTTACTCATACACTAACCCCACCTCTAAACCTAACCCTAACCGTTGCAACTTGAGTTTGAACATTTTCCTGGCTTCTAAATAAGGAATACAACATCCAGGATGTGGTGTAATAGGGAAATGATCAACTCTGAGGTGGTGCGATGCAGTTACCACCCTGGACTTGATTGCGTTTCTACAACAGCATGTCCTGAAGTGTTTTATTCCTCTTACACCACAGGAATTTTCTTATTAATTAAAGAATGATACATTAATACTTTTCAGTTTATAGTTACATTTCATGTTATAAAGTTATCACTTATGTTATATGAGCTATAAACAGTCATTCCCTCACCAGTTTCTTCTTTTTCTCTCTCCTGAAGTTAATAAGACACAGCTTTTTATGCTATCCAGAAACTATGAAGCAGTTCTCTGTCCTCTGTGATGGAAAACGTACTGACTGTTAGAAAGTGCTTACCACCGAGACTCCTTTCGCAAATACTTCGCCTTTCATAAAGCTTCACAATATCAATGATTATGATTTTTTTCTATGTTAAATAAGCCATTTTATAGATCTGTTTATTATTAGGCTAAAATATTCTGAAGTGTCTACCATAAAAGTCCCTGGATTTGCTTCTATCATAGAAACAATAACATATTAACACACGCTCATTAATATTAATCGTGCAGCTGGCATTATTGTCAGAGCTGCTGTTGTAGCAAATTCATCAACACCTTCTGACCAATCAGATTCAAGTAATCAACAGCTGTAGAAAGACTATTATAGTAGGTTGCTTACGAGAAAAACAGCATGAAGTTGAAATCTCTTTTAAGACGTCACATGACCTGATGAAACACTAAGTCATAAATACTGTTACGCTTCTTTAGTAAGCACAGCAGTTAATGTGTTAAAAACTAACAGCTAAAAAAATTTCCACCATCTGAATGACATAGCACTATCTAACAGTTTCAGGATGTTAGGCTTGCAGAGACAGATGGCTGAATGTGCTGGTCCTGTGCCACGTTAGTTGATGGTTGGAAGATGTTCGGCATTGATTTGATTATTTAAGTTTTGCTGCAGACGCCCTACATGACTCTCTTTTTTTGTGTAGCTGTTTTCTAGTAGGCAAGGCATTGCTAATCAACCATCATAAGCCTCATCCTCTGACAGGGCCTTCTCTGTTTGCCCTGAGAGAGACGGTGAAATATACATGTTCTTACAAAACTCATTTCAGATGTATTCTATATTAAATACAGCTGGGCATTATAATACAGTTTATATAATTTCAGGATCATTACAAGAGTAGCACTACTGTGCAATGTTACCATTTGTCCTAGTTTTTAGGCAAAGATTAAATAGGATATGTTTTTTTTTTAGAATTGACTTTAAAAAAGCGTAGAATTTAACATGTTTTAATCACTGGGTTTAGCAGAGAGGCATTGTGGTCCGCTGCCCACTCTAAAGCAGCATGCTGCTGTTCTCAAACATCAACTTAGTTAATAAAGCTGTTCCTCTTAACTGCGCAATGTGCCTGATTTTGCATTCTGGAGGTGTGTAAGTTCTCGCTTTCTTTGGATTTCATCAGTATCGAAATTAATTAGAGTGGCCACGAAAATGTAATCATTGCTCCCTGGAAATTGAAATAAATTAGCGATGCATGCATTGGGGACTGCTCATTAGTGCTGACCTCGCATAATTACTGTATCCATTTGTGAAATTCATAACGGAATTGAGGCAACTTTGAACTTAGCTTAAATAAAGACTAGATTGCACATTCCCCAGGGTTTCCCATGAATGTTCAAATGGATTGTTTGATGAGGGGTATTTGCGTGTGTGTGTTTGTGTGTGTGTGTGTGTATATGTGTATATGTGTGTGTGTGTGTATGTGTGTGTGTGTGTGTGTGTGAGTGAATGAGTGTGAGAGTGGAAGAGAGAGAGTGGTCGATGGGGTTGCTAGAAATATAGCACTTACCATGACGATGCTAAGTTTGAACCAGCCTTGTGATCAGGAGCAATAGTTAAAGAACAGAGTCCTGGACAGCTGTGGATGTACATAAAGTCACCATATTAAACCAAATGTTTTGCTGCTCTCTGTACTCGCTTTTAGCTTTGTAATTCCAATTGTTTTTAAGGGGACCGCGAGCATTTTGCCATGCACAGTGCCTGAAGTAATGACATTTGACAGTCAGATTGGAGCCACTTCAATCAAGATTGTTATAGATGAATAGCCTGTTATGTCAATTTGTTTTGTCATTCACTTAAGCCCTGCGCCTAGAACTGAGACCGGACTGTGTATTTAGATGTTTTGTACATCATAATTTTAGGCTGATAATTACAGCCGAACAAATCACTCAAGTGTCAAGTGTTCACAATGAAAATATGTGCTACCTTTTTTTGTTTCACTGCGAGAAGCAGTAATCAGTGATGGATACCCACTCATCATATAATAATGCAGTGCTGGGGTGTGCTGGAGCTACGTCTAGCCTGGAAGGCTGTTTCTGTCCCACTACCAGGCTGATCTCCTTTCAGGAATTTGTGGCCTTTGAATATTTAGATGCCCTGTTCATACTAAGAACTACTGCTGTAATCATAAAGACTTTTCCGCAGCACTATTCACAATATGATCATACCAAACATACATTCAAAATGTTTTACACAGCAATGTTTTAAGATTATTACTTTTCACATTGGATGAGATGATCCCGATAAAATTTTGCCTGAATTTTGTGACAAACTTTGTGATCAAGAGTTCTCAATGTCAGATTATATGACGAAGTTTAACGACAGATCTGAGATTGAAGAAAATTACTCTGCTCTGTTTTCTGTCATCCTGTAGAATCCTCCTACTGGTGGCTTTTGGATGAGCAGCATAGTAGTGGATACATCTTAATCTGAATTCCAGGATTTTGCACTGACAAATTTTTGTCGCAATGGCACTTAATTGGCTATGAATGACCTTGTCACATTACGTGGTTTAAGATCTAAAGTCACAACCAAGAATTCTTTTGCGATGTGTTTTTTCAGTGACAGTAAAATCAAGCCATACATTGTAAAGGAAGTGTTTAACTTTATAACATACAGTTGTAGAAGAGTAATGATTTATGTGCCCACTATCTGGTCTCACCCAGCACTGGATGGGTTCCTTTCAAGGTTTCTTCTTCATGTCTTCTCAGGCAGTTTTCCCTTGCCACTGGCTTACTCAGTAGCGATCTATATCTCCAGATTGCTGTAAAGCTTCTTTTGTGACTATGCCTAATGATTAAAGTGCTACACAAATCAAACTGAACTGAAATTAATATTGACAATGGAGTGACTGCTTTTTTTTGAAGGTCAGATCTATTTTTAGTAGCTATGTTCTTGACAACAATAGTAAATACGTCACACTTTATTTATTCAAACAACTGTTCATAATGGTCTGATCCAGTTGTTAGGCAATGTTTTCCATCAGTGTGAACCAAAAACACACCACTGATCTGCAGCATGTGCTGGATCACTCCTGGTATAAAATGTAGTTGAGTTTTATTTGCTGCAGTTGACATGGATTTTGAGTTTGACACCCATTTGACACTCACCGGGTTTGACAGGATGTCACGGAGAAGTGGGACAGAGCAGTTGGGATGACACCTTCACTGTAGTTTTTTGAGATGTCAGTGCTGCTAATATCTTATGATGCTGTTGTGCAAATGCACAGCCAAACATGAATGGCTCACTTTTCACATTTCCCTAATTGATTTAAACAACACAGTGTTTTGGTTTCTCTATTTGTAATGCTCATCATTTCAAATGCAGAACACACACTATTTATGCCCAAAGATAAAGTAACTTTTGTTGTAATTGTTGTAGTCAGTAGGGAGTATGATCATTTCGCTTGATAATATTATGCACATATGTAAATGGATCAATTAGGTATTTAGATGTGACAGTTCGGTATCATAATTAAAAGGTCTGATGTTCTTTTTTGACTGTAAAGGTTAATTAATGTGCTAGGTTGGCTTGGGGGAGGGAGGAATACAAAAGCACAAAACTACATTTTATTTCTTACACAGCTGTTTTTAATACTGCTGTAGAACACTTATTTAAATAACAAAGAAATGTTCTTGTCAAAGTCAGTTTCTCGTGGTACACTGCAGGGTATAGCTCAATGCTTCACCTTCAATGTCAAAGGTACCAGGACCCTCCTGTTTATATCCCTCTTAATGCCATTAAAAGCATTAAAGGTGACTTGTTATTTTACACTAGCATATTTGTCCCTTTAATAAACTGCTATTTTAATTTCATGTTAAGTTTTTGAGAGTCTTTTTTTTTTCAACAGGGCAAAGAAATTAGTTCAATTATGGAATGATTTGCGTCTACCCCAGACCCCCCTCCACAATCTCTGCAATTCATAATTGGGTGAAATATAGTTAATAAACATGCAGGCTGAAATAAATGTGCCAGCCGCTCAACTGTACTCCTGCCAAAGAGATAAAAAGGAAGAAAGGTTCGAGTGTTGACAGGTCCATAAATGCAGGTCTGGAAAAGCACTAGAGTGAAACGCTGTAGTAATATAATATTCATTGCCTCATTAAAAGGGAAAACCTGTTGGGGCTGTCGTATTTCGAAGAAGAATGGTCTTAAGTAAAATGCACACTGTTGTATTTCTTGCTCTCATTTCTCCTCATAATCTTCTTTGCTAAATAAACTGTTCAGTGTCTAGAGTTTAGTGTTCCTTCATTAGGTTCCTTCTTTCATTTTTGTCTTCATCACTACTTGTAAATCACGTGCAAGCATCTCATTAATAGGTACAATACATATATATCTTAATTATACAAACCACTAACACTGAGCCTCTTTGTTAAGAAAAGAAAAAAAGCTGTAAATTGCTGAAAAGTGCTGTAAATATGTATTTTCCACATTTAGTCATTTTGCAGGTCTTTAACCAAAGAAATCTAATATAAAATTATGCTATTACTCACTGTAAAATTAATTAAATAATAGATTATATATCAAAGTCATTCAGCTGGCATTGTGTGAAAAGACACACACCCACACACTTTAAATCAACCTAATTAAAGGTATAATTAGTGAGTTGATTGAACACAGCCAGGTTTGATTACTACAAGTCTTGTTCAGTATGAACCTCACTTATGTTGACCCTTCACATCTGAGTCAGAATTTAAGTACAAATGTTCAACAAGCACTTTATACCAAATTCAAATGCATAAAAAAAGGAGCTGACAATTTGCAAAAGGTAACCAAGCCATTTCTAAAGTTCTGGGTCTTCACCAAGCCAAAGTGAGATCTATAATATCTGAGGATGCATGGAAGATGATCTTCCCAGATGTAGCCCTGCAAGCCAGAATTATAGACTACTTTAGAAACTCTGGAACTTTTCAAACTTGTTTAATCGTACAGAAAGAGGTCTTTTGACTGACAAATTTTTCTGACTTCTAACTGATTCAAACAAAACCTTCTAAAAATTTAAAAATTCAGTGACTAAATGTCACTCATTGTGTCAGAATGTTCAACGTGTACATACACAGAAATCCAGAGCCAATCAGATTACAACCTACAATATTCTGATTCTAAGTATACAAAAGAGAACAGATGCTCTGTGGGTGGAGTGTCTGAGAGGCTGAGAATATTCCAGAAATGGAAAGCTTGCTAAAATTTCTCCACAGATCTGTTGGTCAGTGTTCACGTGTCCACAATCAGCAAGAGACAAAAACGAGCTTCATGGGAGAGTAGCACGGCGGAAACCACTGGTAACTGAGAAGAAAATAAATGCTCATCACACATTCACCAAGAAGCTTTGGATGGACTCCCAAGCCTTTTGGAGTATTATTATATGGATAGATGAGACAGAAGTGGAACTGGACCTATTATATCTGGAGTTAAGCAAACATAGTCCTACAGTAAGAGCATGGCAGCGGAGTTTTGGTGGGACTGGGGAATTGGGGAATTGGGGGGATCGGGGGGGTATGCTGACTCAGGACATGGATGACTTGTTATAATTGAAGGAACCATTAATCTGGCTCTGTGTGAATATCAGGTTATTCATGTATAAGCTGAAGCTGAAGTATAGGTCATGTATTACACATCATGCACAAAAACCTAATAGGCTTCAGAACTGCCTGCCATGCAGAACATTTTGAAGCAGTGTCTGAAATCATTCATTCTCGTTTAGTATGTTGTACAGATGGGTGACAAAATAAAGGAAAACAGTAATTCTGTTATACTCTAGTGGGCATTTTGCAAAGCTCTGCAAATTAATACAAAGTCTTTCTAACTGATCAGTTTTATCTTATGATGAAACATTTGTATCGTGTTGGGAGTGGTCTCTTCCCCATCCACAGGGCATGACGGCTCACCAAATGAAAACAATGTAAATCTCATGTGATCCCAACCCAAGTGAAGACCTATGGTAAACTTTGAAGTAATGTGCTAGACAGTGTTCTCCATGACCATTATCAAAGCACTAACTGAAGGAACAACTTTGGGAAGAATGGTGGTCATCCTCCATGAAAGTTCCGGAGAGTTGTTGAATATAATATAAGGCACGTTGAAGCGAGAGCCACCAGTTATAATCTCCTATGAAGAATTAATTCAAACGTTACAAATTACCTAACAACCTGAGACCACAGAAGTATAAATAATAAGCACTATATCTATGTACATTTCTATCCATAGTAGATTTCAGTATCCATTTCAGAAATTGTTATGCTTGTGATAGTTTTTGTGGAAATTGGTTGTACCTTAGATGTATGGTGCAGTATGGGTATTAAAGTAAGAATGAAATCTCCAGGAAAAACAATTTGTTGACCGGGAAAATAAACTACAAATGGCTGCCTAAACAGTGTACTATATGACGAATAGAGGATGAATTCAGTCACGGCATGAGTCTATATGGAGCACTTCAAAGAGGAAATGCCCATGGCAGCCATTTGTATGGCCATTCCAAACAAAAAAGATGGGGAAAAAGCTTCAAAGAGTCCGTCTAAACGTTCACTAGTATCTAGTATACTAGTATCAGCTGTTTGTACATGCAAATGTAGGTCGAATCCAGCTGCAAAATACATAAACATAATAAACTGTAACAAAATCGAAGAAGAAAAAAGGTTTAAAAAAACTGTGAGAAGTTTTGATATAGGATTCACCGTTTTCATCACTACCTCATCTAACACACTGTAACTCATGTAAGTGCATTTTTGTTTGTAGTCTACTTTACAAATTAAACTGCAACTGGTAAATGAAACTGGCAGCAATGTGGGAAGGTTTTCTTTTTTTTTAGTTCATCTGTTCATTATTAAGTTGTGAGATTTGATATTGTTTACATAGCTGTCACTGATTGTGAAATAGTAAAACACTGGCTTTCGCTTGAAAAACATGACACAGACATAAAATCTGTATGGCTATTACCTTCAATCTCTATAAATCCCTTCAGAGTTTTTACTTCAGAGCAAGGGGAATAGTCATGATTACTCCAGGATGGACCACAGACCTACTCAAAGTCACATAGTCACATCCAGACAATCACAGGACCTGAAACCAGCAGCTTTTTAGAACGTTTATCAATATTTGTAAATTTAACAGTGTTATAGGTAACCAGTGAGCTGCATTTCACTTATTTATCTATCTTATTAAATGGAAGGGTATGGCTGTTGGATGATCCAGTCCATTACATAAACATTAAATAATAAAAATGTGATTTGGTTATATATGATATATATATATATATATATATATATATTGGCTTTATATGATATACTTTATGTATGTATTAATTATTATGGATTTATAGTTAATATACTGAAGGTTTCATTAATGTGCTTTATCACAAATATTTTATTTGAAATTGTTACCTTTTACCAATGAAGCCCTTTTTGGACTCAGATTTTGGACATATATGTGACAATAAAATGTCAACATTCTAGATGTAAATCAAATCAGAGAAATAAATAAATCTTACTAATGCTTAACCGTATAGATTACGTCCTTTTATTTAAATGCGGCAATCTTCATTTAGTTTCATATTTAATTAAGAGCTGATTCAGGACAGTTCAAGTTTATTTTTTAACATATTGAAATGATGAATTGAGTTATGGGGTCTCTGGATATTCGTGTGTGTGTGTTGCCGAGGATATGAAACAAGTGTTTGTCCAGACTCCTATTCCTTCATCTGGGACTTGGAATTTGCTCAGCTTCATTCTGGCAAAGAAAGGAACACCTCAGTTCCCTACGCATGATTGCTCTCACTCTCATTTCACCTCTATCTCAGATTTTCTCTCTCTCTCTTTTGGTTTCTGGCTCTTTTTCTCTCACAAATGTAAATGGTTAAGATATTAGGTCAGTTCACTATTTCAGCCCAGTCATCATTACCATGATAGCCTTTGCCTTTGCCTGGATGGCAGGAGTCCACATTTTTGGTGTGTGGCGTAGACTTGCTGGGTTTGACAGCGAGTGTGGTGTTGTGGGCACCATTTCCCTTAGCACAATAGGCCATATTGACCTAGTTAGTCAATAATGAAACACTGGAGATATATTCCAGTGCCAGCATTTGTTTCTCATTAGGTGACGTAACCCAGACGTAATACAGTGCACCAATTCCTCCAACCAGGTAGACATTTTTTCTTCTATAAATGATGGTATCGTTGGTGCTCCTGCAGTCTTTTGTATTTGCTGCATGTGAGCCATTTTGCAATATAATGTCTAGACCTGAAAGTGGCAGTGGGAAAGTGAAGCTAAACGGTGCCAAGTTTACATCTACACTCGCTATATCTGAATGAGCTTTTTATATTACACCTAATTTAATCCAGATGGGTTTGGGGAAAACATACTGTGAAAAACACACTGATTTTGTATTTTGTAGCCAAAGACAGAATAAATTTTGTCTTCAGGACATGACCTGTTGTTTCTACAGCTATGGGACAGTTCCATAAAGGGGCTTAGTTTATCTATGGAAACTATGTTTCATGCTCTCCTAATTAAAAATCTAGTGACCCAAGAACATTGTCCACTGTCACGGATATCCATGTTGAGCTCAACATGGCACACTATCCACCAGATTATAATCAGATATGGGTTTTTAAAGACAATATTTAAAATCGAATAAGAAATTGCCATAATTCATGCTGTCAAATTAATATTACCTCTTATGTTAATAATATTATAATACTAGAAGCTTATTATTTAACCTTTTAAACTCCCAGCTTATTATACTGTTATTATATCTTGATTGTATTCAATCCTACAAATTATTCAGCAACCAGAGTTAAGCTAATATGATGCCAACTATCTTCCAACATTATTAGTTAACAACAAGTTAACTCGTCTTGCTACTAGCTAGCCACTTGTTGATAGCTTGGTCTCTCATTTGTATCTAAACTAATTTGTCCATAGCTGTTATTAGCAGGGCTATGCAGAGACCTTTAGAGGGGCTCAAAAAGATGTTAGATGTTGTTAGCATGAATGATTTTAAGACTCAAGGTAATGCAGCATAACCTGCCCAACTATAGCAACCAATATTCAAAGAGAATGTAGAATGAAATCTTATAACAAAAAGCATCCTACACACCTTATTCGATTACAAATATTATTTGTGTGTGTGGTTTCTGGTTTCAACCTAGCAAAATAATCAGAGAACTAACTAGCCTAAAATGTGACCTCCAGAATCAGACTTACTACATTGCTGGCTGGCTACTACACTGCTATACGATTTCCTGACAAAATTTAATACTTGAGGTCTAAATATAATGTGACAACAAGCAAATAGGTGGGAGAAGACCCAATTGCTTTGAAACACAAATTAAACTCGCCGTCTGTCAACCTTGTGGCTGTCACTTGTAGTGTCACATCAGTGGCTCAGATTTTAATTTAATGTGCATGCTTGGTTATTGCCATGTTCCACAAAAATAACAACTGGTCTTTTATCTTTATGCAGAGCTAGGTGACTCAAATTACCTAGCTAGAAAAAAAAAGCTAGCTCCAGAAAACAAATACATGAACAGGCACTTGATAGCTAATCTGAATTTGAATAAAATATTTTATTCTAGGTTTTGCATGTATAAAACTCACCTCTCCATAAGACACTAACTAGGAACCAGACAGAGTTGATGTATGATGAGAGAAAATGGAATGAAATGAGTGCAGTGAAAAAGTCTCATTATGACTTTAACCCAACTTACCCTCAGTGAACCCCTGAAACTCTTCTTTTTATAAATGGCTGCAGTACAAGGCTGACTGCATTCTTCTGTTTGTGTTGGTTATATCAGGATTTTGGCATACCCGGCTGTAGCACATGACACCATGACACCATGACAGAAATCTGGCTCGCTCATTAAAAACAGTATTATTGTCAGAGCTAACATTCAGTGATGTTCTCCAACTAGGTCTTTAACCTGCACGGTGTTGATGAGATCCAGAAAACCTCAGAGTATATATATATTTTAAAGCACAAGCTTTATTGTTTGAATGTGAATTGTTTGAATGTGAATTCAATTAGGGCTCAAATTAAAATAATCCAAACAGAGGTGGCGCTTGAATTGAACTATTCCAAACAAAGGTTTTATTTGAATCCAAGGACAATTAAACTAACAATAAATACGGAGGTGGTTTTAGTGTTGGCTTTCAGAGGATTCAACCCGCCAGAAAGAAATAAAAAACATGTTTCTCAGTCACAGTTGCAATAAGTTAAGGTTTTAAGAGGCTAAATTTGTAAACAGCACAGCTCTGAGTCATGGCTGTTATGCAGTCCCATGTGGTGGTGGATGTACCTTCGTAAAATGCAAACCAGCTCCCGTTCTGGCATTCACCCCCCACACCCCCACCCCATTTTTTTAAGCTTTGTAAACAACACAAATTGTCTCTATGCATAATTATAGATGTGTTTGATATGATTTCTTTAAATGCCAAAATAACTGTGTGTATTTAAAAAAAAAAATTGGTTAGAAGAGTCTTATTACAACAAGTAATGTTAACAGTACTAACAACTAATTATTGTTATACTAATACTAATTATTGTTACTCACAACAAATAATAACAGCTGTCTTCAGCTGACAGGAAGGCTATGCCAACTCAGATACACACTTA
>JAQQZR010000023.1:21735240-21746452 GCA_030068235.1 Notoglanidium macrostoma | reverse complement strand
TATATAAACAGGCTTAAGGAGTAACATGATTAGTGTTACATGATTAGGATGCAAAAAAGGTAACTGTGTTCAGTTAAAGCTACAGGAGAAAAGATGTAGTCAGATTACAGATAAATTTAGTAGTAAAGGGGATTACTTACATGAATCCAATTTTAAAAGACAAGGGCTGCAAGTATTAATTAACAAAATCAATAAAAATTTATAATAAAATAATTGTCAATAATTTCATTATTAGTTGAACTGCGTTAGGAAACACACTGCGCGTGCTACGTCACTTCTCAAACACACATGTGAGTGAAATAGAGGAGCAAAAACATCAGTAGGACTTTTTATTCTGTATGGAAACTCTATACAGTTCACTATCCTGCTGGCCTCATGACATAATTTGTGTTTTAATGTGAGTAATATTATCATTCATTTGCGGGAATGTGAAGAGTAGCGTGATGTTCCTGCTTGAATTGTCCAGAACAGCTTTGTTGTGTGTTGTTAGTCAGCAAGCATAAAAGCTTTTTGATTCATTTAGCTTGTAAAAAAATTTAACTATCCTATTTTTCTGACCCAGTAGCGCTCATAAACAATTGTATATTTGATAATATAATACACTTGATAATATTCTCATGCTGTGGCAGGTTATCTGATAATGTGTGACATGCTATTTAATTAAGCTTAGTTAAGAAAAAGTTCAGCAGTAATGTTGATTAATAATGCTGCAAATAAATACTTTAAATAAATATCTTTTCTATATGATATATTTTTTAAGAATAAAACACGATTCATCGATTCATCGATTAATTCATCAGGAAAAAAGTAATCGACAGACTAATCGATTATCAAAATAATCGGTAGTTGCAGCCATAAAATACATTTTAAAATAAAGAATGACATACTACCATGCACATGTGCACACATTACAACACTTTATGAGTCTCACAGCACCACTGTTGAGTGAAATCATCGCTTATCTTACAGTTGCCAATTCATTATCATGGCCTCTATTGAAAAAATTCGTTCACTGGTGGAAATTTCATGATTATTTTGTCTTTAAATCAGAAAAGGGATGCAACATCAAGTACAGTGCAAGTACTGCCTTCCAGCTGAGAAAATGCTGTCATCATCCACATATTTGGTATTGAGGTAATCCAAAAGTAACAGAAAGTAATCAGTTACATTACTTTAATTTTGTGGTACTTGGATTAGGTTACTGACTACATTTTTTAACAGGTAATTAGTAATTGTATTAGAATACATTATTATAGTAACCCTCCCAACCCTCTATATATGTAGTCAGTACAACAGCACGACCTCGTGTGTGATATGGCTTTTATAAAGAGTTCTATAAACAAGAAATTAATATTGAGTAAGTGACATTTTGCACACAATAGGGATAAATGTTATGTTTATTTCTACATGAGAAGAAATACATCCTGAAGTAGCCACACTAACTTTATAGCATATTGGCTAGCTAGCTCACATTGATATGTACATTCCCGTTTAAAGGTGCTTCTGGTAAAATTCCTTTTAATCTGACAAGCTTTCATATTGGACCTCAAAAGTTATATTCCTGAAAAGTATCATTTGCTATGTCTGCTGATGATGTCGCTAACACTACCGTATTAAATGTTTTGAACTAGAAAGTGGAATTTTACATGGATGACCAGAGCGATACACACATATCAGCACTCTTGGTATGCCACTCGACCAATCAAATTAGTTGACTGGAACTAACTGCTGTGTATATAAAATATATATAATAACACATATCATGTATGTATGCATGTGTTTTTATGTCTGTGTGTGTGTATGTGTGAAGACAGTAAGCCAGATATGGAATCATGGGTGCTCTGAACTTGAGGGGCGTCATGGTCACTGTCAGACCTCACATGCTGTTTGTGGAGGAGTATTTGGTGGCAGTAAGTCAGCTCTCTGTGATTATTTCCTTGTTTGTGTCTGTCGGTGCAGGCGTATGCACAGGACTAACCAGGCAAGCGTGCTATTTAAGGATGAAGCCTTGCTTCAAAGATTTTCCAATGTGCATTTAAAACATGTGTGGTTGAACCATGTGCCATGTACAGAAGTATGTTTGCATTTGTGAGTGTGTGTGCTTTTAAGCTTGTGTGTGTTTGTGTGTGTGTGTGTGTGTGTGTGTGTGTGTGTGTCTGTTGTAGCACGTTTCGTAAATGCTCCGTGGAGTCTGTCATTTTCTCCACAGTATGTGCCTTATAAACCTCGGGGTTCTGCTATATGTTTGTAAACACACACTTTCAAAGCCATTAGAAAGAAATTAAAGGCAATGTCTGCATAAACACAGTCGCCACGCACGCGCCTTTAATTCACATGCTGCGAAAGATGAATGAGATTTGAAGCCTAAATATTTTTTTCTTGCATTATTTTGCGAGTCCACCCGTCTCTGTATTCCACTCATATCATCCGCTGACTAGTTTTAACTGTTTCAGAACACCTTCATGTCAGGCTTGTACAAAAGAGCTTCTGGATTTGCTGTTTGTTTTTTTTTTTCATGGATGGAGTTGCACATCACTATGTCTGCAAAGCACACAGCTCCATCTAGTGAGAGAGAGGACTGCATTAGTGCATGCTCTCCACCCCCAACAACAAGAGAAAGCAACCATTCATGTCCTCTCACAGAGCAAAGGGCGCACATTTACACTCAAATCAGAAAAAAAATCATCTGAATATATCAGTTTGTTTATGTTGAAATAAATGATTTGCATTCAACTATTTGTTGATCATAAAACAGATAAGAAAATGTATTTGTGTTACCTATAATGGCATAATTACTAGCGGTGTATTTTTTCTACAGTTATTACAGTGTTATTACAACAACTGTTGTTTTATTAGATGTTTACAGCTATATTAAATGGTAATAACCACATTACTGTAACAGCAATGTTGCATTTTAATCTTGTAAATTAATTCATGTTTATATATGTGTGTATGTTTGACCAACCTAAAACAAAAAAAAAATTTAGGAAAATCCAATGTTCTCTTCAGCTAAATAATCATGCCTTGATCAGTATGGCATCCCAAAGCAGAAAAAAATTACTTGTATTTGTCCCTTGGTTTATTTTTAAAACACAGAAGCCAATATAAGTAATTTGGATTATCTGGATTATCTTGTGAACATGATTCTGTGCTGCACAAATGTAACCTTTTTTTTTTTTTTTTTTTTTACGGAAGCTATTAAAAGACTTACCTCATGCTATATTTTCCACTTTATATGTGCCTCTTCTCATAAACAACTTAATTAAAGTGGCCCTAAAGCCTCAGTTCTTATAAATTGCAACCACTTCTCTCTGTGGAACTCCATGGCAGTGGAACTAGCTCGCCCCACTGAGCGCTAAATAAATACATGTGGAGTTTCACTCAGTCTGTGAATCTTTCAAAAGAATTTTGAAGCATTTACCCTTCATAAAACAATTGCATTGTGTATGTGTGTGAGTGTGTGTGTGTGTGTGTGTGTGTGTGTGTGTGTGTGTGTTTGTGTGTGTGTGTGAGAGAGAGAGCGAGAGAGATACAATTCATGACACCAGCTCAGTTTATTGTAGTTCACTGGGTTCAGTTCTCTACTTAACAACATGGAGCTCATTAGGACGATCTACACAAAGGACTTTGCAGAAATGTAAAGTCACTTAAGTTTGGTGGAGAAAAAGCATCTAAAGACTCAGAGTGAGCACAGCAAAGCACTGTGTAATCTATAACTGTTTAAGGCAATGAATGATACCCTTCGCCTCATTAAGCGCAAATATATGCAAATATATAGGATTTCCTTATTTTTGTCTGCTAAATTATAAGTGCTCCTCATGTTATTAGGTCTAATTCCTCATGAAGCAAATGACAGCACTCTTCCTGTAATGCCCAACAATGTTGGAGACAGTTGTAAAGGACCTTGGACACTTCTTGTAGAGCAAGGGATAGTCATTGCAAAACATTGGTTTTGTGTCCTGCAACCATTTGTGTGAGTCATGCATTTCATTCCTGGCAAATGTGTAGCTGTTTCAGACTCTTATGGGTGTTATTGCGCAGTTATTTTTGACTGCTATTTTTTAAATCTGTTTTATCTATAGATTTTTTGGTAACAATATCCAGAACATATAGACTTGGCTTGTGCAAGTCAAAAAGCATCTGTTTTGTGCTGAAAGTTCCTTGGTTTTCACTATGATGGTGGATGATTTGGCCAAAGGTTACAACAGACTACGGAAAGTAAAAAGAAAAATGGAAAATGTTCAGTGAAACTACCATGTAACTTTACAACATGATTTTTAAATAGTGTAGAGCTCAAGCATCTTTCTGTTAATATAAAAGAACAGCCATTTATTCACATGACAAGCTTTATGCTTTTCTATAAATCTTTCCAATGTGAAATTGAAGCACTGAGGCCTACATTGAGAAAGGAAAACCTGGGTAACCTTCATATTTCTACTTTCTGATTTCACCTACTCGGCATGTATCTGACAGTTGGCCAAAATATGAACATATGTTTCACCTTGTATTTTCTCAGTGCGATCTATTGCGTCATTTCCCTCCACTTTCAGTCTTAAAACCTTTCTATGAGAGAAAGCCATTAGAAAAAGCCATTTTCCGACATGAGCCTGTTCTCTGTGGCTCTGTGGCTCTGACTCTGTGGCCAGCTCCTGACCTTTCTATCAGCTCTCACAGCTTGGCTACAGTGCAGCTCTCCTTCTTGGACACACACTTTCCAGCACACACCCAGTCTGTGATGCTATCAGGCCTGGAAGGGACCGCAGGGATTGGGGCCGTGTGTACCGTGCTGTTCTCACAGAGGTCAGTGGCTACCATTAGGTAGCACAGGGACCTGTACGTGCACACGTCCATGTCTATCAAAAATCATTCTCGGCTCATTAGTATCACACGTGGCACAGCTTAAATTCTGCCACAGCAGCATCCACCGCTATCTACCACCATGCACCACGGCAATGAGCACATGGTCCTTCCCAGCTAACAGAGAAAATTTTTACAACAGCCAGTAATGTATTTGGTAGATTGTAAAAAGATGAGAGTGCAGCGATACATAAAAATCAGCTGTGTGGAAACATGATGGAAATGGTTGTATTAGCTAAAAACATTGCTGTGGAGTTGTAAGAATGTCATAAACATTATGCTAAACAATAGTTTGAACACATTTGACATATACTAGGTAGCTAGAATCCCTCCAGCTGAATGTAAGTCTGGATTTAAAGTGGATCTTAAACCATTGAGAGTAGCTCCAGACAAGGTTACACCAATCCATGACGGGGAGCCAAGAAAGCAAAACTGTTTGTGCTATCTGAGTGGGAGGGATGGCATAATCTCTCCCCTGTCAATCACTAGTCAGTCATGGGTGTCTGTGAGCTCCTGTATGAGGAAGAGGGTAGATAGCACTTTCCTCCACGTGTGTTACGCTGCCTTGTAATGCATCATGAACAGCAGTTAGAAAAGATGCATTTGGCTGGACCACCTACTAGGGGGTTGGTATAAGTTTCAAGTTACAATGTAAGGCTATGTTGAGACTATGCCACTTGGAGCAATCAGTATTTTAGTCTATTTAAGTCTAAACATGAGCAAACTGGCCATTTATGTTCAAACTGGGCTATGATAGAATGTAAGTACAGCTGGAACTGGCTGCAGAAAACAGTCCACTATCCCCAAATCACTATGATTGCGTCTCCTTTGTTTTTTTTAAATTGTAGCCCTTTTTTACAGTTTATTTACAAAACAGAATTCCATGTTGATTTATCCATCACTACAGTAAAAGGCTAAGAATCTAAGTCTGCAGTTATCTTTATTAGTATGCTCAAAAGATTACACTGACATGCTTTAGTTAAGTTACTTGAATGTGCCTCATTTATTAGTTTCAATGCTTAAAATGGTCAACATTTATTTTGTTCATTATAATTTCAGGCAGAAAATGTTGAAACAGGTTCTTAAGCAGTTTTCTGTAAGCAGTCAAATTAAAGTGTGAGCAAAAGAATTTAAAACTTATACCAACCCACTAATATGTTGTCTAGCCAACTGCATCTTTTCTAACTGCTGCTTCTGCTGCATTACAAGGCAGCATAACACACTTGGAGGTTGCTATCTACCCTCTTCCTCATATATGAGCTTACAGTAGATATCAGGATGATCAGGAGACATCTCAGGAGTCATAAAACGGAAAATACTGATCTTTCACAGAGCTGAAAAAGGTATAAATTCATTAAAGTGTTTAGGAAGCCCATTCCCAACAATGAAAAGCATAATAAAAAAAAATGGATTCAGAAACATGAAGACAAAGACGAAAAACAAATGACTGAGAGACTCACAAAAATTTTGAACAAACAAGACCTGAAAAATCCTTAGAGAAAAGCAGAATAAAAGCCCACATGCATATGCAATTAGGAATATTTTGGCTAATTTACAATCATAGTAAATTTTGAGCATACACTTTTTGACCGTTTACATACTTGTGAAAGAATGAAGGAATCTTTAAAGCCTAACACACATTTAATGTCTCATAGTTTTCATAATTTCTAAGTAAGGGTATGACAACTTTTGCACCAACCCTAGCTGACACAGATTCAATTAAATGAGTATATAAAAATCTGTTCCGTGTAGTGTGTATTCTGATGAATTTGCTGTGCTTTACAACCAGTGAATGAGTTAAAGTGCAAATTCGAACTAAAATTGTAGCCTCAGGCTAATAATTATTCACTGCTAATGGTCAATATAACTATAAAGCACGACAAAGGTCATCAGAGTGGAACATCACAGTGACACCCATTAGCAGATTGTGTGTGTGTGAGAGACATGTCGAGAGTCAGGTGGCCATGCAATCTGTGAGTGTGGCCCTCTTCACACTCCACAGCATGTTTAAAAGTAGGGGTAAGCTGAGCTAGGCTTTATTGAATGGGGCTCTGTGTAAGAACACATGCTGTCCTTTTAAGAGCAGTCACTCTATACCTGTGCAGTGGGACTCGCACTGTAAAGCAGCCTGCCTCGTCCTGCTCATTACCACCCAGCACTTAACCTTCACACCGCAATGGTATTCAATACCACTTCCTTTTCACTCATTCAAAACCAAATACAGCCTCTCGGTTAGAAGATGCAGCGAACATGAATGAATGAACAAGGACAGATCAGGAAGTTATGGTCAGAAGCTTAAAGGAAAATTATGTCATTATGTAAGAAGTGGTTGGATTCTATCTGGTCTAATTTTGTCTCGCTTTCAAAGTTTATCACTGCTCTTTATTGTCAGGTGATCCCCATTGGGGTAGACGTTCTGTTCCACCTGGCTGCCCTATCTGATCCATGTGTGTGAGTCAGCATGGTTGCTGTGTCAGGGCTGGTGACTTACGATCAATGTGCATAACCCCGTATGGCTTACGACCAAGTGTGAGCAAACTTCAGTTGTATCTCTAAACCAAGTCTTCCCTTCGGGGTCCACTTGTCACTGTCATTTTCCAAAAATCAGGTCACCTGACTCTATTGTAATTATATGGGAGCCTGTGTGAACTGTACCTGAGGCTCACCCTTTACATGCTGTTAAGAGACTTTGGAATGTATTTGGAATTTTAGATATACATGTTATCCCCACCCCTATCTCTAACTTTTGTTTTATTTCATATGAATTCTAAAATAATGAAAGAAAATACTCCAAGATGGAGTTCTGTGAAATATTACCACCCTGACATGTATTATTCTTCTTATACCAAAGGAATCTGCCAATGATTATATATTTGTAATTTATTAATGAACAATACATCATACTTTTTTGTGTATGGTTACATTTAATGTTTCTTAATGAAATGATCATGAACCAGGTTCATTCCTGCTACTACTTCTGATATAGCAGTTATAAAGTCTTCCCCTCACTAGCCTCTCTTTTTCTCTCTCTTGGTGTTAGTAAGCTAAGAAAACCCTGCATCTTGTCATTTTACTACCAAACCTGAAGATTCTCCCATGGAATTAAGCTGACTATTACAGAGGGCTGACACAGGAGACTCCTTGCATAAGTGTTAAATATGAAAGATTATTTATTTATTTTTGGTGAGGTCATGTGATCTCGTGTGAAAAAGATTTATTTTCGTGAGAAAATCATATCAGAAAAACTACATGCCCTACGGGCGGAAATAAAATGAATCATATAAATATGAAATGTTCATCATGTACATGGAAAAAATTAAACAATGCGTAAATTTCTCATGTCCATCATGTGGCTTTTCTGTAAGTGTACATATTTGACCATACATGCCTCCATTATCCCTACAGCATTCAGTGGCTTCCAATATTTCTTCTAGACAATGTTATTATTATTACTATTATTATCATTATTATTTTGCAACTTGATATGGTAATAAGCCACTCTTGCTGTAATAAGAGATGTTTAGATAATAGTTTTACATTGCTGTTCTGCTTTGAATGTGGACACACAGATACAGAAATGTTTGGAAATTTAATATTCTGTTTTTAAGTCAGTATGTCACAAATTTTAATAGTTTAATCTCTTTGAAACTGTCTGATATGCAAAGAACTTCCACATCAAGAACAAGATCCATGTCCAAAGACATGCAAGAAATGACCTGGCCCAGTTTGCATTAATGCTTGGAAATAATTATAATTGTGGTCTTGGTTTAGTTCCCAACTAAAGAGTACTCATATGTGTGCAATCTGATAAACTTTGTGGGTGATTTGCAAAGAATAATTGGGTAAATGGCGTCATAAACAAAGTAGGTGGTAGAAACAATAATTATATGAGGTTTTGCATGTTTAGGTTGCGCTAGTAGCTGTGAGAAGAGTTATAAAGAGAATCTAAAAAAGGTTTAAACTGAAACTAGCCACACTTATGCATAATTAGGTGTCAAGTTTAATGCCTGTTAAAAGCTGCTTACACAGTACAATGTAAATGCAAAATAAAAAACTGTAACAACATGTATGTGAATTAAAAAAAATCTTTTGCTACTGGAATAATTTCTCGAAATTTTAATCAAATCATGGCTTTATTTACTCTTCAAACAACAAAAGTTGACTACTACAAATTTAATACCTGTCCTTGGGATTCATTTGTGTACAAAATCACCCTTTAAGCTGCAGTAAATTACACTGTGGGTGCTTAAGTAAAGTATAGGCACCATTGCTTCAAATAAACCCCATTAAATAATAATGGAAAAAAAGCTAAATTGAAAGGCGCACTTTCTGCACCTTTAAAGGACATACAAACAGTTCACATCATACCCCACAGAACAGAAAGGTACAGGAGTTTAGAAGACTAACATGACTACCAATGGCAGATATAGAGAGTTCAAAATACAGCGAATTCTTTTAGATAGCCTGCAAGTGTTAGTTAGCAGTGAACACAATCTAACACTGTTGTTTACACATACATCTGTATTGTCATTTCTCTTTTTCATTACTATGTGAATTGAACAAATCTCTTATGTACAAATTCACTAACAAGATTAATACATAGTAAATAGTTTTGAGTATTAGTTCATAATGTGCATTTTTAAGAAGATGAAATAATAGATTTTGTAGACTGTTTTTAAATGTCACTTCTGCATTGCTACAACCTCAAAAAACATAAATATTGAAGTTTACAGTGTGTATCAGGAAAGTATAGTAATATGATATTTTGACCATATCAGCCCCTTCTAGTTTGCATACAGTAGTGAGGTTTTTTTAATATGTACATTTCTTGTTCTAACTGTCTAAGGCAGAGACTTAATTGTTGCCCTTGAAATGCTAATCAGTTATTCGTCCATGAGTCATTTCACTGCTTTTTTTCTGCCATAAAAAAGTGTTGACTTACAGGGTTTGAATATTCTGACATCCCACTCAAGCTTGATGTTTTTGCAGTAAAATGATGAAATGATTGTGAGTGATTGTAATTTAACTCAGCGCCACTGAAAACAGTGCAGCCTGTTGCCTTCTCTTTTTTTTCAGAAACTGTTATGGTACTGTAGCTTTTGCTTGGGCCAGAGCAATGAAAGAAGAGAATATCTGAAGCTGTCATCAATGTGCCGAATGCACATATAAAAAGTTGTAAATGAAATGCAAGCCCAGCAGTGGAGGAAAGTTATCACTCTCCTTGGGCAGTTGGGGGAAATGAAAACAGACATGGAGTGTTGAGGACTCTGTGGGGAGAACAGAGAGAGTGGGGGGGTTAGATGTGCTCTTATATTTTTGTCAGAAGTTGCGCTTTCAGGCACACTAAAGGCTGAATTATTCCTCTATGGCAGGCTGTCCAGGGCAGTGACGCCAGTCCCACCACAATGAGCGGCTTTGGGCTGTGGTCTAGGCCTGCGGGTTGCACTGCAGATCTCCTACTCCACGCCCCTCACCCCTTAACTTCACTCCATTCCTTCCAACTTGCCTGCATGAGGCCGAGGGTTCTCGCTGTGTATTCTGGGAGCTCTTGACAGGTGGTCCTGTCCCAGCACAGGGGGTAGAGAAGCAGTCTAGGTAAATGTGGTAGGAAACAGGCACATGGATAGTTCTAGCTAGCTACAAGAACTCTCCTTTCTCTTGGACTCTTCATGGTGAGGCTGCAGCTATAGTCAGACAGTGGGATCTGTGCATTACTGTTGAGGTGTAATGCAATAACACTATCTGTTTGTGTTTAGTGCATACAATATCAAATCTGAAGGATTTGTTCCTTCTTCTTTCTTATTTAATTATATATGAATCATACCACTGTGCCCCTGAAAATGCTGGAAAACACTGTGGAAAAAACAGAGGTAGAAATGTCAGCACTGTTAGCATGGACTCTGAATTCTGGCTCAAACAGTTCCTGAACCTCAGATGTGTGCGGGAATGTTTTAATGCCGGTCATGCGGTTATTATTTCGTTTAAAAAAATGTAGTAGGATCTTTTCCCCAAAATATGAACAAGCTAGTAGGCTCATTTAAACCACCGTGACCCTGACCAGAAAGTTACTAAGGATGCTGTTCAATTTTTTCTGGCAAACTTTCTAAGAAAGTAAAAATAAAAATAAAAAATAAATAAATAAATTGAGCCTCCTGCTTGGATCTGTATTAGTATCTGTTTCAAACACATGCTTTATGTACAATAATGTATAAGTTCATTCCACATACACTACCAGTCAAAAGTTTGGACACACCTTCTCTTTCATAGGTTTTTTTTTATTTTTTTTGTTTTCTACATTGTAAAACAATACTGAATACCTCAAACTATGAAGCAACACATGTACTGAATTATGTAG
>JAQQZR010000023.1:21713023-21734132 GCA_030068235.1 Notoglanidium macrostoma | reverse complement strand
ATCCATATTATGTCAACAACCGCTCAACTAAGTAAAGAGAAACAACAGTCCATCATTACTTTAAGACATGAAGTATCATTTAAGTAATACAAATAAAGAACAAAACAGTGAATTAGAAGGTGTATCCAAACTTTTGACTGGTAGCGTATATCCTGTATATTTTGCATGTGTTGGATGTTAGACAAAAACTCTGTTATTAGTACAGTTAACAATGTTAACTGATATTTTCTAACAAAAATTGTAGGGAAATTGTTGGAAATGTGTATGTAAGTTCTGTCTCCAGAAACCTTAACCATTTCATACCACCATTAAAATTTAGAGACAGACAAAACCAGTTTTTTAGACAATCAAATCTCCATGATAGTGTGTGTGATGATAGCAGGAAAAATTCTGAATTCCCATCCCAAAAATATTCAACTTAATAATTAGCCCAGTATCTCTAAAAATATAAATAAAATAATTTTGTTTTACATTACAGTAATTACCAATGATTAAGCATTGTCTGACACAAACCTTTGAATGATATTCAAATGCATAGCAGCTTATATGAATATTTGAAGTACTGTATATTAGTACTTAGTGGTACATTTACTCAGATTATACTGGGTAAATATATAGTTCTGGGAAGTGATACTAGGTGTATATCTTGTAAGTTGAAAATGTGTAAATAAAAGAATATCTTAACTAATTTGATGAAAATGCCATAATAGCAATAGATAGCAAATTGCTTATGAAGAGATTGTTAAATAATGTCCTAATAGGGAACGGTGGCTGTTATTCTCATTACATAATTTAGTTTGTATTTTTTGTTTGTTTGACCTAAAATTTTGCAGTTTCAGTTTTGGATCATTCAAAATTATGATTAATTTAATGTGGAGAGCATGTATAACTGATATACCATGCATAAGAGAGATTTTGTTAAGTGTTCAGAAATGTTTTCTTTACATTTACTTTTTATTCTTTCAAAGAGGAACATATAGCTGAGTGCAAAAGTTTCACTTTAGACATAGAACTGTAATTCATGAGGTTTCACAATTGTTCCTTTATCACCCCCCCTTCCTGAATGCAGTATAAATATTCTCCAATAACTTCTCCAATCGTATATCCATCCTTTCCGTTATAACTGCCTCCAGTGTCTTTACGTACTTTGCATAATTTGCATGTGCCAATCTACTGATCTGTTGATTTTTGCTTTATAGTTTGTATAGTTATCATGCAGAAGCTGTTTTGTGGGAATGTCTCATTTTACACTGAGCTCAGTGGCTGGAGGTGATGCATTCATATTCTCCTCCCCTTTAACCCCTCGGCTTCATACTCCTTTCCACAGCACACTGCAAAATGAAACACACACACACACACACACACACACACACACACACACACACACACACACACACACACGCACAACAAAAAACAAAGACTGCCCTATTTCCTTCTGAGTGGGTGATTTAACCTGCCTAAGAAGGAGAGGGGAATATGCATGGGAACCTTCTGTGTGGAATCTATTGTACCTGTGAGTGATCAGAGGGGAGTGTGTGTGTGTGTGTGTGTGTGTGCGTGTGTGTGTGTGTGTGTGTGTGTGTGTGTGTGTGTGTGTGTGTGTGAGAGAGAGAGAGAGAGAGAGAGAGAGAGAGAGAGAGAGTAGGTGGTGTTTGTCTGAGTGTTTGGCTCCAGACTGGCTCTCTCAGAGGAGACAGGTTAATAAGGAGGTAGCGCCCGGCCCGGTCTCTCTTTAATTAAGCCTGTCAGGGCTGTGTCCCCTTTGTGTCCAGCTGAACCTGTCACAGAGGGCTTGACTGATGAGCTCAAAATATCCCCACAGTTCTTTACTTTGCTCATTTTTCATCAAACGTACACCTCCCAACAACCCAATCACTCACTTCCTGGGCTGCTTGATCTCTGCCTATAAACTTCTGCCTTTTTTGTGTGTTCATGTTTAAAAGTTTCCTGTTCTCCCAGCTATCTATATCCATTTATCCCCAAAAACCTGGTGAAGAACTAGCAACTATTCAGGTTTGACTATTTCAGGAAGATGTGGTGCTGCTTTAGCCTCCCTGGCAGTGCATTACAACATTTCAACATTCCATCCCTGGTCTGGTGTAAAGAATGTAATTATAAATCATTGTAAAGGAATAAATGATTATTTAATGTATGCACTTAATTGTTCATTGAGTAATTAATTTATTCATTCCTTTAACAATGAAATAACATTTTTGTGTGTTTTTAAAAAAATATTTTATCTTATTGAAAAATTGTTATTTTAAATATTTTTGGAAATATTTAAACCTCTTTTTGGAAAAGAAAAACCTCTTTACGTGCTTTGGTTAATTATGAGTGATTATATGGCAGGTGTGAGATGGCAATCATATGACAGAATTAGTCATATAGACTTAAATTATATTAATATAAATATTAAGCCCAGCACAAAAAGTTGATTTTTCATTTCTAAATAAAATATAAACAGGTTATTTTGACCCAAAAAGGACACCATTAATCCTGGTCTCTGTTTTAGAGTAAGATTAAATTAGTTTAGATTTGATTTTGATGTATCACTGCTTTATTGTAATTTATATTTCAATTTTGGGATTAATTGTAAACTTGCAATTCAAGTGGTTTCTGAAATCTCAGCATTTATTAGTAAGAAATGTTTTAGTCAAAGGGATGACCAAATGTTTTGGTAATTGTTGAACTCAAGGGCAAACATTGTTGTTTTCCTGAGTCGACTAGCAAATCCTCCATATTTGAAAATCAGAATTAATTACAGATTAAGGTTTTAATCAGAGGTTAGGATTTTATCTGCTGTTTTTTAAAAGAAATATGTGGAATTAACTATTACTTGATTAGCTCTAAACTTCATGTAATTCAATCCATGTAATGGTAACCCACATTATATTACCCAAAATGTTATTTATGTTTTATGTTGTTTATGAAACTTTAGGGGATTATATACAGCACAGGGAAACAAACATCTGATATAAGCACTAAATAATGACGAGTATGAATGCAGGGGGAAAAAAGAAAAAATGAAACACTGTAAGAGCTGATGCAGCACTTTAGGTGTTAATTAAATACTCTGAATATCTATGCTGGGTATATAATGCAAGATGGAATCACTGCTGGTATCACTGGTGATGAAAAATAGACACGCTTTAAGAGATTGAATTGATTTCACATTTATTTTTCATGCAAGCCACTGGAAAATTGTTTCTCAATTAATTCTTAACACAGAACTATGGTTAATTTATACCCCACTTTTACAGTTTTATTCTAAGGACCAATTATAAACTACATATTGTGTGATAATGAACATTTCTTACACTATGATTTGATTCAGGGAAGCTGCTCTGCTGTGCTTTATCCAATACAGATCATTGGACAATTCTTACCTTAACAAATCTAAGGTGTGTTACTGGGATTTAATAATTTATTAAGCAAATTGAAATTAGTATCAGCTATGTTTTCTATGAATCAAGTGCATCTTACAGCTACGATGAAGCAGCTCTGCAGCAAACTCTTAAATCTGCTTTCATAATTTCAGCACAGAGTGTTTACAGAAGAGCAAGGAACCAGGAGGATATGACTTCACTTTCTTTGAACCCTCACATAAACAGGAATCATGAGAGCCATAGCCATTTAGCAAAGCTGAAATAGGTGATTAAAAAAAAACAACAACAAAAAATCCCCTCGCTTTTGCTTAATGATACGTTGGCTCTCATGTTGTTGTGTGGCCAATTTGGACCCTTACTCACCCACACAATGAACACCGTTACTTTGGGGTTTTGTGAGTGGCTGCAGGTTGAGGTTTACCTTTATGGCATATTTTGATTGTTCTGTTTGTATTCAGACTCAAAGTCTGAACATTATAATTGAAGTCTGTGTATACTTTGGCAATGCTTTGCATTGCTATCATTGCAATGGCTGAATGCTGCACATCAATAACGTTTGTTACCGCGGGGAGAGCTGGAGATTTGGATGCACGAGGTCGGCTTTACGCTGAAACTTCTCCTGGCCGCAAGTCGTACTTCCTTAAGCTCCTGTCTTTTTTAATCATCTTGTTTCCTAATTATAGGTCTGCTACTGCAGCTTCTGGGCGTGGTCTCCCGAGAAAGCCATAAAGCTTACGGTAAGGGCTCAGCCTTCACCACATCAGCCTGGGCCTGTTTACCACCAAACTACTCCACTCCTCAAACACACACACGTTTATCCTCCTCTATCCACCAACATCAAACACACAAGAACATATTTACCTAAAGCTACCTGAGCGCCCATGTCGAAATGTGGGGGGATACAGCACGACTTTGTGAACACTTTTTTTTTTTTTTTACATTAGTTGTGAACTTAACTTTGTGATAAAAATGTTGAAGTCCTGGATTACCATATAATTAATCTTAAAGTAATTGCCAGTGGGGTAGATGGATATGAATTCCACAAGTCTGTCAAAGAATATAGTAAATATAAACACTATGTAATCTGCCAACTTAAATGATCTAATAATCATGACGTGCACTTGCATTTTGACTGGGCAAACAGTAACTGAATAGTAAAATACCATAATATATTTCACGCTGATCCTTCAATTAGGATTTGTTGCTTTTTCACAGTACATTGATGTAGAAATAGCGTTTATGTAATACAGAAGTCACTGATTTTCTTTTTCCTGATTGTCAAGAAGTCTTGTATTTACTTATTTGGACTACAATTGTGTTGCAATCTGACTACTAGACTACAAGTTTTCAAACCAAATCATATTTATCAGGAGAACAAAGCAATATCCTGATTAAATCATCATAGATCCTAATAGCAATTGAAATAACAGCTTCATGTAAAGTAACTGCTGAACACTACTACTAATTTGAAACATGTAGTTCTGAAAATGTTATACCACCAATAACTAATGGTATTTTAATAACCTTAAGATTAAATGTAAATTCACAGCATATCAATACATAATTGTTATTTACATTACAGCGCATGTTCATTGCATTTGCTCATCCTAACTAATGTAGAGGTATTTTTCATGCATGCTTTGTGTTGTATTATACCGTGGTACTGTTGAAAACTCAATTCTGATTGGTCAGGTGGTGTTGCTTAATAAGAAATAAGTAAGGGTGGTGCAGTGGAGACCTGGGTACCGTTGCCGCCCCAGAGTACATGGTTCAATCCTGCACTTGATTGTCTACACAGAGTTTTACATGTTCTCCACATTTCCTTGTGGGTTTTCTCTGGGTTCTCTGGTTTCATATCACCTTCCAGTAAGTACGTTTTTATGGGGATTGGCCCAAAGATGTGAATGTGTGTGTGCATGGTGACCATAATGTGCATGCGATGGACTGGAATCCCATCCAGGATGTATTGGTTTAACAGAAAAGTGTTCACCCTACTGTTGATACACTGCAAGTTCACATCCTGAGGATACCACAGTCATCCACGGCTGGCAGAATGTACAAGGAAAACTGCAATTGTTGGAAAGTTGCCATTGTATAAATGGAATTAAAGCACTACAGAGTGTGCAGTCACAGAAAATCAATCAAAATAATCAACAACAGGTTGGTGTGGTTGGGCACGGCATGGCCATGATGCAAAACCAGCACTCTTCTTCTTTATTCCTTACAATCTGTAGTCCTTAAGGAACTTGATGGACCTTTTAACCCTTTTGTTACGTGTTTGAAATGGCACTTGAATCCAGTGAATAAACCATGTCCTAAATCCTGTTCGTTGTGTTTCTTCACCTCTAGATCACAGACAACAGAACTAGTGCAACTGCTTATCATGTTACACCCTCTAAAACCCAAAGAAGGTCATTGACCTTTCACATTATCATTGAGACACTGAGTCACCAGCAAACCTCAGAGAGTCTCAACACAGCCGTCCCATATGCTCAGCTTGCCTCTTCTGTTCGTGCTTCTGTTTTGTTGGTTTTGTTTTGATTTGGGGGCTTTTTTCATGTAAGACATCCATTTGGACATCAGAGTGCATGTTTCTTTGAGCTTAGAGTAGCTGGGCCATTTGTGCCCTGTGGCAGTGCACTGTGTGTGTGGATGTGGGTGTTTTTCTGTGTGCTTGTGTGTGACCTGACCTAGGATCGGGTGGTGCCTGAGAGAGAGACAGAGACAGACAGACCTGCTACCTGAGAGGCTTGTATGTTTGATCACTGAGCTGTCAGACTGCCTCACATCCCCCCTTCCACCTTCCAGGTCTGCACTGACCTCCAGCCATCAGCTCTGCTCTTTCAAAGAGCCGCTTTCATTACCAAAGCACAATATTCTGAGATGCACATACGTAATTCTGTGTGCATAGGTAAGTTTTCCATTACCTGTCGCAGACACTTGCATAATTGCAGGTCCTGATTAAACTGTCACAGGTTTAGCAGACCCACAGGATCATTTGGTGATGTTTAGATTGCACATCCTGAACTGAAATTTCCCTCTGAAGCACATACAGAGTGGTGGCTTGTGCCGGCCTGAGTGGATATGTTTTCCCTCGTGTGATTTCTCTGACAGCTTCTTTCATCCGGCCTGAACCCCCGGCGTGAGCGCTGGCAGGCCACCCTCCTTTTCTCACGCCTCTCCACATGCCGTGCACTCTCAGCCCTGTTTATTGACACTGCAGTCATGGCAAATCAAATGGATTTATTTGGTTTTTGGGGGGCGACTAAACTGATGGTTGGATACTGGTGAACATTCTTGTCTCCATAGAGTTACAGAGATGAGAGAGAGAAGCACTGTGGTGGTGGCTAATACATTTTTGTGGGGCTTTAAAACTGCTAAGTCCTCTTCTCTCATCTCCTCTCACATTGCAACCTCTCAACTAGACTCTTTGCATTTGCCAACGAGTAATAATTATTTGGTAAGAACAGCATGCTTCACTGACTGAGAAGTTGGCTGGATGCTTATCGCCTGCTTGCTGGGCTTCATTTGAAGGCCGGGTTACTTAAATACTTGCACAGCCAATATAAAGAGCAGTAGTGAGAGTGGGGAAAACATAGCATGCATACAGTGATGCATTGTTCATTTTCAGTGCAAATTGTAAAACTGTAATTTAACCCACCTACTGTTTTTAAACCCTTGTAATGCTTTTGCTAGTCTGTTGTTAAATAGTTTGGTGTTTGTTTTTATTACCGTATTCTCAGGATGTGGAATGCTTACTGAAAAGATTGCTTCACCACTGTACACTGACGCTGTACCCCTGCTTTAAAAAAATATTCTGGCATCACTTAAAATGCCTTTTGTGTGTGCTGAGAATAATTAAAACTAGAGATGCATTTCCGCAAGGAACAAGTGTGATTGCGTCATAGTGCAAAAAAAACAAAACAAGTGTGGCTCATGGCGGATGGATGTTTGTGTTGGGTGAGGTGGTCTGAGCTATGAAATGAAGTTTATTGGCTTTTTGATGAAGTGTGACCAAGCAGGAAGAGTTTGATTCTGAAACTGCATTCATTTCAATGGGGCACAAAATGCATTGCGGCCAATGGGAGAAGGAGGGATGGATGAAAAGCAAATACAAGTGCAGGTCATGGTGGATTTTATTTATGTGTTGGGTGAGTTGTATTATTTGTCATATTAAGTTTGATGGCTCTCTGATGAAGTGTGCCCGAGCAGGAAGACTTTGATTTCAATTGGGGGAAAAATGACAGGAAAATGAGAGAACGAGTGTGTTTTTCCAAAAGCCGTATACAAACACTTTTCAGGCACAGGATGCACAAGGTGAAGTTGGTTAAAGGTCAATATCTAGAAAACTGGAGGAGAAATAGCATGACACATAAAGGCAATAAGGATACGGAGAGCAAAATCTATGTTGTTCCAAAAAGATCTGTGGCCTTTCTTTATAAAATGTTAACGGAGAAGCAGATGATGACCAGTGTGAGATATGATAACCAGAGAAAGTAACTCAACTGATATGACTCAGACAATACATAGCTATATATGCACTAGAAATGTAGCTAGATTTTTGGTGTCTTGCCTGGAATACTTCCTGGGTTCCCTCACTGATTGTTGCGTTTGAATTAATGTTAAAATACGCTTATGTATGTGCCTGGCCACATGCTAGAAGTAAAGTAGAAGTAAAGCCCTGTGACAGTGTGTGAGTAACAGTTCTTGCACAGCACTGTGTGTCTTTTGGGGCTGTGCTTTTAACAGCAAAGTGTGTCTCAGGTACCTCCATCCCATTCATCTCTGGTGCTCCACCTTGCCTTGTAATTACAGCTGAATTACTGGTCTGCCACTGACTCTGTCACTCTGTACCCAAATCCCATTTCTCTCCTAACATACAGCACCATAGGCCATGCTAAATGCCCCCCTCTCCCAGCTGATTGAGCTATTCTGCCATTAATTGAAGTCTTTTGTTTTTTAGAGTTTGTTTTGTTTCTACTAACTAGTAAGTAAAATTTCCAATTGGTATCCAATTGATATGAGATTTCTATCATGGCCGATTCTCTAACTAACTTTAAAATACAGTTTTCCACATAAATCTCTAAAGAGCAGTTTGGCTAGTTTGTTTCAATTTGCTCTGGAAGGGAAGTATAGCTAATTCTGCTCAAATCTATTTAAAGATGATTATAATCTTTCATTTGAATATGGTAATGCTTACTAAATGTGCTTGCTTGCAAGATTGAGACTCATTTACAATGTTCCCGTAAAACAGAGCTGTCAGTGCACAATTCACCATTCATGTTTCCGCGGAACGAGTGAGAGAAAACCAACAACAAACAAACAGTGAGGGCCTTATTTTTCAAAAGACAGGCTCAAAGTAGGAGAAGAAATCCATGGAAACAGATTTCCATCTAATTGCGGCTGTGCTGCCTTCCTGCATGCAACCTCAGTAACTAGGAGCAACAGGAAAGATAGGGCACGGAGGCGGCAGGCTGCCAGGCTCTCGGGCGAGACGTGTTGAAATGCGGCCATCATCGACCCAGATATGTCTGTGTCAAAGCAGAAGTGTTTTCAAAGAGCGAGAAAGAACCTGTTGCAGCCTGTGTTGGCTGTTTTATGTGCCGCACAAGCATAAGGTTGGAGACTTGAGGTTAAGGTGTCTATGAGAGGCCCCTCAGGGGAGGCATTCTGTCTGATATCTCTGGCTTTGACTGTCTGACTGCGGCAGGGACGGAATGGTTCTGTGGGTAAGATCAATCTAACGCTATCTTATGCAACAACTTGTTGATGCCGTTATCTTTTTATAACCTGCACTGTGCATGCTGTGTCTTCTACAGAAGTAAGGAAGTTCCTGAGACTCCAGACCTCAGATGAACTGTCCAGCTTTTCAATGCTTAACGTTTGCTCCTTTTAACCCCAAACACCTACGTTTTGAAGATGGATATAATAAAATGAATGTTTTGTTGAAACTCTAAGCTGGGTGTACGCGAATAACAAGGAACATTCATATTGCATTAGTGGAAACGTTGTAAATGGGTTATAAATGTTTCTTCTTGGAATGTTCTGAGGATGACAGAAACTATGTATTTTGCACTGTTTACTGGGTGCAAAAAACAAGGTCATTATATTTATTTTTTCAAAAGGCCTGCTGAGGACGGCCTACAAAATTTGGAGATGATTTTACTTCTTTGGAGTTCCGAGACCTTGGAATGATTTCTTCATATATTCAGTCGTGCCAAATAAATAAAATGCTTGAATAACTAGTAAGATTAACATAAGGTTGTAATTTATGTAAAAGTTGCGATTTGTCTAATAAATAAAGGCGCACAGGTGAAGGCTCATGTAAATAGGAAGCCAAGCATTTTTCCTCTGTAATGTAACATATTTCCAAGGAAAATAGGCTCAGAATATTTGTTTAACAGTAACTGGGTAGGGCAGATGAAGCGTAGCATGATATTATTGTTTAAAGGGGTTTTTTCTCTGCTTGCATATGCATGAATTCTTTTCACATTGAATGAAGATTGCATAAAAAAAGAAACATTTTGTTTAATTTATTGCTGAATTGTGCACAAGATGATCAGGAACATGAGCTCAGAAGTTTTAAAAAATGCAATTTGAATCAGTCACTGAATCAGTGTTTATAGAAATTACATCACTATGACCCAGTATGATGATACATAATTATATTTTGTTAAAATTAACATTTTAAATTGGGCTCCTTCATTACATCTTTTAGACAGGCTCTATCTTAAACAGTGTGTACCCCAGACTGGACACTCCCAGTTGATCTTTGTTAACCCATGAGATGAAGATTCAACATCAGGTGCAAAGATGCACAGATCAGCTTAGCTTAGCCCATTGCCCTTATTTACTCATCATCAAATGCATACAAACTGTAAAAGAAATCCAGATGTCCTAAGTGTGAAATGTAGATGTTCTATGTTCCATCAAACACTGCATTATGGAGGCTCCTAGTGAAGATGCTATGCTCTCCAGTGATGTCCATTCAGCTGCTCCTGGTCTCTACACGATTTCAACCCACATATGATTGCTCCTCTTGAAGCTCTCTCTAAATATCAGCAGGGCACAGTATGTATGTAAGCACACACCATGTACACAGCATGGGAGCTCAATCGACTCCCTGCAGGCTGCAGTGTACTGTGGGTTAGTCCAGGCTGCAGCAGTTGCTCTTGTGCTGTGTGTTGTCTCTGTGTATGAAGCTCTGAGAGTCTGACCAAGCCATTAGAAAGCCACTGCATTCCTGAGGCTTGGAGAGAAGACGGAGAGTACAGCGTATGTGTTTTGGTGTAAACAACGTGGTGTAAGTGTTGTGATGGTATTTGGTAATTTCTCACAATAGACTTTTCAGACTCGCACTTTTTTTCCATACCCAACCCCATTTGTATTAAGAGTACACTTGGTCAAGCATGAGAGGAAAGGCAATGACTTTTATTAATATGGAGATATATGGAGAAGAGGACCAAAATCAGAAATTATAAAATTAGCTTTATTTGAACATTAGACTGAAAGGCTTCACCTTTGTCTTGTGTATTTTGTATATAGTGTATATTGTCTCGGTCAATGGATATGGATTCTTAATATGTTTATTAACTTTATTAGATTTTTATTCATTTCTTGAGACAACTAGTGCTTGAGATCACAGCATGTCTCCAGATAGTTTAGTGCAGGTACCGTGTGTGTGTGTGTGTGTGTGTGTGTGTGTGACAGGTGGACATGTGTCACTGTGGTTAGGTAGCTGTCTCCGGGGCTCACCTGTCAGCCTGTCGTGGGAAAGAAGCTTTTTATTAGCAGTGGTGGAACGCTACTGTGTGTATGTGTGTGTGTGAGTGTGTGTGTGTGTGTGTGTGTGTGCATGCAAGAATGCCAAATCCGGCTCTCCATGGCTCTTCCCAGTCTCTGCGCACAATGAGTGTAGGAGACGCGCTGCAGCCTGCTTGTCCCAGACGGCCCGGCTCCTTGGGGCCCGGCCCAGGCACAGAGCCGCCTTTGTCAGTCTAATTACTCTGCCTTGGTTATGCTACTGCAGTCTCCACCATCACTGCTCCCTACAGCTCATGATGAAGAACTACACAGGTGGGGTATACTCTAAGTCTCTCACACACATGCATGAAGACAAATGCAAAACAGTTCAAACTCCACCTTGTCCTGAAATGTAAAGCTGTGGTCCAGTGTGGTGTTGTTGAGTTATCGCATGTAACTTGCCAGTGAATCCAGATGTTCTTGTGTCTGTTAGAAGCTGTTACATGTTAGAAATTCACTTTCCAGCAGCATACTGAGGCCTGTCAGAACATAAGAACTTTTTTTTTGCAGGAGGTAAGCTGCCCTGAATGAAGACAGACAGACTCACTTGCACAAAGAGATAATGGTATCTGTGGCTACCTGTGTAGGAGGGGCAGATTAAGCTGGGAATTAAATGAAGCCTGTCTAAAGAGCACTTCAAGTTGGAGCTAAAGCCCTGGGCTGAGCACTGAGGCTCTTCAGCATCTCAGACTCCTCTCCTGGACACCTGCCCAGTCTGTGGACATGGAGAAACCTGAAGCCTGTTCACAATATGGCTTTGTTTGTGATAGACTACAGCACAATGCTCCATGTTCTTCTAAATCTCCCATCTCTCTGATATGCAGCTGAGGCAGATTTAAGGCGATCTAACATTTAATGCAATACACTGGAGATTTTTAAGGGAAAAATAAACAGTCTCAGCTATAGTGAGAGTATACATAGGATCTAGCATTGTCAATTCTAACTTCTGACATTAACACACCATAAACCAGAGATGCCAGAATATCTCAGTGAACTACAATGCTCCTGTGGCTACAAGAAAAAAAGACCATTCATCAGCAGACATTACATTACATCAGTTGCCAAATAACGTTATGTCCAATATTAAATGACATGGAAAATGGTAAAACGGTTGTA
Source organism: Notoglanidium macrostoma (assembly GCA_030068235.1). NCBI lineage: Eukaryota > Metazoa > Chordata > Actinopteri > Siluriformes > Auchenoglanididae > Notoglanidium > Notoglanidium macrostoma. The sequence goes on along the minus strand of JAQQZR010000023.1, from coordinate 21,721,827 downwards.
ATTCTGCCAGTTAAACTTTACAAGTGTCTCTCCGTGTCTCCTCCCTCTCCCGCCTCTCTCCCTCAGGGTGTGAAGCCTACTTCCTGAGAGACATCCTCTTCTCCTCCGTCTACTTCCCCTGAAGACTACAAGAGCTAGTTAAGGCCTGGCAGACCCACTACTGCTACAGCCGCCATGCTCCCGCTCTCCTCTAGCCGCTTTCCACCGCTGACTCCTCTGTGGTCAGCCGTAATTAGAGTGCGCAGTGATTTCGGGTGATTTTTGAAGCAACACGTGCCTGCCAAGGGTCAGAATATTTTCCATTGCTAATATATAGGAACTGGCAGCTCTGGGATTCTAACTTTTGAGTGTTAAGTAAAAAAAAAAAAACCTCCAGGGCCTGACGTAGCAGCATCGCAAGAGCAAGAAACAGATCTTACAATGTTGGCAGGATGAAGCAAAAACATCCAAAAAAAAAATCTGTCTACATTCATCGTATGTAAAGTACGACCTAGACATTTTACTTTCGTGGTATAGCTTAAAGAAAACACGATTTAAAAGGTACCAGCACATGCCAAGCCAGTACGGTTTGGAGTGGCACTAAAGGAGAATTAATGTTTAATTCTAATCCTTTTTGCCCAGTGGATGTGTCTGATTTACTGTTCTCTGACTTGGCCCTGAGCATGGCGCAAGATGGAAAAGCCATGTACTCACAAAGCAAGCGCAGCATTCCTGCTTTCCACCAGCGTTTTATTTCCGTCAGTGCCGTCGGCTGGGTAAGACGCACTTTATGATTAGGTATGGCCTTACAGACTGTATCACTCATTTCACCATTTATCAGCAGCTAAACTTCTGGGTAATTAGTGATTTACAGTCGGCTCAGGAAATTGAATTACATGCTCGGTTTGACGGCCATTATTTGTGTGGCAGATTTCTGGATCCTCATCAACATATGGCTATACATGTGACCCACTTCCCTTGTTTCATTAAGATCAAATACAAACAAGGCCAGCCTGTTGAGGTTCTTTAATTACCTGCCTGTATGTCCACCATATACGGGGGCTCTGCTCTTCACCATGTCTTCACCAACCTATGAAGAGAGGCATGATGGGGATAATCAGAGCAGAACAGCTTAAGAAACTCCTGGTGAATGTGCACGAACATGGTGCTGCTATTAATGATTGAGAGCATTCAGAGCTGAAGTGTTAGGGGGGTGTGGTGGGGGCAACTTTGTGTCACTCTCATTATTGTGTATTGTGTGCCCTCTCAAACAAGATAGGACAGGGATCGTTCAGTGGCCTATTGAGATAGGAATATAAAAATAGATTTTACACTGATGTTTTCTCTGCAATATTTCTTTATCCGGCTTAAATCCTTTGCAAAAGCAAAATGGATTGTATTCCTTTAACAGATGGTAAAAATACATATGGTTCAGTGTGCAAAAAAAATTTGAATTAAAGAATCCAACAGATCCCTGAAAATGGCAAGCAGTGGTTCCAAAAATGGGTTTTATCTATTATATTATCAGTTGTAATATCAGAATAAATTATTATGCATAATAAAGATTATGCATAATTATTGAACTCACTATATTTTGAGAGCAGAAAAAAACTAAGTTCAATTAATTACAATGATTTTTAGATCACACTTACAGTTGCTGCCTAAAGGTTCCAGTGTCCCAGGGTCAGTCCTGAGCTCAGGCTCATCTGTGTTGAGTTTCACAATGATCTCCCCATGTCCTCCCACATCCCCAAAACATACTGCTAGGTGTCTTGTCTGCATAAATTGACCCTAGGTGTGAATGTGTGTGTGCATGGTATGGAGTGGCATCTCATATAGGGTATATTCCCACCTTGTGCTCAGTGTTCCTAGGATAGACTTCTGTTGATTTTATCAAAACCAGGTTACAAGTGGCAGCCCATGCAGGCCAAGCCTTACACAATGGCGGCATTGAGAGTTCTGGAAGATTCTGAGGGAGGAGGGACCTCCCACCTTCTGAAAAAGGAGCTGATGGACACCTGCACCCGTTGATGCCAACCATGGAAATAATGCCTCATAATTCATCAGTACCTTTGTGGCTGACCTCTTATTTTTCAGTTCCACCTTAATTGTGTGATGGTGCTTTATCATTTGCTAGGTTCCCTCGACCCCTCTATAACGATCTTTTAGGACTCTGAATAAGGCCAGGCTAAGTGTGACCTAGCTGATTGAGGTGACCCCTGGAGCGTCCGTTTGTTGATCCTTTAATTAAAGGTAATTGATTTTTCTCTTCTCAGTATGAGTGTTCAGCACCCCGTCTCAGTTTGGTGTCATGATGGTGACCTCTGATGGTTCTACATCGACTTTGCTGAACAGTAAGTGGACAGTTCTCACTTCTTTTCTTTCTATGTGTTTCATTCTTTCTTCCTCTCTTCCCCCTTTCTCATTCACCTGAACCCAGGGCTTGATGAGAGCTTCTTAATAGGCTGCTTTCCAGACTCCCCAGGCTTTTAATCTAAGATGGAGGAGAAAAAAAAGAGCAAATAGGGCAAAAGGAGCAGGACACGCAGTATGGCTGTATAGAGAACTGAAATGTCAAGAAACCTCAAGCTGATTGATAGCTCTTTAGAAAAGGCCGGCTTCACATAAAAGACTTTCATTTTCACAGGTGCCTCATTATGGCTTCATTATGACTCCTTCCTAGAAGAGCATGTTTCCTTTTAAGAGTAAGAATTTTGACTAAAAGCTCTCAACTGTGTCCATTTTTTCTCTCATCGACCATGACGGACTGTGACTATACAGTTTTAGAAGTGTTCGTTAGCATTGCTGAGGGGCTGTGGGTGACATTTCTCGAAGAGGACGCACTTTTTAGGGACTTTTGGGGGAATGGATTTGCTGGAGCCTTCTGCAATTTGGACTAAAAGTTCTGCCCTTTATATTGTATAATGGAGCTAGTCCACAGCTCAGGAGTCCAGAACTGCCACTAAGGGTTTTGTATGAATTGGAAAATCAACCCTGCCCCTAACACTATCGTATCCTTCACGATTGTCTCTTTCAATATGAATTGCAGAGTGTGTGGCTGAAAGATTCCTGTAGCTCTATACCCTTCCATGTTATATTATCGCTGCTATTTCAGAACCAAACAGTGGACTGACTGTATCAACATGATTGTGTCTGTGCTTCATTATTACTAATAATCACCGGAATACTAAATCTTCAACAAGCAGCAGCGCAGAAGATCCTCTTGGTCATGCTGCCTCATAGCTATGTTTGTTGGCTCGCCATAGTATGGAACAACTGGGAAGTTTATCTAAGCAGGTATTAGCAAAATACCTTGGATCTTTTTCCCACCAAGACGTGAAGAGACAGTAGGCTTTTGTGATGTTAAATGACTTGAGGCATCATCCAGAATAGGGAGAGGGGTTGTGTATATCAGGAAAAAGCTCATTTTAGTTTTGTTTGGGGGAATGTACATAAGGATCAGAGTATATTTGATAACCCTTGTCTAAATACCATGTATGTCTCTTTCAAAGTAGAGTGAGTAATTTTAGCCATTTTTAACCTCTAGTTCAGGTCACAATGTACATTGAATCCAGAAATCCTGTCATAAATATGGCAAATGCCACAGAAAAATAATTAAACATTAAACTTTTAAAATTTTATTTAAAGGTGGGGTCTGTGATTTGGTAAATTCTTGGCAAGGTTTTATATCCAAGTAGCAGCAATAAAGTATCAGGAAGTTTCCAACCTCTTCATGTTTTAAAGGGGAATACTGGAAAAAAATGGGTTTAACTAACAAATTTTCTAAACGTTTGCTGTACATTTAACTATATAATATCCTGTATCACACAGTGCTGTGCAGTAAAAGTTCACTACTTTCATTTCTTGATCACATATCCTCACTTCCATGGGTTTTTTAGAGAAACAGGCATAAAACTATGGCCTTTTCATTTATATTGTGTTTCACTGATTGAATGGCAAAATAATTCACTTCATGATTTTACAATTTCTTAGAATCTTTATTCTTTGTGAAGAGACACAGTAGGACATGAAATCTTTTCTTTTTCTCTACATTGCTCCCTCACCCGCTCTCCTTACCACAGCAAGCTTTTGGCTAAGATCCACCTCTTATGTCTCAAATCAGCCTGCTGGCGCCCAATGCAGTGCCTACAGGTTAGCCGTAGCCACATTCGCTGGCATCCAGAGTAAATTTGGATTGCATTTACCAAGATTTCAAGTTATAGCCGCCCCCCTCAGACCACCCTTGAGGCTAATCAGTCCACCTGTGGGTGGCAGTACTGCACATTAGGTCCTAGTGTCTCACACACACACGCGCATGTGCGTGTACACACACACACACACACATGCACAGAGAGAGAGAGAGAGAGAGAGAGAGAGAGAGAGAGAATAAATTATTTCTATTCTTCTTTTGAAACTATTTTACCATTACAGGCTGAATAATGACAGTAAAGTACAAAGAAATGAGTCATTGTGAAAATATTACATAAAATATATTTTATGATTTTGTTCCTTAAAGTTGTGGTTGATTTGAATGGATTTTATGTGTAGGTGGTGAAGTGATATATTGTAAGATTTAATTGGCTCATTTAAGGGGGTGACAAAATGACAAAAATCAGCCCCATGTCAATTTGCCATCCTCTTTTCCACCCCCTTTGGATTAATACATTTATGCACTATTGCTCATCAATATTTTCATGAAATCCATTTTTGACATGTTCACACCAGTTTGCCATGGACGATTTAGGATTTGTTCATTGGATTAGAATTGACTAGTTATTTCCATTTCAACCTTCCTTCCTGATAACAATCACAAATTGTAGTTAAATTACATCCATATTTCATTCCACTTTACCTGTTGGTGGCTGTGGAAGCACCAGTTTGAGAAAGCCAGTCCAGACTTCTTAATACCCAGTCACAGATTTCAACTACTCCTGGAGGATCCCTAAATATTCCCAAGCCAGCTGTGGGTCCTGGGTGTGCCTTGGGATCTCTGTCTTCTGTGATGTGCCTGATACAGCTCTACCAGTAGTCAACCAGGTGGGCATCATTGTAAGATGCCTAGACCATCTCAACAGGTTCTTCTCAATGTAAAGGATGCTGCTGTTCTCCAAGACTCTTCAAGAGCTGAGTGTGAAGTGGCTGAGATAAAAATCAGCACCTCCAAGTTCAAGGCCATGGTTCTCTTCTGGAAAGAGTTGCTCCCTTCAGGTGAGGGATGAGAACTTGCACCTGGAAGTGGAGTTTAACTATCTTTGGATCTTAGTCACAAGTAATAGAAAACATTGTGTGGTATTGACATACATATTGAGTTAGTGGCAACAGTTCCAGTCTGTGGTGGTAAAGCAGGAGCTTGGTTTGCATACAAAGCTCTCTGTTTCCTGGGCAATCTACTTTTCTACATCATGAATGGCTGGGGAATCATTGGAATCGCAATCTCCTGACACCTGCGCAAAAGCTTTTCTGGTTTGCCATTTGGGAACCCCAATATTCTGGTAATCCTTGATGAAATGCCCCCAAATTGGTAAATGCAGTGACTCCATGGAAATTAGTTCATAACGTAACCAAAAGAACTGTTTCTACAACAGATTTCTAAATGTCACAAGCTGGGATGTTTGCCATTAAAGCAAATACTATTGTTACTATGCTATTACCCGTACAGTTTTTGGTTTGTTTGATGATTTGAACCATGTCTCATTGTATATATACTGTACTGTGTGTTTCTGTAAGTATAGCTGTGATTTGCCTAACATGTTCATTAAAAGGGGGTTAAAAAAGAGGTGCTGCTGTTGAAAGCATGTGTCATTTTATTTACCTTGGGGCATGAGATTGCCTCTTAACATTAAGCACATATCCCACACTTAGGCTCAGAGTTTTCCATCAGCAAGGGGTATATGTGTAATATATACACACACACACACACACACACACACACACTCATATGTACATATATTATATATGTGTGTGTGTGTGTCTGTGTTTAAAGAGATAGAGTGAGAGAGAGGGAGAATGTACTGTAAATTAACTATTACACTGTCATCACCTGACAAAATAGCTTTTACATATTACTTGTGTAGCAGTTATAAATTACTTTAGTTCAGACAATTTGCTTAAGACACACTCCATTACTGTAATTCATGCAGGGGATAAATACAAAAGTTATGCACACATACAACACACAACACAAGCATTGCAAATATCACAGGGTGCAAAGGAACCTCTTTGGCCTTCACGAAGAACCCTTGTAGCAGCATATTCGTCTTCACATCAGTCATCAAAAGGCAATGCTAGGCCTTAAATTGGTGTGAAACAGACACTGAATAAGACCTATAAATAATTAAACAATGGCAAAGTGACTACAAACAGGAGATTTCTGCACAATTAAATTACAGAGAAATGATGACAGTATTCTATGTTTTCTATAATAAAACTGAGATGAACAGCGCGGAGGTGAACAGCAGCTGATGGAGTGGCACTGGGCTAAACATGGATGTAGGACAGTATCAGTGTGATGCTCTGAGGCTGCTTTCTTCTAAGATACCAATTCCACTTGGCCTTCTTCCTCACCGTCAGCTCGGTTGGCACGGATCTCCACCAGCGTGCGGGCGAAGCGAGTCCAGTCCTCACTGTGTGCTGATGCCAGCTGTGGGCCATACAGAGAACTTCAGTACTCCCACATTAAAATCTCTCCAACCACCAGCACAGACCTTACATGATTCATCAGCATGCCTGCTGATATTACACTGGAGAGGGAAAAAGTGTGCATTGTGATTGTGGAAAAGAACAGTAAGCACTGTTGTTTGGCCATTTGAGTGCTGAATATTTATGGTGAATGAATGGGGATCATGAGGCAGATTGATTAGGTTGTGCCATCACATTCTGCTGGGAAATTCAGATGAGAAGAGACAGCTGCCTGCCACCCAGGCTGAGGGAGAGAGTGAGAGACCTGCAGGCTGTAATTAAGCAGGAATAGAGAGGTGGGAGGAGATGATGTCTACATCTAAACTAAAGGCCAAATCTAAACTTTTTTTAAAAACATCACTACATGAGGTCTTCATCAAATCATAAGAATTGACCTTTGCAAGCTTAACACAAAAACAACACTATTTTAAATAATTAGTGATACCAACATTGCTAACAATAAAATTCTAGCATGGAGAGAAAAAATAACTAAAGTATGTCAGTGGACAGGACAGCTAAGCAACAGTGAGAAAACAACAAGGCCAAAATCTGTTGTACTTAATAATAAGGAGTTGCTCCACTTTATGTACCATTCTAAGAGACCTCTGTCCCACCTGTTTGTTTTCTATTGACTCTACCTCTACCAGTAACAAATGCACGTCTTAAATTTAATTAAAGTATGTGACTGCTGCTTTTATCTGAAAAAGCAAAAAAAAAGCATCGTTTTCAGGTGTTGCCATTGCCTGGGGTCAAATAGTAAATGCCACACCAGAGATTTCTGGATAATGTACAGTAGATGATCGAAGTTTGTGGAATGGTGTATGAATGTAGAAGTAAATACTGAAGCAGAATAACTTAAAACATGTCATGATAATCCAAAGCAAATATTAAGCACACAGATAATGCAAAAAGACTTCAGCAGTTGTCAGAAGTGCTAGGCCGAAAGTACTTGAGTACCCCTGCTATTGTCTCCTTTGACAACGTTGTTATGTTGCAGACCCTTTTTCAGCCTTTATGAAAAACTTCTGGTAAATAAGCCCCCACTCTGTTGCAACATAAACCCTTCAGCTTCAGTCAGTTTATTGATGACCCACTATTATCATCAAGCCTGTAAGACCACACGCCCGACCAGCACACTCTCCAATTACCACACGATGCAGAGCTAAAATTAGTCAAACCCCACACACAAGGCAAAACCCAGACTCTGAAAAGAGCACAGCAAACACGGGAGTCGTGGCGGCTCGCTGCTCTGTGGTGGTGGTTAGGTCATGTGGAGGCTGTTTTAAAATAGTGGGTAAAGAAAAGCGGTGGAACCCAAACAAGCCCGGACGGCCCAAGAGGTTGGTAAACATGCAAGGCCTTTAATGCAAAAGCCTCTCATAGTGAGCAGAGATGGTTTAATGCACGTCTAGCGGTTTGCCCCCTTTCACTTCAGATGTACAGTGAAAGCTGCAGAATGGAAAACTAATGATTTTACTCAAGCTGATCTTTGGAAAGCATGAAATATAATAAAATACTGGGCATGATTAGAGTTTTTAAACTTTGATTCTTGTCATCTAAACATCAAATGCAACATATATCTGTATATGTCTATACACACACTCACACATATTTTTGCTAATGATGTTTAGAACAAGAGCATTTTATTTAAGTAACCTGTCAAACAGGCTAATAACTATAAGAACTTAATAAGACATATGTAACCACTGGACACCACTGTTACTTGGTGAAGAAAATTATTTTAGTCCCAAATTCAGAAGTGAGTTAAGCATGCATAGTAGGGATTTAATACGGAAATTGCAAACATTAGTATTCAGACTTAATGTGCTTTTTGTGGAGTTGTGCAAGTGGGGGTTTTCCTGAGGGGTGTCTCAGTTATGTGAAATTCTGTCCTTCATTTTTGTTCCAGTTCCACTATCTAGCAGTTTGAAATTCATGTTTCAGGGCTATAACACTAAAAAAAACATGGACTGCAATTTACGGCCAGTATTAAATACAACCAGAATTCCAGAAAGGTTGGGATGTTCTTTAAAGTTGAATAAAATGAAAACTAAAAGACTTTCAAATCAGATGAGCCAATATTTTATTCACAACAGAACATAGATAACATAACAAATGTTCAAACTGGGAAATTGTACACCTTTATC
>JAQQZR010000023.1:21665868-21711754 GCA_030068235.1 Notoglanidium macrostoma | reverse complement strand
TATCTATGTTCTGTTGTGAATAAAATATTGGCTCATGTGATTTGAAAGTCTTTTAGTTTTCATTTTATTCAAATTTTAAGAACTTTCCAACTTTTCTGGAATTCGAGTTGCATATAAATACACAATCAATTAATAGCATCATCCCTTTAAAGTCCACAAAGGTTTTTTTTTTCAGTACGGAAGACAAAACCTTTAACCAACACAGTGCTTACAGTGGTGCTTGAAAGTTTGTGAACTCTTTAGAAGTTTCTATATTTCTGCATAAATATTACCTAAACCATCATTAGACTTTCATGTAAGTCCTAAAAGTATATAAAGAGAACCCAATTAAACAAATGAGACAAAACATATTATAATTGGTCATTTATTTATTGAGGAAAATTGTCTAATATATGCAATATCTGTGAGTGGCAAAAGTATGTGAACCTTTGCTTTTTTATCACATGTGACCACCTTGTGATGCAATAACTGCAACTAAAGGTTTCCAGTAACTGTTGATCAGTGTGCTTAGGGATGTTGTCTTACTGCATGACCCAATTTCTCTTGAGTTTCACTTCATGGACAGATGTCTTGACATTTTGCTGATAGCATTCAGAATTCATTGTTCTATCAATGATGGCAAGTTCTCCTGATGGTAGCCTCATGGCCATTAATATTAGCCAATGTGAGAAAGGCCTTTAGTTGCTTAGAAGTTATACTGGCTTCCTTTGAGACCTCACGGACTATTACACGCTTAGCTCTTGGAATGATCTTTGCTAGTTGACCACTCCTGGAGAGGATAACAATGATATTGAATTTCCTCTATCTGTCTGACTATGGATGGGTGGAGTCCAAACTCTTTAGAGATTGTTTGGTAACCTTTTCCAGCCTGATGAGCATCAGCAACAATTTTTTCTGAGGTTCTCAGAAATTTCCTTTATTTGTGCCATGGTGCATTCCAATAAACACGTGTTGTGAAGATCGGACATTGCTAGCAGACATCCCTGGTCTTTAAGTAAACCAGGACGCCCACTCAACACCTGGTCGTCATCTCTTTGATTGCACACACCTGACTTTAATTACACCTTCAAACACCTTAATCCTAGAGGTTCACATACTTTTGCCACTAACAGATATGCAATATTGTCTCATTTTCTTCAATAAATTAATTATCAAGGATAGCATTTGTGTCTCATTTGTTTAATTGTGTTCTCTTTATGTACTTTCAGGACTTCAGATGATGATCTTAACATTCAGATCTTAACATTCAGATGATGTTTTTAGGTCATATTTAAGCTGAAATATAGAAAATTCTAAAGGGTACACAAACTTTCAAGTACTACTGTATCTCAAGTACAAATTTGTTTTGTGGATTAAGTTATGAATTAACTTAAAAAGTAAACAATACGAGTGCTTGGTCTTCTTATTCTTCAAACCATAGTCACATGCATATATTTTATTATTACGAACATTCTAAATGACTAATGTACAGTTGCAGACTGTGAATATGGCCTATATTTTTTTTAGTACTGTAATTAAATAGTATAATTTTGGGTGGATTAATAGGTTCTAATTTTCAGTTTGTTTGTTTTTTACATATTTTTACCCAGTCATTGCTAATCCCCAACCCATTACGGAATCACTGAGATTCAAACTCATTATCTCCCCACAATCAAATGATTGCCTACCTCTCCAACATCATAGATCCAGAGGCGGCCCTCTGAGTCCCCTACAGCCACCTCCTTGCCTCCTGAAGCCCAGCGCACTCTGTTCAGTGCAGGAGCACCCTCAATGGTCACGCTGGCTGTGGGCACCTGCACACACATCAGAGCACACATCCTGATCCAGAGACATTTATTGCCCATATCTGCAGACACTTTTATTCAATGCTTCACACATTTAAGACATTACTTACCAAACAAAATAAAACAAAGACTACAAAGTGAAAAAAATTCAACCATCATCCTCTCTTTCTCTTTTACGCAACTGCATCTAAAAACTGCTTTTACAGTAAAATGCCATGAAATACTTCACCAGAATTTGCAAATTCTACACATGAATAACCATTTTCAAATTTGTAAACATCTTTACAAAATAAGACAATAAACAATCCAGCTTGTCAGAATACTAAGAAACCAGAAAGTGTGACAATTTCTGTCCAGAAGAATTTCCTTTGGTGGAAAACTTACTAAACAATGTTTCTATAAATGTTAAATTAACATCTCTGTATAGACAGGTTCACCATATCAACAATGATATATTATTCTTTGTTAAATGACATGTTTTTATTATTAGCATTAGTGTATGTGTAGCTTCTAACATGCTAGTCAAAAGTACATTAGCTAGTCCACGGGGCAAATAGAAGCTCCAATATGTGGCCTAGAATGTCTATTTGATCATTATTCTCTTCCAACAAAGTTTGGCACACCATATTTGTACCTTCAACAAAAACTCAGCGACCTGCTGGTTTATGTTTCAGCTAGTGTTTTGTCGTTGTATTACACATAAGCTTTACTATTTGATTCTGGCTAGATATGTTTACCTGTAAGGTGACTGTGTATATTAAGTATGAGAGTTACTGTACATGACAGCTTGGTGCTGGACTGATTTCTTTGTCAGTTTTTACCTGCATGTTCCTGGTTCTAAAATATGGTCTTCTGCGCATGGTCATTAATCGACCAAGCAAAAATCTTTCTACCTGTAGTGCATCAGGAAGTGAGATTCATAATGAGTAGTTGAAAGAGTAGCAAAAATTTTTTAAGGTTTTATTTGACTCACCTTCATACATAACAAATTAAAAGTTTTGTTTTATAAACATTAATAAGAAGTAGAAGGAGAAAACAGATACTCGTCTGCTGGGAAGCATGAATAAATAATGAAGAGCTCCATCACGAATTCAACTTGTCCTGAGTCCCCGTGATAATAATAATAATAATGAGTCATAATTTTTTCATTAAAATTCTTAGTAATGTAGCTTTAAGTGCTGCTACACATAACTCATTATATGAATTTCAAATTTCTTTATGCGTTAAAATGCAAAAAAAAAAATCGCAGTCCAGTGTGTTCTGCTCCAATACACCTGATTCAAGTAATTGTGTAATTAACAAGGCATTAATGAGTTCAGCCATGTGTGGCAGACAAGGATAAACACTAAGCAGAAACAGTCTCATATGACTGCAGTGACGGGGATCAGTGGCTGAATGGATCAGATGTTTAGTGCAGTTGTTGGATGTCTTAAAGCATAGTGACCCCAGAGGACCAGATTAAACCACTGAGCTGGGCCGCTGCCCGTGGGAAATTAGTGACTATGGATCACTGGGGAGAGAGAAATCCACACACACACACACACACACAACCAGAGTGATTTTACCATGTGTGTGTGTGTGTGTGTGTGAGTATGTGTGTGTGCGCTTGGCTAAGATGTCAGAGGGCTGATTTAAGGGCAGTCTGTGGAAAGACACCCACACAGAGAGGAGGCTGTTGATGTTTTGATCTGGCTCTTGCCTAGAATAAAATGTGTGTGTGTGTGTTTGTGTGCATCTACACGGGGGGTGTTAGTGGTGTGGCCTGGAGCTTGGGCAGGGATAGCCTAGATGCTGGTGATGTGTGCAAAAATGTTTGTGTGTGTGTGTGGGTGTGTGTGTGTGTGTGTGTGTGGCCTCACCTCAGTGTCATTGTTTAAGTTCCACAGATCGAGACGGCCCATCCCGTCCACTGCAGCGAAGAGCGCGGGATGCACTGGAGACCACATGACATCGTACACATAGTCAGCATTGTCCTCAAAGGAGTACAGCGGCTTGTTGTGCTGGGAGGAGGAGGAGAAAGAGAATAAAGAGAGGGCGGGAAAGAAGGACAGACAGAGAGAAAAGAGAAAAGCAGTGCAGGGAAAAAAAGACAGAAATGTGAAGGTTTCAGGAGGGAGAGAGAGACAGAGAGAAAGAGAGAGAGACAGAGAGAAAATGAGAGTAGACTCAGTGGCGCTGCTGCAGCCTTGGGGCTGTCTGGGAACGGGCTAATTAAAACCTCTGCACACTCACGCAGTGTCATAAAAACATGAGATGAAAGTCTCTCCAAAGGTGTACTGTAACCTTAGTGTAACAGCTGTCTTGGGAAAAGACAAAAAGAAAACAGAATGAAAACAAGAGAAAAGATAAGACAGAAAGAGAGTGAGAGAGAGAGAAAGAGAGAGAGAGAGGTTGAGAGAATTCCTGAGGATGGCCACATGCATGCCGAACAGGTACAGGGCAGACAGTTGGGTAGGAGGAATGCAGTCAGTGTCTCGCTCAGCTCCCAGACCACAACACAATAATGAACCCCTTCGCAGAGGGGTGGGGTTGGGTGGGGTGGGGTGCAGTGCATCCATGCAATCTAAGTGCTTATTTATACTTCTGCAAAGATGCACATGTGTCAAGACTTAGATAAGGGGCTTATGGGTAAGTGTAGCTCACAAAGCAGGCCACATGGACACATCCAAAATGTCAGAATCTGTGGTCCTGTGGATCAAGCCAAGGTCAACTGGTTGACCAGGGGAAGTGTATCACATAGCACTGGGGTTGGGCCAAGATCCAAACAAACACTCAACCCAAACCAGAACTAGCACAAAAGCAAAACGGAGAAGTTCAAGGATCGGTTTGCACAGGCAGTCCAATGTTAAGGGCTTAATTAAATCAATCTAAAAACATTACAAAATCAGGAGTGACAGTGAATTATTGCAAGGAAAATTATTAGAAAGGTTTGCATGAAGAAATGAGACACATTTTAGTGGAATATTGCTGTAAATTATTCTCAAGTACAGTGTATAAAACCAAATTATTACATTCTGGCAACTAACATCTTCTGTCTGTTCCCTATTACAGTGAATCGCAAGATATTCATTTTCATTTTTGTCCATGCTGAGCAATGTAATAGACTGGTGTGCTATCCATGTTGAAAGCCTACCTTGCACCCAGTGTTTCTGGAATAGGCTCTGCCAGGAACCTGAATAATGAATGAATAAATGAACATGTTGGTGCACAATGTCTGCAAAATTGCAAATTTATAGGCACAAAATTATAAATCAGCCTTTAGGCAAGCATTATAGTTTTAGCTATGCAAACACATGCAAGGCGGCTGCCTTGATTGGCATGTTGGCTGTGTGCGTGCACAACTTTGTGAGCTGATTTCAGCAGACTGATCAAACTACAGACTGATAAACTATAGATGATTATATTTTAATGTAATTTCCCTACAAAATATTTTGTGTTTGCTTTAAAAAAAGCTCTCGACCCTCCTGAAAGCATGTTGTACATGCTTATCTTCTAGGCTATTTTCATTCTTACGTTCATCTCCAGGAAGTGTGGTCAGAGACATAGTGAATCTGGAGCCCATCTTGGGAAACTGGGTACAAGGCATGAATACACACTGGGATGCCAGGGCACCATACACACACACATTCACACACTCATACGGCCCTAGAGCCGACCATATTAGCATAGCTAATCCACCCAACTACTGGCATGTTTTTGAGAGGTGGGAGAAAACCCACATGGACAGAACATGCAAAACTCCAGACAGATAATAATCTGCTTAGGGATATTATAGAGTAGTACATTGTAAATTAATGTAAGGTCCTACTATATGACTTGAGACACAGCTTTTGTCAATAGCTATTGCAATGATGGTAACATTTACAGTTTAAGCTTCTTTGCATCTTTATGTCACCTAGCGCATGTATTATTCACCTTACTGCTCTTGGGAATAATGTCACTTGGATTTCACAGAAACTTTCCAAAAGGTTTTGCTTCCAAAAAAAACCTGCCACTGGCACATTTGGCTTGCTAATTAGAGGTCTAGACTTGAGTTTTTGTTAGGTTTCTTTGTGTTAATGTCTGTTGTTTAAGGCACAATATAAATACCTTAAACTGGATTAATTACTGACACATAAGTAATTGTAGTAATTTAGGGTTTTTTCCACCCAGATCCATGTATATTTTATTCTGCAAAAATCATCACATGCAAAGTCATAGACACTGGGCTGCACAGATGTTGCTAGTTTGAGCTACATCCAATTTTAATAGAAGAAGTACAAATGACAAATGGATAAGAATACCGGCACAGCACTGCTGTATGCCACAAGCAATATGAGCAAACCAGAACGTTCAACCAGATCTAATCCACATCACCGCAGCCAAATCCTGCAGGCGCCAGCACTGATGCAGTCACGCCTGCCCAGATCCATCTCCAGACATTAGCTTTCCTAACTAATATATACAGCTAAGGTAACAAGTTAACACGCCCCATTCGGAAAACAAAAGAGGTGGTTATAGCTAGGAGGGGCAGGTATATAAAGAGGGGCAAGTTCTTATCTTAATATACACTAGACGTGTGTGTGGGGCAGTTTTTTTAATCCCATTTCCTCAAACTCTTAAGGAAATCTGTCCAATCCCACCCACTTTTGTAGACACTCCTGACCAATCCCACTCTCTTCCTCACAAAGTCCCTTGACCAGTCCCATCTCTCCTACTGAAAGTTTGATCGATCTTGCTCTCTGCCATAGAAAGTTTGACCAGTCCTGCCCACTCATGCAGAAAGTTTGACCAGTTCCGTCCTCTCACATAGAAAGTTTAACAAAAACCCCGCCCTCTATACTATATACCTCTTTATACATTTACCTGATGATGTAATTTCACCTATACTTCACTTCTCAGCCCATAATATCTTCTTTGTTCTGGAGGTTTTATTATGTAGAGCTACTTCTAATAGTCATGCCTCCGAGCAAACATGCCGTCTCCATCCGAGCTCTGGCTGAGGAATGCTCCACAGACAGAATAATCATTAGTAGCTGCTGTGCCATGGCCACAGTGGGACATCGGTTCAAATCAGGCCACTGTGAACGTTTCCCAGCCAGAGAACGGCGGGCTGGTGAGAAGCGCTCTCATTTTCTCTCTTATCCTTTATGAGGGCACTAATAAAAGGTAGTAATGCCAAAAGGAGAGGACTCCATTGGTTATTCAACAAGCAGACAGAGGAAAGTGGAGTATGAAGCCAATTACTTGTGGATAATGTTCTTGAATAATCGAGAAACCTGCCAGGAACTGACCCAATTCCACAACACAAACAATCAGTTTGGTTCTCAAATGATTTTTAATATGTTTTTTTAATGAGTCGCCCTCTTTTCACATCAACATGAGGAAATGACTCAAATGTGACTCTGCAGACAGACTCACTGTGTTCAGGTGGCCTTAGATAAACAAACCGTAAGTGGCCCAAGACATGGGCACACAGGCCCGGGACGCAGGCCAGCATTCCTGCGGCTGTCCTCAAAGGCAAAGGGAATTCCACATCGAAACCCTCCCTGGGTCTGAAAAAACATCATCTATGCATCCCGAGCATCTCTGGAATGTTTTCACGTGTCAAGGTACAGAATATTTTATTTAATGGCTAAGTCTAGTTGCAGTGACTGCAAAGTTAAAATTTTATATAAGTATATTTTTGGTTATGTAATAATGCTTATTATAAACATATAATAAATTGATTAATGCAGATGAACTGCAGATTAAAGTCTCAGATCAGTTTTATTCATATTGTGATTTCAGTGTTAGTTAACCACAGCTGACCTCACTCCAAATTATTCTTTTTTCCTTCACTTTCATTTTACTCTTAGCCTTGTTTCTCTTTCACGTTCTCATCATCATCTACCCACTAAGAAAGGATGAAGAATTAAATCAGAGAGTTGAATCCTGTTCTCAGTCTTCCACCTCCTTCCACCCTCTCTCAATTCCCCTTTCTTGCACCGTGTACTATCTTTAAAGATTAATAGCTCAATGTTTAAAAGTTGGATTTGCAATATTTAAGTTTCACTAGACCTGTAGAACGCATCTATTTTTAGAGATACCTTATAAAATATATGCATCTCCACATTAGGTTAGAGATTGATTTGACGATTTTCTTCATTTCAGGCTTCTGTTATTTTTCCAGCCTAGAAATGAGCTCCACTCTCAGCCAGGACAAAACTGTTCAGCCTTGCCCCTTTTCCTTAAAAAGGAACTAAATGTTGCGTATGTAGTTTCCATAAAGGGAGGTGTTGTCTGTTAGGGGAAAAGAGAAAGCTTGTCAGTGTTTTTGCTGCAATTGCAATTTGCCTAGCAGGCAGCGGGGGGCTATAAAATTACAACCTGCTTCTTTAAACACTTTAAACATAGAATAAGTTAAATTACAAACACTAATTTACAAATTTCCTCTCAGCTGAGGGTGACATTTTGGGTCTTCTTCCAACAAAGAGGCTTGGCAAAGTGGCTACACCTCCCAATAACTTGTACTTACGTAAAAATGTTCTTGGAATCTGCAGTTGTTTATAAATGGTTCCAAGAGACATTCCTGACTTGTATAAATCTATGATCCTCTTTCCAGATCTGCACTGAGCTCCTTGTACTTTCCCATTGTACTGTGTGATGGTCAATCCAATGAGTTCTGTCAAACAAACCCTTTTTATGTTGGTACTCTGAAGCTACCAGCTGTAGTCAATCATGATCACTTACTAAGTGATGAGACCTTAGAAATGGCGAGCTAAAAGACATTTTGGGACTTTCAGTACTACTGAATTATTAATCTACGTGGGTATATGTATATTTTTGTCCCTGTGTGTATAATCTTGACCCTGTGTTGATTTCAGAAAACCCAAAATAAATTAAAACGTGCACACCAAATTCTTACAAGATCTATATTGTATAGTCATTTCTGCCACAGAAAATGAACAGTTTAAATAAGTAATTGAATACTAACATGATATTCATGTCCACGATAATAGTCAAGTCTTTGTATGTAAACCTCTGAAATCATCTGTACATGCCAATGAGATGATGCCATTTGGGGCAATTTCCTGAGATGTTGCAATACATCGCCCAGTGAATTCTTAGGGAAGTTCCTACATTAAGCCCCAGGCCCCAGAATATGCTTGCCTTACCATAAGATTACATTTTCAGTTCAATTTCATACGAACTTAATGAGCTAGAACAACAGACATTGGCAGAGAAATTTAACCTGGACAACAGACATTGGCAGTGTATTAAAATTGGGTCACATTTTCCTTTTCTTACCTTTGTGCTCCAGAGTTTGACAGTCCAGTCAAAAGATGAGGTGACAAACAGGTGGGAGAAATCTACTGGGCCAACAGCACTGTGACAGCTGATGCCAGTCACTGGTCCCTGATGGCCCTCAAACATCTCACAGATACCAGCTTTACTGCAAGCCGACACAGCATTGCAGTCAGTACAGAGTCGAGAGAGATGCGTGAACATAGTGTGTATGCACATACAGTATGCATATATATGTGTTGAAATGTGGCTTAGTAGTCACTTAATTACAGAGGGGTATCAAGCCCTTGTGTCCTGTGGCTGGAGTGGAGTCATCCTGGAAGAAATCACCCCCATGACGATAGAAATGATTCAACACAGGATAAAGGTGCTCAGTATTAACTTTGTATTGATTTGCATTGATGCTTTTTTTCTAATGGGACAAGTGGACCCAAGCCAAGAGAAAAATAAATCCTCCACCCCCCAGACCAACGTAGCCATCATTTTTCTTGAATAAGCTAAAGGAGCAGAAAATTTATACTCCAGGGGCTGTCCCCAGATCCGCTTATACTTAATAATCACTGCAAAAATATCTTACAAATGAAGATATCTGGAATATTAATGAAAATGTATCTAATAGTCCTTATTATAAGATCATTACAAAACAAAAATATAAGACAATTTAGCTTCTTTCTAGAAATAAACTCTTGAAATAATTAATAGAATAATACAATTTCAAGTTTGAAATAAGCAAAAATAAAAAACATAAACGAGATGATATAATATAATAATCAAAATGGATAAATTGACAATAAATGTTATTGCGGTATATTATACTTGGTTAAACAGTACTTTCTAAAATTTCTAAAGTTGCCACTGTGTGTGTGTGTGTGTGTGTGCGCCACTAACCTGCCATGCCTGGATGCCGTGTACACAGTCCCCTCTTCACTGCCCACAACAAAATTATTGACGTCTCCAGCAGGGAAGGCCATCCCAGTGACTGCTACTGGTTTTGACTTATTATAGACCAGTTCCATGCTCTCCTGCAGCATACATATGAGCCTCAGGAAACTAAACTTAATGATAAACTAGCATGTCTGTTAAAAATCAAACATTTCTTTGAGAGTATTTATTTATTTATTTATTTACATATTTACCAACAGTCAAAGAAATTTGTCAGTACTTGTTCTCACATATAATTTTCATCTCAATTCATCTGTATACAGTATAACGTTAATATGCCTTATCCTTTGCACATTGTACCTCATCTGTAAATATTGCCTTGACAGCACCTTCTTTTATCTGTATATATATCTTTACTTTGTAACCACATACATCTCATACTTTCACTGGTAAATATTTCCTCATCAGCACCTTACTCTACTATTTGCACTTTCTGGTTAGACGTAAAACTGCATTTCATTGTACTTGTACTTGTACTTGACAAAGTTGATTCTAATCTAATCTAATCTAATCTAGATTGATACATAGATTAGTAAAATTAACTTAATTGATTAGAAAAATGTGATTTGATATGCCTATAGTACTCACACTAGTGAGGACATCCAAATTTATGTCACGATAATACTTATGTGAAAACGGACTGAATGTTGAGTGCAAAATTTGTTGATGACACAAATAAAAAAAAAACCAAAGACTCCAGAGACTACAAAAATTTGAAGAAACTGGGAGAAGAAATGTGTTATGTACACTAAGGCTGTCCAAATAAATTTCCGTAAATTTCAGAAATCCTCTTATTCAAAGGCAAAAAAATTTTTTTTATCAGCATTGATACATCTGAACATCATATAGAGCAGTTTCATATATTGAGTTTATCTACCTTTTTGGTTATGTTTTTCAATTTTAAGTTTTTCAATGAGGTTTTCTGTTTTTGTCTAACAGCTGTATTCAATGCTTGATGCTTGATAACGGACATGAAAACTGAGTGCGAGACATTATGATTAAGATATTACGATTATACACTGGTATTATATTATTATAGGAGTTCCATCTGTATTATGAATTTGTGAAAAATAGTATCATGTCAGATCTTAAGCTTTCTGTGATATGGGCGCAGATTGCACAGGATTGGTACAAATGATAAAGCTTAAAGGTCAATTCTCACACTGAGAGGGAAGACTGTAAAAGCTCACAGATGCTCTCATCGATCCAACTCCAGCTACAGATGGGCTTAAGTTGGTAAAAAGTGGCCCTGAAGCAGTACTTACCTGTGGTTGGGAGAGCATATCCAAGCTCCAAGAGCACATCCGGCCATCTGTGGACACTGTGATCAAGTTGTTGGCATTCTGGGTTCCCACCACATTCACACAGTACACTGGATGCTACATCATTAAAGAGCATACAAAGGTTAAAACCACATGGAAATATATTAAAATACATTATGACAGCTTGATGGCCTGTCCTATTATGCATACTTTTATTTGGGAATGCTCTTCTCTTGAGCCATTGCACAAGATAAGGTAACGGATGTGTGCAGTAGTCCTTTACTTAAACTTGGCACTAGCATGCCCTGGTGTGCAAACATAGATTGTGTGCAAAAGACGATTGTGTTAATCCATTATGCCGTTATTGCTGTCAAATTAATTTTTGTTTTTGGCCCACAATGGGCTCTTTGAGAGAACCGACGGCTCGTTGAGTTTGAGGTCGGGACATAGGCTTTCATTATTGAGGGCTCTGGAGTTAAACCTTCAGCGTGTACGGCACTCAGGGGACGTGTGTGTGGCAGCGCGGTACAATGGGGCCTACGCACCTCTATGGGCGCTACCTCTGTCCTGTGCTTTGTATACTGCATGACAGTTAGATAGGGTTCATTGATTCTGACTGAGATGAAAAATCTAATTTCAGGTTAAAGTCTTTCTCATGAATTAAGGTTCATAGTGAGGTAGCATTTAATTCTAGCAATGTCAGCCTGTAAGTGTGAGGATAATACTTTAGGTGTTGTCTTACAGTATGTGCAGCTGCTGAGAGCGGCGTTCTCTGGACTGGGGTTCTCCGGTGGCTGCGGTTGTCCCAGAGGACGATCTGCCCCGAGTACGTGCCACCCACCAGCAGATTAGGATGGAAACGGGCAAAGCCCACGGACACCACGGGAGACTTGGAAGAAGAAGAAAGGACAAGATAATTAAGACAAGATAGGGAATGAATGAGAGAGAAAGATAGAGAGAGAAGGGGCATGATGATGATGAGTTCACTCTAAAGATCATGTGCAGGGGTGGGTTTTAGGTGAAGAACGTAACAATGGAGGGGATTGTGGGCACAGAAGCTTTATATTACAGCACCATAAGCAGCGGGCAGTGGAGCGAGAAACGTGGCTTTTGTTGTGACAGCCTTGGCCTTGAACTTCCCCTCTGTCTTCACTTTTATTGGGTTTTCCGTTCCTCATGAATGCCCGACAAATGAAAAGTGAGCTTCTTCTTTCATACATTCACACGGATTCCCCCAACAAGAATCACCAGGCTAAACAACAGTTTTGATCAACCCTGCATCGTTTTGCTCTGTATTTTTGTCAATTAGCTCCACGGGACAATTATTTCCTCCCCACTTCAGTGAAAGCAGGCCTGCGCTGAGCATGAAGTGCGACCGGTTTGTTTTCTTAGCGCTCTGCAGTCGTCTGCTGTCTCCCTGTTTCACCGCACCAGCTGCGGCCGCCAAGTCATGCAACCAGAGTTCATTTTAAAGTGACTGGAAAACAAACCAGAGTAAAAAGAAAACATGCTTTTTCTTTTCCTTCGTTCCTTTTCTCCCTTTTAAAAAAATACGGCTTCCAAAGACTTGAGAGCAGCCTCAGATGTGAGGCGGCATTTTAAAATGGACTTAAAATAAACCAAGCTGGAGGGGTAAAAATAAAGTTGAAGCATTGGCCATCAAAATATGCACAAAGGACACCCCGAGTAAAACTGTTTAAAGCTTGAGTATAATAAGACACAAGAGTTGATGTTCATACTGATGTACTATTTAAAAAAATATATACAACATATAGTGATAATTATGATATTGTGAATTTATCAAATTAGTGTAGATAATAGTAGAACATATATTAGTATAATCAATATTAGCTGGCTAGGCTAGCTTCCTTGATGCTTCTGCTGTCTAATGAGGCAGTGGCGTAGAATGAAGCTTCAGTAGCGACCTATAAACAACTCTAGCCTTTTCCAGAGATAAACCCACTGCTGTTGGGTTCTATATCAAATCACTAAGCGTTCCCCCATAGCAACAAACCATTGTACGCTTCTGGATTTGACCTTCATCTAAGATTCTAAGCTTTTGGAAAAAACGGTAAGAGTTCTATGTACCAAAGGGACAAATTGAACAAACACCCTTGAGGAAAATAATATCTTTTTGGAGTGTACACCAGCAGTTAATTGTTAGAACAGTCTGAAATAAAATCTTGAGTGAAAACAAACATGCACACAAACATCCAAAATTCGTGATGCACACGATTATGGGATATGTAGGACACAGAATGATGCAAGACTTGCTTAGACAAAAGTTAATCGCTCATTAAGACAGCCAAATGAAGAGATTTCACCATGCCAATATTCAATTCGGACATGACTGAACGCTTGCCCTCCACTGAATACATGCTGATTAGTTAACCTTCGTAATGTTGCAGACACAAAGAATTTGCACTGACTTGTCTCAATTCAGTAAACACCATGGCAACATTCCACTTAATAAAACGCTCAGGCTTTTTAACTCTTCTCTATGATACTGTGACCGCTCTGATTAGTTGAAATGCTTACTTATGTTCTGCGATTAGTGATCAGTAAAGCGTTAATGCTGAGTGACAGCAGGGCACTGCAGCACCTAAACACCATTTCAACAGCAGCCTCAGGCCTGACCTCTGAACCCTCCTCCTTACAGTCTTCCTTGTGCTTTGACAGTCTATATTTCTCTCTCTGTCTCTCTCTCGAAACTTTCATAAACTCTCTAGTCTATCTGCTGCAGTCATGTGTCAGGGACACGCTCTCTCAGATTGCAGCTTCATTACTGGACTAATGAACACAAGCCCAGGTCACCACAACAAGAGGGTAATAACTCTGCTATGAAGCCATTAATCAAAGACTTAATGAAGTATTGTAACCTAAAACCTTCTCTCAGTGGAGTCAGGCACGGCCAACTCCGGCCTCCAGCTCTACCACAAGCCTGCGCTTTAGCAATGTGCTTTCTGTCTGAGGCCTCAAAGCTAATATCAGACACAGGGGATAGATGCCAATTAATTGCAGTTCAAACATCAATATATATGCAAATCTGATCTTGGCTTGATCTAACTGAACTTTAAAGAGAATATTTCAATCTAATATCAGCTAAATACTAGCTAACATCAGAGGTGAAAAGTACTTAAATAATTCTGCATGGTTATTATGTTTAAGAATCATTTTTGTGGATTTATACAGCACCTGATTTTAATGGAAATATAATACTTCTACAACAATTTCATGACCAAAAAACCCCACACTTTTCCCTATTTAGCATTCAAAATACTCATTTCAAATCTTAACAATAATGACTGTTTTTTTCTTTTCCCCGGTTACCAATCCAGTCAGTTTACTTTATTAACTATATTTAAAATATCCAATTAAATCCATACCAACTTGTATAGACACCACAACCATTCATTAAGCACATATTAATCTTCCTTTATCTAGCATTAGTTACTGTATTAACAAACTTCAGCATTAATTCACCAGAATCAATGCTAACAAAAAAACACATGTATTAATTCATATTTTGTTGAAAGTTAATGAAATACACCCGAATTGACTGTTTATTCAATCCATGACCAACCATAAATCCACATAAATTAGTAATAATTAAATTACAATGTGTTACTAAATGTTACTAATGAATAACCTACTGAAGTCCGGCCTCCAGGTGGAAATATTGGAAGTTGATGTTTAGCTACAGCTCGGAATCCGGTTAACAAACACAAACAGTGGTTCGTGCAAGTATTGTTTATAAGTAAAGGGAACCTTAATGTAAAAAGTGATCCCATTGTTTGTTATATGTTAAAGTTATATCTAAATTTTAATTAAAACCATTTGCTTTTACATTTCAAATACCTTTAAGTATTTAAGTATAAGTACATTGAAGTGTGGACGCTTTTCCATCGTCACTCAAGTATAATTTTGATTTCTTTTACTCTTTAATTGATTTAAGTGATTTTATACTTTTACACCTAATACATTTACTTAAGTACAATTGTGTTGCCATACCTAGTTAGTAATCTTCGGCAATTCCAGGCTATAAACTTTACCATGAGAATTTTACACAGCACACTCATATCCTTCATATCCAGGGTGGCCATATGAAATATTAACATATGCTCAGACATTATCTGGAAGTTGTAGTCACTTTGGTTCAGTTTTTACCATAAATAATCAGGCGAGGATGTCAAAGTTACAAACAGATGCTATGTGCTTTCTTCATTACTGCCACCACATAAATCTAGCGGGTTTGTTCACTCCACAGATAAATGTGACTACTCAAATGGACTCTTTAAAATCAGAATGTAAACATGGCAGAGATGCTGAAGGATGAAAAAGCCTGAATATTCACACCATATGGAGAGTCAGGCATTAATCCCTATCTGGCCCCTCATCTTAACTAGCGGAACCATGTGTCTAACTCCATAGATTTATTTGAAATCTCAATAAACACGAGGTTCAGTGCTGTGTACATGCAGTGACTGCGCTACTGGGATTAGCACAATTTGCCCTGGTATAAGGTCTTCCTGATCCTGCCAAATAGGAAATTAGGCTCAAGATTATAGTCTAGTCTTTTGTGCATGTGTCATCATAGAAAATGTAGCTACCTTTCTGATAGTTGAAGAGTTTTAACAGCCGTTAAAATCTAGAGCGCGACTACTTAAGCATAAACTTTCACATCACCTAGCATAAATGTACCTTAGTTTGCGCTGAAACATGAGTCGTGCCATTTTTTTAACCTGTTCGGTCATTGAAATTCAAAGAGTTGAGTCAAATGGTCCATTTCACATTGCAGCCTCAACTAGAGGCTCTCTTCAGTGAAGTCAAGATCCAGTAATGATATTCAACCTGACAGGTTCAATAAAAACACAATCTCACAGCACGTCCCTGCCTTGCTGCTGAATTTAAATGGCAGCAAGAAAAAACAGCTGCCTCCATCTTCCAGCAGCAGCCAACTGTTTTAATCTTCAAGCCACACTTCACCAGGTCTACATACTTTTGTCAGATGAGGTTTTATATTAATGGGAAGTGTTCGCTATGGAATAATACACACAGCTACCCAATGATGAAAGATGGCATGAAGAGAGGGATCACAGAGGGAAACACTCCTGTCTTTGTGCTCGCTCTTTGTTAAAGGGAGGGAGACTGGGAGGGGACGAGTGCGCAACAGACAGCGCATTCACCAGCACAAATCCACCGCCTCCTCCTTCACTACCACAATCATATGGTTCCCAGCAGAGCTTATCAGCTCCAGATGCACTCCTCCATCTTCCACAAGCATCCCTCGCTCTCTCCCTCTTTTTCTTTCCTAATGACACCGCACAGATTTTGTCACTCTGCGGTCGCTGGCAGAGGCCGTGTAATACCATATCTGCCTTTCAGAGAAGAAAGAAAAGAAAGCGAGTGAACGTGAGCAGTCATTTTCTTCCCCTCTCTCATCCTCCCTCACTCAAGTTTTTTCGCTATGCATTCTTTTGCTAGTTCATTATTTCACTCTTGCGGGACAATAAACTTAATCAAAATCCCCCCCCCGGGAAAACTCACAGTTACAATCCAATATCAGTCTAATAAAATTATGGGAATCAATTTTAGCCATGTGCTGCACAAATGAACATATGCAAAACAGAACTCGTGTCTAACCGTAACCTTCCGTTGAACAGTTTCAGTAATTAAGGACAGGTTTTCACTGACATTACCATACAGTCTACAGGTATTCCAACATTAAAATTAATCCTCTTGAGGAGATTCTCAGTGCTACTTCAAATGCAATTTAAGACGTTATGTACATTAGTGACATGTCAAATATAAAAACAAGGTTTGAGCTCGATGTACTCATGCTCATCTACTCATACTCATTAAAAATGGTTTCATATCTACATCAGATACTAGATTATATTATGTGACATAAGCTTAGTGTTTAGTGCCAGTCTAATGAACAGACAACACAAAATGACACAAATCTGAACATATTTCATGATTAATGATGGCAATCAATGCAAAATGCTAATTGTGCCTTGTGAAAATATCAAGACGAGGGACTACAGCAAGACAAGTAATGTGATAAAAATGCAAAAATTAGCACAAGGTACCATTAATTGTGTGCATACAAAAGTAGTGCAGACTGTTTTGCAACACCCAACTGTCAGAAACTGTCACACATGAGAGCAGCTCATTTCTGCAAGCAATGGGCAGTGAGACAAGCGTGATACCCTTGCCCTCCCTCACGACAGTCTGTGTGTGTTTGTGAGTCAGGATGCAATTCAAGGCACTTTGCACTCATTTTTAATGACCATACTCAGAACAGCTGCCCTCAAACTCTCTGTAAGTTACCATTTAAGTGTCATACTATCTTAAACATAAACCTCAGAATGAGGAGTTTATTGCTAGCAGCACTTGGTAGCAACCAACATAAACACAACTAAATAAAATGTGCCAAGGTGCCCCTGATTGATTAACACTAAGTGGGTTACTTGTTTCAGTGTCAGTATCACTATCAGGCAATACCAAAACACATGTACTCAGTCTGAGAAAAATGGTATCAATGCCTCCTTAATAAAAATATTCCAACATAACTAACACGTAAGGAAAATGGTCTTTATATATACAATTAGTGCTGGACAAATTTTTCATGTTTGTGAAAATATGTTTCTATTATCATAGTTAGGTATTTATGCACTGTGCTGATGTGAGTGGAATGGCACAAAAAGAGGTGTTAATTTTAAAAATTCACAGACACAGTACGATTTTCAATCCCATTCGGTCCAAAATTGAAGCAGCTGTATTTTCCTGACTTCAGGCCAGGACTGGTCATGTGGATATTCACTATCAATGCAAGTAGACTTCTTCACCCAAATACTAACTAAATACAATATGTGGCCAAAAGTATGTGGACACCTGACCATCACAGCCATATGTGGACCTTTCCCAAACTGTTGCCACAAAGATTTTGCACAGAATTGTATAGGAGATCTTCGTTTGGTGTAGAATTATAATTTCTCTGCACTGAAACTAAGCAGCCCTAATGTGTTCCATGATAATGCTCCTGTGCACAAAATAAAGCCCATTAAATACATGGTTTTCCATGGCTGGAGTGGAAGAACGCGAGTGTCCTGCACAGAGCTCTGACATGAATAGAAACACTGACTACTCACAAGGCCTCCTTGCCCATCATCAGTGCCTGACTTCATTAATGCTCTTGTGGCTGAATGGACAAATCCTCACAGCCATGCTCCAAAATCTAGTGGAAAGCCTTCCCAGGAAGGTGGGGTTTATTATAACAACAAAGGGAGGACTAATCTGATATGGGATGTTTGATTGGCTAGTGTTGTTGTGATTGACAGGGTTAGTGTAAATTTTGCTCTCTCCAAGCCATGGAAGGCTGTGGCAGTTTCGGAGCTCCAACTCAAAGTGTGAATGCTTTTCTTTTATGCCACTTGGGAGCCCCTTTTTTAAGTTCAATAAATTTTTGATTATTTTATGGTTGCAGTATATATCCCTATTTGCTTTTTAACATTTTGGAGAGAGGAGGGATGCAAACTTTTACATTCAACTGTACAACCACCAAATCTAATATGTCACTGCACTAAGTGACTGATGGCCTCAGTTTAAAACACATACTTGTTTGGAGCAAGTGATCCCCTATTATCCAATATGACATGATAACAAATGTTCTGAAAAAAGATTTACTCCCATTTAAAAAAATCACCAAAGGCTAAGACCAGGTTAATTCAAATTTAGGAAAACAGTAACTCATAGTGGGTGATTTCATAAAAAAATAAGACCAGCAGTTCCATCTAAAAGGTCACATTTTGGCACCAGAGCATGTCTAATTCTCATAATCCCAAACAGCAGCAGTAGTGGCCGGCAGAAATGCCTATATTCAGCTATGTGGGTGTGTAATATACAGACGGCAGAGTGGAGGTCTCTGCCTTTCCTCTGTGTGAGCTGTGTGTGTGGTTTTGAGGCATTTCCATACTGCTCATTGTGAGCCAAATGCAGCTCTTTCCTCTGCCATTATTCAGAGCGGGTCACTCTCCCAACTCCTACAAATACATCTCTCCCTTAGCCAGGCACCCTTCCCCAAAGCCTCTGGCATCCAGCAGGGCTTCACCCTGAGTCATCCTGGGCAAAAGACATGAAAGATAGCAATAAAAACAATGTGGTGGGGGAGTGCAGCTAACAGTATCTGCAGCAGCACCAGTGCTTTTCAGGGTGCGTGCTTGATGTGGCTGGTGGCAGCCCACTTGAGAAGGCCATGTGATGTTACTGGAGAGCCGCCATGGTGAAGGGCCCAAGAGAGCCGTGGAGAGAGAAGAGAGAGACCCACCACACCAGACCACAGTGCTGCACAGCACGGCCAGTCCTGAACCCAGCAAAAGTCATTCAGAAATACTCCATGACCAGTCCAAAACCAGTGCAGAAATGTGCCAAAGTGAACTGAACTCTGCCTTACACAAGATGACAACACACGGACACCAGAAGTCAGAAAAAGAGAGCAGGACTTTTAAATGAGAGAAAGAAACAGAAAACTTGGCAGAAGAATCAGGTAAAAAATAAGTACAAATAAATAATAAACTTTTTGCAGACATTGTACTTTTTGCATAAATTCCACTATGAGAGTAGTTTCAGTAGAGACACTTGTTACCCTTAACCAAGTAAATTTAAAGATGAAAAGGTACTTTGTTGCATTTGGTGATTTTATTCTATGGATGAATCACAATTGGTGTTCTTTGGTGCAAATAGTGCTCTACAAGGGTTCTAGAACAGCATTATGGTTAAGCTGTTGTAGTGGTGGCTCTGGACTACTGATCTGAAGGTTGGGAAATTCCCAGTATCACCAAGCTGCCACTGTTGAGCAAGGACCTTAACCTTCGTATGCTCCTCTCAACTGTATGTCGCGTCGGATATAAATTACATCATGAAGTACCAAATAGGAACCCATTTGGAGTTTGCCATACTACGGCCCTGATTTACTAAGATCCGAAGAAATGAGTGCTAAGTTGTATGTACAATGGGATAAATACATAATAAATAATTGGGCTTTAGTGAGCAATTTATAAAGAATAATCGTGTGAATTAAGAGCGGTACAATGGCACAGTGGGTAGCACTGCCGCCTCATTCACCGTGGTTTGATCCTGAGCTAAGTCTGTGTGTTTCAGTGTTCTGTGTGCTTCGAATGTCCATGAGGGTTTCCTCTGAGACTGGCCACTGTAAACTGGTATACTGTCAAAATCTTATGTGTGAAACATGTGCATTGCAATGGACTGGTGTTCCATACAGGGCTTATTTTCACACCCAGCCCTCCCTGACCAGGATAAAGAGCTTCCTGATGCTGAATAAATGAATGATTTTTGGCTGTGCTAAATGTTCCTGATGAAAGAGATGAGTGGTGTATAATGTACCACATACTAAACTATTTTAATTGCATAAGTCCGCATTATTTTGATTTTGATTTATTTACAATTTGTACAGTTTTGACTTATTTTGGTTTTGATTTCATTATAATCCTCCTCCTCCTCATCATCATCATCGTCACTACTACACATTCTGAAATGTAAATTGGATCCTGAATAAGAAATACCACACTACTTATGTATTTGTTTCAGTACAAATTCACTCTTATGGGGATTTTTGGATGACTAGCTTCACTTTCACATGAGTCATTACACAAGCCTAATTTGCTGACATGATGTCATTACACTGCTAATTTAGTTGGGCATAAGAAATTTTTTTCCATTTGTGCTCAGTTGCTATTTTCATGGTCAGAAATTAAAGCACTGCCACTGACCGCACTCCCAACAAACAGTTTTCTGTTGATTTTGCCTTATGTCCTGCTGCAGAATATATCCCATTTGATTTTAACATCCTGTAATACAATTTTTATTAAGTGCTGAAAATCCATGCAAACTTTGCACTCAACTATACACTTCCCTGTCTCTCTGATAAGTGGCATATGCTGGAGGAAGTGGTCACATATTATCTATCCTGTGTGTGCCGTGATCTGAACTGTTCTGAAAACATATTTAACCGCATATGAAAGGAAAAAACTTGTAAAACCAGGAAATTTCCATGTAGTATTGATGAGAGGAACTGGCACTGGAAATCTGTTTGAACAGTCTTACTTTCCAACACACTTGGGTTTAAAATTGAGCTAACATTACTGTCTTGTTGTGACCCCATTAGTGCAAGTAATAAACAATTTTATTTAAAAAAAATCTACAATGTTTTGACTGCAGCCTGTTTGAATGATAATGATGCTTGAGCCTCATTCACTGTCATTCTGTCTATAATCATTCTTGCCCATTTTCTCGTTTATGCACTTGGATCTCTGTATTAGCCTGATATTATGTTTGACATGCAATCAAATCATATGTCATTACGAAAAAGTCTCAATGCACTGACAGGCTGATAGTGTACTTGATATTTATTCAAACCTTGCCTATTTTTACAACTATGCCTCTCTTTGCTAGGTTACCACCTGCACAGATGGTCACGAAAAAAACCCAAGAACATATAATGCCATAATGTTATGCCTTATTTTTTTTGTGCATGTGCCATGATCACAAAAATACACGCCTCTATTTTTTTTAAATGGAAGTATTTTTACTCCACTGAGGTTTTTGGCTACTTTTACCAACCAATCACATGTTGGGGCTCATCAAAAGTGAGGGAAGCCATGACAGGCGGAGGTGAAATGGATTGAAGAGAGGTTGAGGATGAGTGTGTGGCTTTTTCAGGCTGCTCCTCAGGGAGAAGGGGAGGAATAGTGTGGTTTTGGTGGGTTTAACAGCAGAACATGCTCACACATTAAGCTCCATCTGATTCCTGACTAACGAGCACCAAACGCCCCTGGTGAAGACTCTAACCCACGGAGGAAAGCGGTGTTTGTGCAAATCACCCCCAAGCCCTTTCATCCACCGCCAAACAGCAGAACGCTGCTGCCTCGTGCCGAGCGACTGGAAATTGAAATCATCTCCCATTCCACAACCTCCCCCGCTTTTCACTTCTCTCCCTCACGCTTCTTTATTTCTGTCTCTGCACAGAAGACTTCTGGCGAAGGCCCAGGCCACAGTAACAGAGGTGAAACTGTGTTAAGTTTCCTTTCTCCCCCATTCTTTCCTCGCCTCGCCCCCTCCCGTCATTTCTGCCATCGTAGTGAGCGGTCAGATTGAAAGAGAGGTGCAGACACACCAGTTAGTGACCACGGAGATGTACAGATCAGACCTTTATGATCATCATCACTCAAACTCTCACTGAGCCATACTCACCACACTGAAACTTCCTCTGGTGTGATTAATCCAGGCAGAAACAGTCATTCAAAAAGAACACTGGTTTTGATTTAAAAAACGTCTGCTTCTCAACCATAAAATGCCAACTCAGATAATGTAACAGTAAAGCCTTTTTTAAAACCATAAGCATTTTTTTAAATGGGTTGCATTTAATTACGGCAAAAATCCGGCCCATGAAATGATGCAGTGATGTGATAACATGTGAAAACTACTGCTGCAGCGTATTAAAATCCCTGCCTGAAAATGAGACTAGGCATATTTATGGTGGCTCAAAAACGTTAAACGGGTGCTTACAGGAGTGTGTAGTGCCCTGTGTGTGTTTACATATGTGTGCTGAGTGCGTTAGGCACACTGGGCGTAGGAAACGGAGCGGCACATGTGACGGCAGTCCATGTGGGTGGGCAAACATATGTGGCTGGCAGGATTAGGAAGTGGTAGGCCACATCTTTTTATACAGAAATATCCCTATAATATCTGGCTCTCGTAGGAGTGTGGAGAGCCTCGCACCAGGCTGTCGCCTTGCAGACTTGCTTACTCGGTCGTCTCTCGCACTTCATCTGGTTTCTTTTATAATTAGCATCAAAACCTACCCAATGCTTTTCACACACAGATTTTAGTACTCATATGAATTGGACATTTTCCGGGACGTCGCGTTCTGCTCAGCTGCTCCTCTCCAAGCACTGGGAGCCATTAAATATCACTTTCCTTTGTATTCCCCTCATTCATGTTGGAATTTAAAGACCCATGTTCCATAGGCATTAAACAGCCATTGTAGAGTCAAGTGCAAAACTTTGCACCCCAACCATGTTTTTTTTTTTTTTTTTTTTTTTAAATAAAAAACTGGTCAAGCAGTTTTAAGCACCAAGGGTGGATATACTGTGTCTTAGTTTTTGCTTTGCTATATTTTTGGGTATTTTGTTTATTTAGCAGGCTAGATTGTAGCAGAATTGCACACGATTGTAACGAGGGAGTTATGTTCACCTGGCAGTGGTAGATGTACTCAGGCGTGGTCTTTTTGAATTTCATATTCCACACTAAAGCCACGCCATCTGGCTCATGAGGGGCATCCTCGTTGTTGTTATAAGAGGCCACCAGAAGCTCTGGGTACTGCATAGGGAGAACGAGAGAAAGAGAGAGAGACATTACATTCATATATACTATAGCAACATATTTGTGCGGTCACCTAGGAAAACCCTTCACATGATGAAATGTTCTACTATATATATAAATAGTTCTGAAAGTACACACATTCCTGAACTGAAATATGTTTATTTTTTGCATCTCAACCATGAGCAAAGTTCTAGCATTCACTATGTGAGGAAATCACACTGGTTTTACCACCCTGCTTGTTAAAATGCCTCCTTACCCAACATGACCTTTGCAAGAAGATAATCTAGGCAAGATTAAAAAAGCAAATGAAAACATTTCCATGTGGGTTTTGGTGAAATATATTTATGGTTTTTTAAAGTCAGGGTGTCAAAATATGTTATAGGCAGGAAAAACCCAATTCTGGACAAACCCCAATTTTTCATCTGGCTGTTTGCCAGCATTCCACCACAGACGGTTTTTCCCAGACTGTCACACAAATGTGCAGTTACCATAGACAATCATGTTGACACATTTCAGTGTACTGAGAAAAAAACAGACAACCTGTTAACTTCAGGGAATTTTACAAGAGCACTTGTTGGGGCATCAATAAAACTTTAAGCAAAATGTAAAAATTTTTGTGGAATGCTGGTGTAAATTCTTCACTTAAGGAAATTTGTACAATTAACCCTTAACCACTTAACTTCTTAGAACCTGTCAGGCCATTCAGACTTGTCGTCTTAGTTTTCTCCTTACTCTTGTAATCACATACCTTTCTTATTGATTTCAGTGTAATTATGCAATAAATCATAGTTTTTATAAATAATAAGCTGTAATATGACTAAGATAAGCCAGGCGTTTACGCAGTTAGACTCTAACTCTTTATCATTTCAGTTAATTAACTACTTTTTCAGGGTAAAAAAAAATCTGTTACTAGCATGGTCAGCTTAAAGTACACACAAAAGTACGTGATCAACTGTAATTGCTTTTTAATGAATTGCTCCAGTGTTGGATAGTTGGATAAATTTATAAAGAAACTGTTATATTTCTCACCCTAAAGCCTTGATTGGTGAGTTGTAGTTTTGAATTTGAGTTATAAGTGCAGATATTTCTAACAATTTTGACAACTAACAGCTGTATTCAACTAAAATGTATTAAGTTTCAGTTTCATAAAATTCCTTCCTTACAAAGTTCTGGATAAGCAATAAACAGTAGTTTAGTTTTGTGATTAGTTCGTCGCTATATGAGTACATGAGTCATAAATTGGAAGTAGTGATGTTTGGTTTCACAGTGGTGCTACATGTTACCCCTTTTGACTCATGCCATGCACTTTGAACGGAATAGACACGTTGGATTATACCATTTAGCAGACTCTAGGTTTCTTTTTTATTGCAAAAGCCTTTAATCACGTCTCTAATCAGACTGGAGCGGTTAAAAGAAATGAATAATCTATGAAAATCTGTGAAATTGCTACTCATTCTGAGCTAATATCTTTAGCAATGTAACTAGTCTCTGGTCTGAAGAGCTGCCTTCAGCTAAATAATTTGGATAAATGCATGTGATTGGATAAACCACAATGGAAGCTGTGCTGGTTCACGTTTTGCAGTTTCTACAGCTGATTTTTTTCATACATTGAATTCAAATTTTGGTCCATTAAAACACTAGGTTCACATCTGGAGGCCTGCTAGTTGGAGATCTCTGTTACAGCGTTTACCAAAACGAAATAACTGCTCTTAGACTTTCAATATAAGTAAGTTTTTCTCAGTGCAGAGAAACATGTTAAACTTACTGTCTTTGGTAATCACACACCCACACACACACACACACTACAGATGCAGTGACTAGAGATCATACAGGCAGATGCAGTAGTATTCCAGTAGAAAGAAAGGTACAGAAGCATAATTACAAAATTAAATGAAAGCAGGAGTGTGTAGATGTGCAGATGAGAGGGAAGATGTCCCTGTGAGATGAAATGAAGAGCTGCTGACAAGTATGAGAGGTCAGAGGGTGAGGTGACTCTACCTGAGGGGACCAGTCCAGACAGGTGATGACCCGGTGCTTAGACCAGTGCTCATCATAGAACAGACGATTAAAGGACAGAATTGACCCTCCCTGCAGGTCTCTGAGACAGAGAGAGAGAGATAGCGAGAGTGATAAACACATAACCAATTCATCTGATTACGTAAGGAGCTACACCACCACTAGAAAAATCCACTAATTTCAAAATCTACCATTCCATATAACATAATAACCTGGTATCAGAAGTACTCCTGAAGCACACTGTGCAATTTACTGTGCTATCTGCAGACACATTTTAAGAGCTCATGTTTGGAATAATCATCCAATGTGAATAAGAGGCTGTGCATGAATGAAAGCATTTCTTTGAAGAACACAGAAGAAGCACAGTGCAAGGGTCCAAACTTATGAGTCATCGGATACACACACGCACACTTGTGAACACATGAATGCACATACACGCCCTTCTTTACCCTTCTTTATCCTCGAGGTCCCGGCCACTGTAATCGAAAAAGATGTTGGAGTCTTCAGCAAGGGCTCGCTCCATCACACGGATACTGCGGTCAAAGAAGATCACAAACTCCTCAGAGTGCAGGACCTGCTGCTTCTCCTCTTCTGTCAGCTCCCGCGGGTGGCCTAACACACACACACACACACACACACACACACACACACACACACACACACACACTGTATATATATGTGTATACAATTGCACACACACAAAAATATACAGACCTGTAGTATAAATAAACAGGATAGACAACACATTTACTCAAATGACAGAGTCACGGATTTGGAAAATATTGTTTGCAGCTACCTACCTTATCAAAATAAACCAATCTAGACCACAGGAGTCATAGCAAAACTATAAAATCTAAGAAAATGAGATTAGCCAAGGAAACAAGAGCTGAATTTCAAATAATGCTTGTATTAGCAGACATTCTTTAACACCATAAATGCGATCATGCCAGTTACAGAGATACAGTACAGAGATAATATGCTAAGGAAAGAACTACAAAGAAAGTAAATAAGCAAATACACAAATAAGTGAATAAATAAATACATATAGCAACACACACACACACAAAATCCCCTAGCCCATTTCTCCATAATGACTATGTGGTCACTTATTTCTCCCTTTTTTTTTATGTTATTGGGTTCCTCCATTTTCTCCCAGACCATTAGAGGCCCTTCACTTTGATCTCGGACCACTTGATTCTCATGGCCCTCTTTTTTGACGACTCATAAGGAAGACGAAGGCCTGATCAAAGTCCCAGTGGAGTCAAAGCACCCACGAGCTCTCGCAGCACAGCCCCGACAAGGCCTCTCCTTAGCCTGCTACACTTATTTACTCAATACACACGTACAAAGAATGCACTCTGTGCAGCCTTTGAAGTCCACTTGCCGGGGTCAAGTGACTTTAATTTTGAATCGGGCTTGACCCACAATGCTGTGAGCTGATAAGCAGGACCCCTGGCCATAGAGATTGGTATCTGATATGGCGGCGGGGGTCACACGCGAATAGCCACGCAACGCTCCAACGAGCCTGTTTGGTGACTGAGAGATTCCTAACTTGTGAGACGCTCTGCTAAAGCTGGCATGATGTAGATGAAGCGTACATCCAGCTCAGGGCACCAGTTCATCGATGTTAGCAGTTATTTATGAAAATGTCATTTACATCTTTTAATTCACTTAACTTATGTTTCTATTTGTCCTTATTAACAGTGACATGATGAATCTGACATCTGTTCATTTTACATTTACAGCATTTGGCAGATGCCTTGACACAGAGCAGCTTACAGAAGTGCTTTGTCTCCATGGAAAACATATCCTCTGTCTAGAAAGCACAGGTCAGGGTCTAAGAATACCATTAGGGTAAAACCTTGTTAAATAGGAATTAGAGCAATTGTTAATCTCTGTATTTACATTAAGTTCACCTTTGCTTTTACCAAAAAAAAGTATTCAAGGTTTTGCTATTCTACTATAGCACTTCACTGCAGATAATCATGACCCATGATTCTACCATAGAACTTTGTTAGCTACATTTTTACATACACAACCGTAATTGTTGTACTATGGTGACTTAAAACAAACATGTTTATTATAAATTTAAATAATATATATTAAAAATATAATTGAACAATATATATTCCCAGGATCCTCTGCGCCAAGTAGCAAGTCGTCATTTTCGATGCCATAGATATTAAATTGTAATTGAAATTGAAGATATTTTGACAAAGTATCTATCTTTTAAATTCTTTCGTTGGTCTATTCCGTTTTCACACGGTTATTCTGTATGTAATGGACTCGAACCAGCCTTGGGCCGTCTCACTGCCAGCCAAAGATAAGGAATATTTTGTTCAAAGCTTCCATATATGACACGTGAATAGAAAAAAAGTTTAAAATGGGTTTCAGGATCACTATGTGAATTTGCATAGATTTGGCTGTACAGAGAGCTAGCAGATAGCAGTCACATGCTTTCAAAACAAAAACAAGGTGTTAGATTTTGGGAAGGGTAACCCAGCCCTTTTAAGGCATAAAACACATGTAAACATAATGGACACAAAAGTTTTCTCTAACAGCATAACAATTTGTTAACAATTGTATTTTAATTAATGATTTAGTTAATTGAAGCACAGCACATCATAATTTTATCCAGTTACAGTGACATATTAATGATGCTGTAATATTACTGTATGAGTAACTTATTGGGAGATGGGATTAGAAAATTATAGAAGACATGGTTATTGAACAGATGCTGTTCAGTACAAACTTCCTGGAGTCAAATGGGTTCATGTTCATTGTGTTTATGAGAAGATCCCATATAAATAGCCCATTCTTGCGGTATTCACCACTTCAGAAGTAGTGGAGTTCACAAGTTGTTCATGTTTTTCCAATATGGCGGTCCCCAAGGAAGTACAGTTGGCAGTGGCATTTTAGTGATATAGACTCCTTTCTTAGTAATTAACCACCCACCCAAGGAAAATGTTACTATCCCTGACAGCTCTTCTTTAGGCTCATTCTACCTTTACAATTTCAGCATAAGAGGTTTAATTGCTAGCTAGTAGAATAGACTCATGAGCTAGCTGCTCTGTATGAAATGTTATCAAGTTGCCTAGCAATATCATTCTCATGACTTGGATCACTTCAATATCAAGGAAATTGTGTGTTCATCTTTCCATGAAGAAAGAACGTTGTCACCATAGGTTTGTACCCCCACACTTGCAGTACATACGCAACCCCGTTTTACCTTCTTTTGTGTCCTTGCTGTCTTCATCTTCCTTCTGGTCTGACTCCAGGCCTACTTTGGGTTCTGTATTATCTTCATCCTCCTCTTCATCCTCTGTACAGAGACAAAGAAAAATCTGTGTCATCTGCCAAAACTTCACCCCCGCCCCTTCAATGACCCATCTTGAACCCAAGCCCTGGCTGCATTCACACTAATCGCTAACAGATCTCCTGTACAAGCTTGCAAACAGGCCAGACTCTTCACTAATGTAACAGCACACAAATCATGATCTCCAATTATAATCACAGTCTCAACTTGTTTTGGATCAACATGCCTTATTTGTAAAGGATTTCATGAGGATTTGCACAGCTGCATTTTCACAAATTTGAGCCAAAGATAAATAGTGAGATAAAAGAAAACTCGTAAGTTCTGATAACCATGTGTGCCATACATGTGTGTGTGAGTAAATCAAGATGTCTGCTGGGAGGAGACAGATACCCAACCGGAAACAAGACTGTTGAGTGGCGTGCCTCCTCTGTGCTCTCTCCTGACCCCCCTCAGCTGCACTGTGCCTCCGGGCCATGACGACTCACCCCACAATTAACCCAATCACCCCAGTCAAAGAAGCAGCCTAATGCTCATCTCCCACAGGCACCTGCCTCTGTGCCCCGCCCCCTGCTCAACCCACCATGCTGGCCATGTGTTCCTAACCCTCCCCACCCCGTGACCCACGGCGGCGCATGCCAAAGGGGCTCCAAGATGCTTAACACCCACTGGACACCTGCGGATAAGAGTGTGCCCTCACAGTCCCATTCTAACACACACAGGGCTCTGTGGGATTGTTTTCTTGTTGACCCTGTGTGGCAAAGGTTAACAGGCGTGGGTCATGCTGACAGTAGGCGCCCAGTTCTGAGGAGGAAGTGATCCCATCGCACCAGACGGGGCACGACTCACGCACTCAACACCAGTGTGTTTGTGTTCACACCCGCTGAGACGCAACGGAGTGCCTCAGGGCTTGCTCGACAACTGAGTACAGCGACTACAAGAATTTGTCCTCTAACACTACTGGGTAATGTCTCCTATTATAATAGACTTGGTGTGTTTAAAGCATTTATAGTTTTATCTCGTGCAATAATATTTTTGTTGCGTTTATCTTTATCAGACTGAAGTATTCCCTGATTCCACAACAGCAGGGACGTAATCTAGGTGGTGGTGAATAATCTGAAACATAAAACTCCTGTGGCTTCTGGCAGGGCAGTGTTGGTGAATTGAAATCTTGACTGTGAGGTTTAATAAGCCCATATCAGTGCTGAGTTTCTTCCCAAGAGGCTTCTGGTGAATACGGATCAGTGATGTGAGTGCAATTTGGGCCTTAGACAAATGTGGTTTAGCTGCTGAATGTGACCAGACCTCTGAGCCAGAGACCAGCGGGGAACCGAGGAGTCCTCAGGCCCAGACGGGCAGCCAGCCAAGCAACCCAGACCGTACCACACTACACCACACCACACTCCTCCACCAGATCCCTTCTCCATCTGTTTTTCTCTTGTACACTTCTGGGCTCAGAGGTGATGCTCTTTGCATAAGCAGCACGACTCACTCTCTCCATTCAAGGACTTTCTGACTGTTCCTCCAGGCCCAGACAGAAATAATGTACAAAAATGAGAACAGGCAGGATATTTGAAGGGCACTGCATGGCCAGAATCTGAGGTACCACTGTGGAACAGCAAGAAATCTGGGCTGAACTTGACCTGATTTGACCAGGTTTTGGGGGAGGACGATGTGGTACAGGCCAGGGGAAACAAGAGAAAGCTGAGAGGCTGGACAACGTGAAGTGGTCAGGCTAAGAACAATCACTGACCACAGAGACTGGGACAACGTAAGCTAGTCTTGATTCATGATTGCGGCTGAGAGGCCATAGGTTCACAAACAACGTGATAGAGACATGCCATAAGTCCTTGTGGCTTGCTGTCTAAGCTACAGCTATGCATTTTTATGACCCAATCATAAAAATCAGTATCTGCAGAACATCAAAAATGACTGTTTGTGTGACATTCACAGGGGTGAAGCACATAATATGAGAAAGAGCTGAGGCAATATAAAAACTTAACATTGTAACAGTTCGATTTAGAAGCAGTTAATCTCTACATACCATTTGAGATGATATTGAACTACCTCCTTCAGGGTGTCAGGTATTAATGAAAATTCTCTGAGATACAAGAAATGAGAAGGGGCAGCTTTAACACAGTCGCTCTAAGTCTATCCAGTGGGCATGTAATCTTCAGTCACAAGATACTTTCCCTTCCACCTGCCGTGTAATACCAACCGGCTCTGTGGGGCAGCGTATTAAGCTCTATCCTCCCTGCCTGCCAGTTTGATGAAACTCTGGGCCTACATGGCATGGTAATGACATCCTCCGCATCTCATAGCTGTTCAATCTTCCTTCAGCTTTCTCATGCTGCTAGTGTCAATTCAAATCCACACTGGGTCACAGTGTTCTCAGAGGATGAAGATCTTAAACCAGTAGCTCAGCTGGCCTATGTATCATTCAGCCAGACATGATGATGGCCATCAGTTCGTCTGACAGTACCCGGGGGATCGCTGGCTGTGTCTATATATCATCAACCACGGTGTAAATACAGAGTCATTACAGATAGGTGAGCATATATAATCAATCCTGGAATGAGAGATCATAATGGTAGCAATTTTATAAAAAGTTGCCACAATGAAATGAAAGACCTTTTTTTAACAGGTACTAAAATATAAAAGATTTTGCCCTTCGGATCTCCCATTAAAGCAAAGGTGAAACAGGAAACGTGTGTGATGATGGAAATATTAAACTTGAGGTTTTGCCTGTATGAATTGGAGGGCATCCAGGATAAGGGCCAGTGCCTGTCCTGTTGCTGAAAGATGGATGTTGACATGAAGCACTTTTCTAAAAGGCAAAAGGTATGGTGCAAAGCGGCACAGCTAGTGAAAAAAAACACACGCGCAGAATGGGATCCCATCCATTAAACGGCAGGAGGATGCAACCCAGCTTTTCATCCAGGCTTTTATTGGGCCAAGCTGTGCAACTCCAGGCCTCCCATTTGGGATATGGAGCTCATTACACAATCAAAAAAATTCCCCCTCATCTGACAAGCGGGGAGTTTTCCTTCTAATGTGCAATGCCAAGAAGGGGGTAGCTGGTGTTCCTCACCAGGCCTTCTCCTCAATACAGAGGAAAATGGAACTGAAAGAACACGAGGGGTATTTCCGCATGGGGGTGTGAGAGAGAGGGGGAAGACCCTGATTCTGGCTATCCACCATATACTGCATATCTTTTCTTTTGTGAGCCAGTACAGACATACAGACACAATTTGCGCCTCAGAAGTTGGGTGTCAAGCAGCCTGCAGACCACAAAAGAGGCAGAGAGCAGAGAGCAGAGGAGGAGGCGGCGGCAATGCGGACATGAAAGAAGTCTCTAATGTGGCACTGGCACGCCACCCCAAGCATGACATAAACACTGTATCACTGCACTGCACTCAAAGTCAGGTCGAGCTTCTGAACACTCGTGGAAGA
Source organism: Notoglanidium macrostoma (assembly GCA_030068235.1). NCBI lineage: Eukaryota > Metazoa > Chordata > Actinopteri > Siluriformes > Auchenoglanididae > Notoglanidium > Notoglanidium macrostoma. Next base: position 21,679,316 of record JAQQZR010000023.1, on the reverse strand, counting down.
GCTCATTAACACCTGAGGAGCACTTGCAACACTTTATGAACTACTTCACATAAGTATATTCAACTTGCAATCTCTGATTGCTTCCATGATGGAATTTAAGCCATCTTTCACTGATACTGACCAAGGATCGATGACCATAAATGATCAAATGACAACATCCAGAGTTTATTCCTTCTCATTTCTTAACACTACCTCAACACTTCCTGCTAGGCATGCTGATGGCTGTGCTGCAGTCTCTGCACCATGACTCACCCACTTCTAGACAACAAAAGATCTCTCTCTTTTCCTCACACTTCAAGTAAGACTCCATGTGAGATTGTCAGACTTTCTGAAGTCAAGCTGTGGGGGGAAAGCATGCTTCCTCTCTCTGGGCCGTGCTCATCAAATGTGTACTATAGAGTGAGGAATAGATACGCTGAGCTCAGAGAAAGAAGGCAAGCCTTTAATTGACTCACAGCCACTCTTCCCCCTCAGGCCTCCTGCAGCTGTGCACTCGTGGGCTAAAAGTGCCCTATGCCCCCTCTCATCTCCATACACAGACACACAGCCACCATCTACACCATCGTACTGGGACTGATGGTTATTTCCGACGACCTTCGGAACTTAAAATATGCAAAATATGTAAAAATTGTTCACTATTAATCCATTAACCTTAAGTGTTTCTAGACAATTTCTCATTCCTGTAACTAGATTCAAAACTACCCTCACTATTCATTGTACTGTAGTTATGGAATAATCTATTATAGAAATATATTATCCATATAAATAGATAAATATTATCTATTTATTATATAAATGATTTCACTTTAAAAAAGCACTTAGGCAAAAACCCAAATTTTATTCAGTACATGACTATTCACCTCTTACAGCAGGCTTACAGGAGATATAATAAATTTTGAGGGATATATAAATGACAATTAATACAAAGTCATGAATTCTGCGGCATAGGATGTAAAAGGACATTAAAAACGAATACGTCTCTATAATGTTTTAAGGGGTCAATACAGTTAATTAAGGGATTTAATTAATGAATTAAGCAAGTATATAAAATAATTTCATGGCTAGCAGAAAGCACGGTACCATGTAGTGTGATGCAGTGCTTATATTTTACACTCTTCTATTGTAAGTTCAGACAATTAAACAATTCAAAATAATTAACAAAGACTATTTCAAAATAAACCAAAAACAAATAGCAGATTAAAAAAAAAAAAAGCTATCAAACCATGCACATAAATCATTCTCCGCCATATCTGCTCTTTTTTGAAAGTTCTTTAGAAGTTCGGCATTGTGGAAAACTAAACTATTTACTGGAAAGCACAGATTTTGGGCTCGGCCTCTCAGTGCCATTCTGCATCCTCATTTTCATTTGTCATCATGACGAACGTCTCAGATCAAACCCGCTGTGCCTTTTATAGCAGCGCTATCAAACCTTTATCTGCTGGCACAAATCTGCCTCTCCCTCTAACTCAGTGCTCTGGGGTCTGGAAATATTCAGAGCAAGAGAGATAAACAAACGAGCCACTTTGAACACAGATAACTACTCCGAACCTCCACTAACGCTTGCAGGAAATGCTCCAGATTGAGGGATTTTTCAGGCCTTGTCTGATTTAGAGGGGGAAAAAAAACAAGAAATGAGCCAAATAAGCAGGTTTGACATTAGATGAGTTACAGTCAGTATATGAAAGGTCTCATTATTTCAATATACAGTATATGGGCAATTTCAGGGTAAACAATGTGTAATGTTTTTACCTCTTATATATGTTTTTTTGGTTTTTTTTGTTAAAATATTTTTTATATATATTTTATAAAAGCATAGCTAGTAGTCTTCATGGCATCATGACATTTTGTATGAGATATGCACAATTTCTAAATGTGAAATCTTCACCTCAGTCTTCACTAGTATCTTAAAGCTACACAGCAGGGCAATATGAAAATAAGACATTTGATACCATCATAAATTATGTCACAATGCAATTTTCTGAGATATGGTGGTTATCCCATTTTTTTATATGTTTTAAATGTAAAATGTGTATTTTATAATGTAGTATTGGTAAATAATAATAATAATAACACACTACTGTGAAAAAGAGAAAAAAAATCTATTTTATACAATTTTCACATGAAAGTTGACAATCAGGGTTAAACATACATTTCATAGACATAAGTATAATTGAACTTTCACAGTTTGTTTTAAGCATCACCGATCTTTCCCTAACAGTTCAACAAATCAAAATATTGTCATATTTGTCATGTATTGTAAAAATGTCAAGTATTGTGATGTTATTTTTGTCATATCACTTACCGCTACTACATGAAATACATTTATGTTTAAGCTTAAATAACTACAGCTCTGCATTCTGCTCTTGTGCAGCAAATACATCAGCATCTTCAATCTTACAATATTTCTCTTTATTTCTGACTTCAGTCATTTCAGTCTTTTGAAATCTCTTTACTCCTGGTGGCTCAAAAAAAAAAAAAAACTTTTACCAATGTTTCTTTTCCAGCTAATTATGCCACAATAATTAATTTAATCATATCTCATATTTCTAAATTTTAATTACACTAGTCAAGGTAACTAAACATCTCGAGGCAATTACGCTTCTGAAACGCATAATCTAATACAAAACAAAAACTACTGAAACTGTCTAGGTTTAGAGTGATAGCGTGTATTTTAGGAATAACCTCAACCAACCCCAACCATTTATTTAAGGATCAGAGAGAAATTTTTAAATAAATCAGAGACAAATAAAGAATGAGAAACAAATTTAAAAAATGAATGCGCTAAATACATCACCATGACAGTAAACACAAACTTTGAGTAAAACACTGAGCTCCACAGTAAGCTTCTCCTATTGCGCAGCTTTTTTACTTTGAACTACCGAGACTCTAAGCTGCATCGGTTCTGCGGCCTGCAACCGTGGTGCCAGCGAAGCTGGCGTGCTCCCAGAACCACATCTTTAAGAGAGCCATCATGCCACGCCATGCACAGGCCGGCCGCAGAGCATGATTAAACCTCATGACTTCAAACTTTCCAAACACTGGCCTGTCAAAAAGAGCCACTCAGCCAGGGCAATAAGCTAAACTCACGTTTCACCAAGTCGCAAAAGAAAGGACGGTTCCGTTAAGGGTTTTGTTAAATGGATGAAGTGATGATATATCAAACAGTACGCCGTACAAAATGTGTCTGGCGGGACGTGTGTTTTGATTAAGACTAAAAAAAAGAGAAATTTATCACATATATGATCCATGCCTGGTCTGCTGTGAAAATAAACACTGTACATTTTCATTTATCAACTCAAAAGGCCTTACATTTCATACGAGTCATAGGTGACAAAGTATCTGGGTTTCAAAATTTATGAATAAAACGCAACAAAGAAATCTCTTTAGTACATTATTCACTCATGTTTCTTAATTCTCGCTTTGGAGCTGGAAGCGAATGTCTCGTGTGCTAAGAGTGCTCTCTGATGGTCATGTGTGGTAGTGTATATTTCACAGATGTGTGCGTTCCATGTGTAGGGTCAATCTGTTTCTGGTGTTACTCTATCCAGAACAATTTTCCTTCTGTTGAAGGACAAGGCTTTTTCAGAGGAATGCTCGAAATATTTTAGGTCTGTATCAAGATCAAACTGCTTGGACTGGAGATCTTATATTGCTTTGCAGACATACAGTATGATTGACAGTAAATCAAAGAAGAACAGTGGCCTGCTTTTTGCCTCCCTTAAACTTGACATCAAACCTTGAGGGTTCCACAAGACCATGGAAACTCAAAAGTTCAATTCAGTACATGGAAAAAGGGCAACTATTCACAGGAATGAAAACATGTTCCATTCGATTTCCAACACACATCAGATGGCAAAAATTATTACAGTCGCTCAGGGGACGGCAGCCGCTTTTTGGCAGAGAACGGTTTCATGTATCTTATTATATGTGGTGGTATGAGAGAAAAATTGCATCTGGGTCCCACTTGGCATGCTCCACTGACTGTGAAACACATCATTTCGTCTGATATCATTTTTTTTCTTTTGGATTTGACTGGCATCCTGTTTCAATCCAAACCATTTGGGGCTTCTTTTTGCCATGAAACTGGAGCGGTGAATGAAATTCGCACCCTAACTGGATACACTGTGGAGCTCAGAGGTAACTGCAGGCTCTGATGTCACCAATTAATTCTGACAATATGGATCAAAAAAAGCATAAATGTAACAGCATCTAAATTCAATATGACTCTATACTCTATTCAATATGCACCCTCAGACAAAAGTCTGGGAGGAGAACGAGCGGGAGAGGGGGAATTTTGGCGCTAACCTTTAGTTTTGTGAACGCTGACACCCAAAGCTTTTCTCTCGCATGAGAGAGCTGAAACAACACGGCAGCAGCAAACACTTCCATATGTGACCCGGGTGCATGGCTCAGCTGCACTCCCAAAAAACCAAGAGCCAGGGTCAATATACCGCTGCTGGCTATGGAGAACGCCGGGAACCTACATGACAGCCACACAGACGAGCAAGGGCTCGATCATCCTGCAACACCTGGATTCAGCAAATTTGGAGCCGAATCTGATAGTTGAGCTCAGTGTCCTTGTGCTTGTGGTGGTAGTAAATGTTAACTTTAATCTTTAGACACTACATGCGTACAGAGGTTAAGAATTAGCTTCACTCTGATCATTAACCATTTATATATATATTTTTAGAATGCTTTGTAAACAAAAAAATAAAAATAATTCAATAAACCAATGTGTGGCCAGTTGCATTTCATAGTTTGATATTTCATTTCTTAACTATTTCATTATGAGACATGACGTGCCCTCGGTCAATGTTCCATAATGCTTTACAGACTGACTAGTTCAAACTCAGTTTGCTGGTAATTAGGAAACATTAAGGCCCACCACCAGTTAAAACAGACGTACAGGGGGAAAAAAATACTTAAAGAAAATCTGTCTGTGAATTATACATACTCCCAGTGGAAACCTTACAACTAATGATCCAGAAATATGCCTGAAAACACACACACACACACACACACACACACACACACACACACACACACACACACACTGCACATTGAGATTAACAAAGAAAGAAATGGCTTCCGTGACCGTGTGAACCCTTAACCTTATTTGCGCTGAATTCCAGGGTGGGGAAATGTAAAAACTGTAAGACTATGACTAAGAGCCGTTTGCGGTTCACTAACAGTAATTACAGCTACGATATCACAACAGGCATCCCCCTGCATGCAGAGCAGCAACTCCTCGGCCATGTTTCCAGCACGGCTCATTGAGGGGTTCTCTCGGAGTGAGACTCATTTCGGAAACCCAGACCTAGCTACAGCGGCCTGCTTTCCAGCCTGACCCGGTGCCAAATTTTAGTGAGCCTCGACATATCCTTGCTCAGCTGAAACAGCTTATTTTTTGGGAAATTTTACAGCAGAATAACTGATACTAATCTCTGATATCTAATGGAAATCAGACAGAGAGTCTGGTAATGCCATGTCAGCGTTCTGGTGTGCCCACAACGCCAAGGTCCACCGGTTTTGGCCACGCTTTGGTGATATGGCCACTTAACTCTGAAGAACAGGGCTTCAGAAAATCCATGTGGAAATTTTTCAAGGAAACCTCAGCTTTTTTTAAAGCATAATTATTGACCGTTACCCAAAAAAAACACAATTTTGCTTAGTCATTCTGAACGGACGATGGATGATCTTTTGATGCACTACCTATTGGAATAGCTATGCTTCTACAACGTCTTCAGCAATGATAAGCTTGCTCTTCATAATAATCATATTCCACAGTAAGCGCTGAAGCCATGTTTATACAGACAGTGACTGGTGGCTAATCTGATTGACTGTAGACAATGCATAGATTTATCTGACAAGCCAGCAAACAGGAACCTAGTCACAGCTCACACTACTCATATTAATTACCATAATGATGGGGTGGAAATTAAACGTTATTACATTAGATCATCCGAGTCACATGTAAACACAGAGTGATGCAACAGCCTCAGCTCAAGTCAAAAGTTCAGATGGGTCATACCCCCATAAAGACTCTGAGGAGTTTTTTTTGTGGTTTTGTATTTTTTTTTTTATTTGTTTTGCAACCACATGAAAGCAGAATTAATTGTTTGTACGTGTTGGTGTTCCTTGATTTGGCAGCTTGGGCTTTGATAGACATTTAGTTAGTTCTCATACAGGTGATTTTACCTCTCTAGGTCATGCAAGTGTATTTATGAGAGAAAATGTACTGTAATTGCTAACATACAGTTAATGATGCCTAAATTATTATTTCTGATGCAGTTTAAGGTCCATGACATTTTATACACACATTTTTTTTTTGTTCATTGTTCTACAATGGGTTCTACTTTGAACCTAAGGTGCGTCCAAATTAGTAAACGAAGGCGAACATTTTCAGTCCGACATTCGCAAACATTTTCAATCAGATTTTGGTTTGCTTTGAGTTCACTTCAAACGTTTCTGAAAGACAAACAAACGCTCTAAGGAAGTAGTTCTCGGTGAACAAACATGGGCGCTGGACTAAAGGAGATAAAGTGTGCCCAGATGGGAGTTATCCCAGAAAATATATCTAAGTGTTCAATTTTATTTAATATTCTTCCAATAATTCAAGTAGATAACTTGCCTAAGTGTCATTTACGTTAATACTTTTTCTGAAAGCCTCTTTTTTGTTTGAACTGTCAGTTTAGGATAACTTGCGTATATCGCGTACAGTTAACGCATCAGGTATTTCAATTTTAAAATAATACCTTGGTTGTTATTAATAGAATTTATGTCGTTGGAGTATGCTGAAACTCAAATCTAAAAGTTCAAGGAAATCCTGTTTGCCTGGAACCTTCACCTCAGTTTGATGAATGTGGAAGCACGTCAGGTCTGAAAGGGAAACCCTTCTGTTCTACATATGTACATATAATATGAGATTTAATATAAAAAGTGATTTACCAGTAGGATAGCACTAGCATGTGACACCACCAGCTACAGAACTCTGTTTTCATAACTTAGTGTTATAATGCAGGTGTATTGATCATTTGGTTGGATGTAATCCAATTTTTGCACCCCGTTAATATTTTCAAAGTCATAAATAAATGCAGCCACACTGATATGGGCGGAGCAACAGAACAGGGGGGTGTGACTTTTAAAATCTGACAATTGCACAATCACTGAGAATTTAAAACAGTTGGTATCATCATTCGGTATGGTCGCACTGCTGCATAACTACACAGCCATTAGTAATAAACTATAAAGTTCTCAGTCCTCATCCACACAAACCAATGTTCCTTTCACTGCTAAACAATGGCAATACTGGTACATTAATTTCTGCAAATTAACAATTAAATATTCTTTTATATAGTAGACATGCATGATCTACAGAGGTAAAACTGCCTTGATGATAAAAACAACAAGTGTCCATCCAAACCTACCCTACCAAATTCCTGACCAATCAAATAGTGTACATGTGCAAACAATCTGGTGCACTTAAAAACTGTTGGAATGTGGATCCAGTCGAATAAAAGGGTTTGAAACTCTGGTGTGAACTGTAGCTAATAAACTGTGTAAGAACTCAGACACTGGGCCATTACAACTTAACCATATTAACCACAGAATCTATTAGTCCTAAAAATACAATTTTAGGTAACAGTATGAAAAGAGAACAGGGACTATAAAGCATCCCATGAATTACAATGTCAATTTGCTGAGCTACAGGACCAAAAGCTATTCAGAAATCAACATTTCACCAGCATATAACTTAGCTAATCCCCAACTCTGCACTTGGGAAATCTTCAACCATGTACAGATGAGTTTAGCACACTGAAAGTGAACTCTGCTTTGCACAACTGTCTTTGTAGGTATTGTTGTAAATAATAAATGTGAGAGCCTTCAACATCTCAAGGAATTTTAGCACTTGGCTTTCACTGGAATTTGCCGGAAAAAGAGAAGCTGCTGCAGACCAACACACACAGGATCTGTTTAGGTTCAACAATGAGTGAAAGAAACTTCCCGAATGGCCTGAACAAACAGAGTGCAAGCAGGTGGCGAAGTGATACATCAACCTCTCTCTCTCTCACTCTCTCTCTCTCTCTCTCTCTCTCCACTCTCTCTTTCTTCTCCTTTTTTCTGAGTCAGGGTCACCTGCTGACAGTCATGTAGCTCTCGCCAGGTGGCAGACTCTACTCCACAGCAGACACTGCATCCAGACCAAAGCAGATAGGAGGAGGAGGGGGTAAAAACAAACAAACTGCACTGATCGTGAGCATCGCTAATGGCAGCGGCCAATCAAAGGCTTGTCAGTAGTTGCACTTGCTGAATAAATGGCTCGCCTTGACAGGAAATTCCACCAGCAATTTTAATTCTGATCAGGCTTCAAGGAAGTGGAAAGAATAAAAACACATCAATTATAATGACAGGAAGTCTCCAATCACATGGCAAGCAGCTGTTGCCAACACAGGGATCAAGGAGCAATGAGAAGATGGTGGGGAATCCAGTGCAAAAGGCATGATGGGAAAAAAGGAGTGAGGTGACTCTAAGCGAAAGAGGAGAGAAGACAGTACTAGCTTTGGCAAAACTCGTATTTAACGTGCATTGCTTACTGATTAGCCCATTACAGTATAGAAGGAATGGGACAGCAAAGTGCGAGAGGAAAACTACAAGCCTTTGCATTATATCTACCAACAATGGTATGCAAAAAAAAAAAGAAAGAAAGAAAGAAAACCTCAGCCGAAGCTTGTTAAGGGGTACCATCCATATGGAGATGCTTAAGGCACGTTTTTTTAAAACCATCTGTGTTTTATACCAGGCCTGGCTCCCGAATCTGGAGGATGCAATCAAATTAGTTGAGCCGTATGCGTGCCTCGTTACAACAAGGTCATAAATTTGAAAATATAATCGAAATATAATGCTTGAAATATGATTGGTTTCAGATGTATAATTTAAGTATATGTTAAGAACAAAGTAGGAGTACATTAGACTAGAGTACAGAAAATTGATGGCCAAGTCCTAGCTTCTGTGTTATGAATTTAAATGAAATAAGTAGGTACCACATCTACACTAATAAAACTCAAAATCCACTATTAGTAATTATGTAAAAAGAAAAAGGCAAAGTGGATTTGATAAGGCACTTTACCATATATCATATATGCACCATGCTATATTTAGTGCTTGTAATACAAAAGCTGTGAAGATATCAAGCACCTTAACTGATATACAGTACAAGAGATGATCTCTGCAAGATGTGGAAGTAAACCAGTGGCCCTCCCCAGAGACCCCGGCACAATTTCAGGTGATGTTCTGATGATAGAAGACATCTTAAATTACCCCAGTCTGCATCCACTTAACGGCCGTCTCAATGCCCTTACTGTTCTGTATTTCAGGCAGAGCCACTGATGGGCAGGCATCTCTTTTCAAAGAGCCATTCCCCTGGCTTTCCTCTCAGGAAATGGAGGCCACTGCTGGTCAAATGAATCTTAATCTGCCCAGGTTCGAGCTCCCCAATGAAGGCAGACAGCCAAAATGGCAGCGCATCTGACAGTTATGAAAATCAAAGCGCTTCCCTGGGCAGACACTTTTCATTTTAAAAACAAGAGCCACACAGGATTGTTTTAACATAAATATATGTTTCATGTGTATCCAAAGGAATCAAGTGGTTACTGATATACAGTAGCCTAAGAATAAGTGACAGGGTGAAACAGACTGTAGTGAATTTTTAACCATAATAGCAGTTGATGTGGAAATAAAACCACTCATAATCCAGAGATCGGTGACCAAAAATAATAATGGTGCATGTAGCAGATAGCAGATTAGCAAAATGTCAGCGAGTACCTTCTGACTGATGTGCTGCTAGAGGAGTCTGTGTCTCTTTAGAGTAGGAAACCACCTCTTTGGGCAAGAAATCCACTTGGGTTATCTTGGACGCCCCCAATCTGTGCATCCTGCGCCTGGGAACACACATAGACACAAGAACACACCCACACACACATAAAACACACTTGCTGTTGGATCCATTTATATCTCATGTTTATATTGAAAACTAAATACTAGGGATGCCTCACTACTGATACTGGCATCTGACACCCTACTCATTTACTCCTACTCATATAAAAAAAGCTCCGATATACCAATATCTGATACCTTGTGATACTATTTCACATAAGCCTAGTGCTGAAATGAACAGACGACATGAAATTACTGGGATCTGGACATATTTCATGGCAGATTGGTATTGATGCATCCCTGCTAAACATCAAGCCATAAATAAAATATCTACATCAATAAATTTTTTTGCATTTTAGCCTTGTGATTTAACTTGCAAATATAGAGATTTGCAAATATACTATATTTATACAGATATGACGGAAAATCTCATTTATGGGCTTAAGAATGGAAAAAAGGCTCTCTGCACCTGTACTGGTTTGGGTAAATCAATCATTGTCATACACAGCCCCTGGCAAACAGCTGGAGACTAACCAGCTGAAAGTATTTAAACCTGACAAACTTAAAAAGAAGGAGAATCAGAGTAGGAGGGCCAAGTAAGGGACAGACTTAGGAAAGTAAATAAAATGCTAGACAGGGAAAGATTGAGAGACACTGTAGTGAGCATTGAGAGTGACACAAAGAGAGAGAATGAGCAAGGGAAATAAAATCATTAAGAAAAAAGAACAGCAAAAAGAAAGGGGAGGGAAGAAATACCCGAGCTCAGAATCAGCCTGCAGCTGGAGAACAGAGGGGTCAGTGTCCCACTGCAGGGTCCTGGAACGAGCAGCAGGGGGCGCCACGCAGGGAGCAAAGAGGGAGAGAACATGCATGATTAGCCTCACTACTAATACACACTGTCACACCACATGCAAGTCCAGAACACTGGGAGTCACAGGAATATAGAATTATTCTCCTGTGAAAAGTAATCCTAAGTAAATCCACAATGAGATTGTAATTTTTTTAAATCATCAATCCATAATAATTTGTAATTCTGAATCTGTGATTTTATTCTACAACATCAGAACTGGTAGTCCTGAATAAAACTAATGTTTAGTCAAAAAAGTAAACAATAAACAGTAAAAAATGAAACACTTTACATTTTAGTAACACTTAAATTTAAAACCACTTTTCAATGTCGCACTTTTGCAAGTCGCTTGTCTAATATCTGATATGGAAACTGTGAAATGGTTCCACATGGGTAATATTTTTCACTGCTGATCTGTTGCTGCTCAGACAGTATGAATGTGTCTGCACTGACCAACACGGCAGAGCAAGCAGTGTATTTAATCACTTTCTAATTATCACTTAGATTGGTGAAATCTATTTATTTATTTATTTAACAATTTTCACCCCAGAAAGTCCCTGAATATTTTAAACTGAAAATGGTCAAACAAAGAAGGATAAATGCAATGGTTTGGACCATTTTAAGCCAAAACTGGCCAAAACATCAGTGTATCTGTAATAAATATAGTCAGATAGATAGATGATAAATAGATGTTGAATGTTGATAGACTTTATTACACATTAAGAGTTGAATGGGAGCCACATTATGTCATTTTATATGGATGCAGATTAAAAAATGTGAAGATCTCTGACTACACCCCTGAAAAAACTGGTGGCCATTCAAGTTACAAACGTCTGAAATTGACTGTGGATTTCTGATTTAGAAAATGACAATTCTGGCGATGGCCGACATACAATGACTTCTGACAGAAAATTTACTCCATAACAGGACCATCAAATCACAGAACATGGGAATTAAATTTGAAAATCCCCATCAATTTGTACAGGGGTTTTCATGTACAGTGCAGTTTACATAGGATGAACAGATCATTAATGAAACATAGAATATATATTCGATGGAACATGATAATTTATATATATATATATATATAAAAAAGATAACTAGGCAGTATTATTATAATGTACATCTACAGGCATCTGGTCAGTTCTCTGGTGTGGAACATGAATATGATTTTTCAGAAATTAAGGAGGCAAAACAGGAGACAAAAACAAAATGACAAAATGGAGAAGCTGTCATCTTTCACACTTCTATGCCATTCCTGAAAGATGAAACCAAAGAAATATACGGATGTTCGGAACATATATGAAAGCAAAGTTTCATACATGACATCAGCTGTATACAGGCATGAGTGGTGTCTATATTTCTGAAAGACGGATTTTAAATATGGATTTGTAGTACTATACTACAGCAGCTTTCAAACACCTGGACTTGACTGGACGAAATATCTTGACAGCATGATGCCAAAACCATGTCTCCTCTTACTAGATGTTTATTAAGTGCTTTAAAGATTACACATATTCACCAATGACTTCCTTTATACTATTTTTATTCACTAGTCAATAAGCTAGCTGCTTTTTAGCAAGCAAAGCTACTCAATCTTGTGGCTATGGGAAGCTTTCACTAACAGAAATGTATTGGAGAAATGTATAACAGCAAGTTAACATCTGAGGTACACTTTTAGAAACCACCAGAAAACACCAGTCTGGATTCTGATGGATTCCTACATTTAGCATTAGCTATTATCCACCAGATCCTGCCACATGTCTACTGCTATGGCTGCCAGAAGAAGATTGGTTCCCTTTTCAGTCTTAATGTTTCTTGCTCATGTTGTCTCAGTTTTTCCTTGCCACTGCGCCTCTGGCTTGCTCATTAGGGATCTAAATCCAAATCCAGATTTCTGTAAAACTGCTTTGTGACACCATCTTTTGGGAAAGCACTACACAAATAAAACAGCACTGACTAAATGCATTTTTCTTATTTCCAAAGACCAAATAATGTATCTTTTATCCATTTTGGTTGCAGCATTTTGTGGTTTATTTCTCTGGCTGCGATTAAGCAGCATCTTCTTATATGTCCTTGAGACCATTTTAGTCAAAGCCTATACAACACAACGTTGTGAAAAGGAAGTGTTGACCTTCTAAACTTCTGAGTAACCTTCAGTAAAAGTCATGAACATGCTGATTATTCCTTCACTTCAACAGGGCCAGTCAAAAGGAAGTGTCAAACACACGCACTATGGGATGGCACTGGATTGTCATTCACGTTATTTTAAATGGCTCCAGTCTAACCATGCAAAAGGAATCGCTGAAGTCAAGGTTTGAGGCAGTCAGCAGCAGGCATCAGACATATGTCACCTTGGGGAAACACACAGAGCTGCTCTATTTTTTCTTTCAGATACTGTGAGCAATTTTGATAAAAAAAAAAATTGCATTTTTAGCACTCGTGTCAAATTCAAATCCAGCGCTGATCCAGGAGCGACCACATCTTCACATCTTATTCCCTTTCACCTGATTACTGACTGCACCTTTCACCTGTTTTATTCTCATATGTTCTCTCAATGGCGGCACGATGGTGTGGTGGTTAGCACTGTTGCCTCACAGCAAGAAGGTCCTGGGTTCGATCCCCGGGTCACTCAGGGTGCCTTTCTGTGTGGAGTTTGCATGTTCTC
>JAQQZR010000023.1:21636569-21654656 GCA_030068235.1 Notoglanidium macrostoma | reverse complement strand
TATTTATTATACTCTGCTGCTATTACCTATTCTGATTGTGCAACAATACAGCAACTGTGAGACACTGTGCAATATTTGACTCTGTGCAATATTTGACTCTGTGCAATATTTAACTCTATGCAAAATAGCAGTCCTTGAGTAGACCTGTATTGTGTGTAGTCTGTAGTATGTGTACTCATCCTTATGTTTTTGCACATTGAGCCAGGAGAAACGCAATTTAACGCAAATTGTGTTAACTCACGATAGTTTGGAGAAATTTTCCCCTAAAATTCCGGTAACCTTTAAATAATTGTAACATCTAGGGAACCTTGCACTAATTCAGGATGGTTTGGAGAAGGTTCCTCTAATGTTACGGGAAAATTCTCTGAACCATCCCTAGGAAAACCTGATGTATCTGAAACCACTGATACAAATCTTGTTGTACCATATCAAGGTTCTTGTTATGGTTGTATCTAACAAAAAAGAACTAGTGCTTACTTTCAGATATCAAAAGTCATTTCAATAATTAGAAGAGACCCAAGAATGAGCATAAATAAATAAAATAAACTTTTCAACTATTAATGAGCTACATTGTATATACAGAAAGAAATGGTTTGTGAATAAGACAAAGAAAAAACAAACAATTTAATTAGAAAAAATAATTATGTAAGTATGGATATATGTATTTTAAACAGTGATCTATCTACTGTAATTTCTATGTAAACATTTATCTAAATGGGCCACCTGTACCCTTAATGTAGCTTTAAATGAATGCTGTAAAACTGAAAAGTTCAAAGTCCACTATTTAGGATTAAATCAATGGAATGCCCCTTCCTTACCCTACCCTTTCCATGCGTGCATTAGAATGTTTTGTGGCCCATAGTGTACTTCCAACTATTTACATTCACATTCCCTTACCTTTTTCATCCTAAATAATATGATCCTCCATTTTTCAAAATTTGAATTCTCAAACTTGTTACTCAGCACCGTCAAATATTGGAACCTCTTCTTTCTTCTTCACTGCCTTCCTTTCTGCTTTTTTTGTTGTCCTTCTGGTGCTTACATCTGGATTCATGCTGCCGCTTGAAAAAACCCAAAATGTAAAAAGCGTTCTCTAGAGGTTTGTCCATTCTGTCAAAACGCAACATGGCAGCTCAGTGGAAGAGGACCCACTCTCTATACAGGTTTAAAGGGCTCATTCTAAGCTTACAAAAACACAAGGATTTATAGTTAAAGGTAATTACACACTAATTATGATTATACACTACTTATGTTTAGTGTACTACATACATACTACACTATTTATATTTTCATAAGTATATTGTAGAATACGTACTCCAATTATGTTAATAGATACCCTCAAGATCCTATACAGTGGACCTTTAAAGAAACCTTGGGTGAAGGTTCAAGAACATCCTATAACAGGATATTCCAAAACAAATTCCAACAAGTGAAACATAACGGAACATTATGTTTTAAAGTTTCCAGAACTTTTCCAGAGCACTGCTGACTTTGTTAACCAAAATACAATGTTCTCAGAATGTTATGAAAGGGTTCCCAAAACAAAACAGCAACAAAAAAAAAAGGAGGGAACCAATCACTAACATTTTAGCAAAACATTCTGAGTTTACTGGGTAAATGCAAAATGAAGTGAAGTGGTACTGTGTTGGCTTTGAGCCTCATTTAAAAATTTTGTGCTCTCCAAAGGTTTTAAAAATGTAAATCATTTTATTAGTTAACATTTGGTGATCAATCTGTCAGCTTAATTATTAAAGCCAGCTGTACACTGTTTGCTTTTCTGTCGCAGAATAAGATCTCACCTCATAAAAAATTCTTTTGTCATAAATCAAGGTCAGTGATCTTCCAACATATAATACGACATGCGCACCAATGGCTGATTTAGTGTAAATATGACCAAAGACTGTCAACAACAATGTTCTGGCAGTGTCAGAAATTTATATTAAAACTTTACTGTAACATTCTGAAACATTCATCCAAAGCCACTGACGGGAGGATAGATAGGATGACATGGAAGTTACGGGACAGCTACGATTCCAAAACTGGAAAAGGTGAAACAAAAATAAAACATGCTAATGGACTGAAAAAAAAATATATTTTTAAGTCCCTTATAACCTCACTTTGAAGAAAGTTTTTGCTTATGGGAGCATTTTGTTCACAAGTCCAGTTTGTGCTAATTGATGACACAAGCAGAACCTAGACATTTTATTTAATCATAGATTTATCAATAGAGGATCTTCACTGTATAATCTGACGTTAAGAACACACACAGTTCAATTCAACAAAGATTTTATTGGCATCTTGTGCAATGTAACAATCTTAAAAGACCATTTATTTCTCAGTTTAAAACCAGCTTAAGACAGCAGAAATGATTTAGAGAAGGTCAGTAATGCTAAATCTACCTTTTAAAGTGAACTTTAAACATGCTGAATAACTATCACGTTCCTACATAGCACAGAAGGGCACTCTATAGTTTATAGATTTGTTATAAATAAAAGCTGATCACTGTAGCGTAGTAGGTCTTAGCTGGTATTTAGTACAGGGACTCCACCCCCAGAAATGTAAATTCTTCTGTTTCAGGCCTCCGAGACTGTGTATTGGACTGTAACGCTTTAGAGCACACTGTGAAATTGGTTCATCACATATATTCATTGACATACAGTGCAAAGTGAGAGAATACAACATTCCAGTGTCACTATCTTGACAATTTTATCGAAAACCAAAAATATTATTGTGAGGAGTGCAAAATGTCTGGAATAAAACTGTCCATATAGTTTAAATTCTGGTCTAATTTCAGATTCCAGTGGTTGGATTGGAGATATATGGCAACCCTGTACCATATATGTTAGTGTTTTCACTACTATAGCACCCATTAACCTCATGAAGTACTTAATGGGCTTGTTAATAAGCTGAATTAGAGGTGTTAGGTGCAGGGAAAACTGTGCATATCCAGGCTTAAATAATCAGCCTGTGATTTTCTCAGCATGTGTGCACGCTAAACCTCAGAGACCCAAGGTCAACAGCATGACTACCACTTAAGCATTGCTCTGTGAATATGGCAGTCTTCCATGTAGTTTGACATTGATACTTTTATCCTCCATTCAGAACATGTTCAGAGATAAATAATGTATGTGCTTACATAAATTTGGGGCATGCTTATAAATGTTGCAAAAGTGTAACAGTAGGCCTAAGCACTTTTAAGCATTATTCATGAGATGCTCCATTTCTGTAGTCAGTCTCTGTTTAGACCAGGTACAAAAACTGCTCCTCTGATTTGCACAGACTTATGAACTGAGTTCAAGCAAAGAAATTCAAGAACTGGCGTTCAAGAACAATCAAGTCGATAAAATCAGTTTGGTTTATGAGTTTTGTCTTTATTTCACCCAGGTGCCATAAGCATTTTCGTGGAAATTTACACAATAATCATTATTTTGCCGTTTATGAATGCATGAAAGTTAAGGTCAAGAACATAATTTACATGCATGCCTCTTTGTGTGTTACAGAGTCGCTAATATCAAGTAGTGTAAACCTAAAATAACAATTTTCAAATTTCAATTTCAAATTAGCAATGGTTTCCCAAACCTTTCCTGAACAGAACAAGTTGCATCAATAAGAAAATATACTTATAAATCAATAACTACACAACCAAGTGTAAAATATAATATAATATAATATAAATGTACAGTAGGTTGACACTGCATCATATGTACAATGCATAATGAAGAGGCCCTTCCTTATGCTCCATATCGTTGTGGCCCTGACGTAAGTGCTATTTGCTTCATTTAGGCTATTAATGTTTTGTTTCTACCTGTACTGCAAAAGAGTTAAGTACAGAAAACCCAAAGAAATGTGACCTAAGGAGCTAGAACAAGGATTAACCCTGAAGTAATGACTGGTGGGGCTCTAGGGTGGTGTTCATCCTCCACCCAACCCTCTTTGATGTGAGTTTGTGCTTTACAACTGAGACACACGTACTACATGGGCTGAATCTGTTCCCCATTTACAGTTACGGAGAATTTTTTGGAACCAGCACAAAAAAAAGGCACAGAGCAACAGACAGAGGAAGAGATCAAAGCAAAAGCGCTTCCAAATTTTTATAGAACATGCAGTCAGTTCACTACTATATTTTATTTGTGTATTTACAAATTGTATTCTTCCTGCATAGCAGAAATATGAGTATACAATCCCATTTGATATGCAACAGTATAACTTCAGTTAGGGTTTTATATTGTCAGGTGGAAATGGACTCTGTTAAGGTCATGTATGCACATTAACAAGCTTTAAAGGTAGACAGTGTGCTGAAAGAAATTTGGGATTTAAAATAAAAATAACATTTGCTTTTTGAGTTTTCTCTCCCTCTAAATAACATACATGAGAAGACAATATATGACAAACATTTTTGAGCTCACAAGTTATCTTCATATTTTTTTTTCTTCCATGTACAAAACTAAAAAAGCATACTAATATCTTCACAGCTGGGTGGTCAAGAGTAATGCACCTCTTTTCTCTGGTTGTTGTGCACTACAACACATGCAAACACAATGAGCCTAACCTAGCAATGAGGGATTAAATACATCAGCCACAAACACGCTCTTTTATTCTACCAGAGCGGTGATGGTTGTCATCTACCAATCAGGAGTATTAGGAGTCATATTAAAAGATTGCAACAGGATCTAAAATAAAACTGTTAGACCATCACTCATAGCAAAGCCAATCAACACAGCTTATGCAATATTCTTTAATTTTTCAGCATGGTATATAATTATGTGTTCTTTCTAGTTGAGAATAATAAGATACTTGAAGTACGTTGACATTTGCAGTCTAGAAGTTAACAAAAATTCAATATTCCAACCGTGGAAACTCTATGTGTGGTACGAGGAAGAGACGAGGCAGTTCCCAAAAGCTCACACTCTGTGAAGTGCATGGTGAGCTCACCTCAGGGGTGGACTGGGGAAAATGGATTTGCAACTGCTACCGTTTCGGGCAACAACAAAAAAATGAAAATAAACCCTGCAACAAGAAAAGTACAAAACACAAATATATTAAAGAAATACATTTAGATATTTAGACCACATTAAGAAAGGGAACACAAGGGAATACAAAAAAAATCTTGCAACTTTAAAAGTAATAATAAACAGTTTGTATTGTTTTAAGAAATTTTAATTTGTAATAATTGGCAGATTGTGTGATAAAAGAGGTATAAAATGTGCTGCAATTGGAAAATAATTGTCCCTGTGGTTGGGACAGTATGTCGCTTTGCCCCAGGGTGCATCACACCAATCTTCCTTATGTCACGTTGTATTTCATTACACATTTTAATTATTTGTCATTAAAAAATTTACCTGTTAAGTATTTTTGTTTGCATTTACCTGTATGTGTGTGTGTTTACCTACCCACCCCCCGTTTGTTGCGTTTGCGTTTGTTGGTTGACAACAAACGCACAGTAGCGATTCAGAAATGGCCACTAGAGGGAATAACAGCTCTTACTGAGAAAACACTGAAGCTCTCAATCTAACACTTTACCTTTGAAATAGTAAACAGAGATACACCATATAACTCTTTATACATAACGCGATCACCAAAGAATGCAATATTGATAACAGTAAGTGTCGGAATGGTAAAACGATAGGCCTTGTTTTTGAGGTTATTGTGTTGACGGAGCAGAACATGCTCCCCATGACCTTTGCTCTAATTCGTAAGTGCGCATGCGCCGCGTAGCGGTCATCATATTTTCATAGACAGTGAAGACAAATAACAGATCCCACAACAGGGAAACCTCTGTCACTATTCATAGCACAAACTACATGCATTTAAGTCAGGCTTTACTTATAGAAATGTGAAGCAGGGGGACTTCAGAGAAGACCCCTCCTTCCAGCAGCTGGCCAGTGGAGGACAGCAATGACAAACTGAACAAAAACATTTGGAGAAGACGAGAAAACAGAAGGAGCACCTGAGCTGTGTGGAGTAGTTGCTGCATGTGGTGTAAACAGCGCAGATGCTGGACAGCAGTCTCGACACTCTTTCTTCATTTCTATGGCTGAGAAGCTGCTAATAACTTTGCAGAGGACTACTGCTGTACTGTTATTGACATTATAGTGGCTATGTGGCGATGCTAATCGCAAGTTAGCTTGTTTTTTTCTCCCCCAAACGGTGTTTAAACCTTGTTTTAACGGTGAGCGCGCGCTGCTCATAGACTGCCTCAAGTCATTACAAGTAGATTTTTGACTTCGGGGTTCAAAATGAAATTCGCTCACGTTTTGCTGAAGAACGCTTCCAGGTTTAACATACCGAAGCAAGTGGACAAGTTTTCTAAGTTCTCGCCGTCGCCACTTTCAATAAAGCAGTTCATAGACTTTGGTAAGTTTTTTTTTTTTTTTTAAACAAAATTAAAGCCAAAGCTCGAGACTGCGACTTGCGCGCGCGCACTGCTTTTCACTGTGCACAATGAGGAACCGTGGTGAACGTGACGACCGAGGTGTTGCACCCTGTTTATCTGAAGTGCGGAACAGTCACGTGTCTGCTTTCGCTATAATTAACAACAAAAAAGATATTGCTATTGTTTCAAAATATTACAAAAATATTTTTTACATTAAAAGGCAGTTCAGCGTTTGTTCTATCAAGGTTTTAAGAGCAGTTGTCCATTGACTTTTGAAGTCAATTTGAAGATCAACATGTGTCCTTCTCAGAGCTGACCCCTTCAGTGTAAAGGTGTTTAAATATTTTTACCATGTAGCATTTTCAAATATTATATATTTATCAAGAGTTCCACTTAAATGTACATTTATAAATGCCCTATGGAATGGTAAGCTCACTTAAAATAAATTTTCGTTTCGATTGCATGGCTCAGCAACTGGACATCTGATCATTTCCTGGATGTAGCATTGAGTAATTAGAATTTTATTAATTAAATTTGAAATGCATTGTGCCACCAAAATTTGAAGTTGAATTTTGTACATCTCTGGTTCCACCTTTTACATTTTTGATCCAGTACTGATATCAGGGCTCTAGGTGTTGGCTGATACCTGATTCCGATCTGAAACGGTCATGCTGTTACTGATCAAACATGTTGCGCCCTGGGGTGACGCACTGGGAAGCACTGCTACCCGATAGCTCCAGTGTCCCAAGTTAAGTCCTTACCTTGGGCTGCTGTGGAATGTTTTAATGTTTCCCCATGTTCATGTAGGTTTCCTCCATGTTCTTCGGTTTTCTCCCACCTCCTAAAAGTAGGTGGAATGGGTATTCTAATTTGCCCCATGGTGTGAATGAGATGCTGTTGCATCTGAAGTAAATTTTCACCTCAAGATGGACTCCAAATAACTAATATATAAACGGACACTGAAGATTAATGAACAGCATTGTGTTCTGTGTTCATAATGTGCCATGTCAAGTCAAATAGCATGACATGATATATCATGGATTGGAACATACACTATACGGCCAGAAGGTTGTTGACACCTGACTATCACACCCATTTTTGGGCCTTCCCCAGACTACTGCCACAAAGTTTTAAGCACACAATTGTCTAGAATGTCTTTGTATGCTGTAGCATTAAGATTTCTCTTTACTGGAACTAAAGGGGCCCCAAACCTGTTCCAGCATGACAATGCTCCTGTGCACAAAGTGATGTTCATGAAGACACGTTTTGCCAAAGTTGATGTTCAAGAACTCGAGTGTCCTGCACAGAGCCCTGACCTCAACCCCACTGAACAGGTTTAGGATGAACTGGAACACCAAATGCACAGCAGGCCTCTTTGCTCAACATAGGTGCCGGCCCTCACTAATGTGACCACCTAGAGAAAAAGCGCTACACCGGTGTCTCTTTTTTTTTTTCAGAGTACTCCGCCTCTTTTGTTCTGATGCTCTGAGCGCTTCTAGTTGAAACTTTCAGAAAGGCGCTGGTATCGTCACTTTCTCTCCTTATCAGGCAACTAATAATAAGGAGGCTCCTTTTCAGGCAACCTATCACACAGCAATTAGTACCTATCACATGGCGGTATATGTTTGTTATCGAGATATCGTTGTCCTAGAAACAAAACCAACACACAGCATGGGAGTGCTTTTGGATCTTACAGAAAAAAATGCTGTATGGATACTCGTACTATAATACTCATACTGCCTCACTGTAAACCAACAAATGGCAATTTCAAAAAACATTGGCAAATATGTCTGGAAATGTTATAAATAGTCTTTGCTGGAAAAAAACAATGTTCAGAAGAAGGAATCTGTCACAGAGATGTGATGCAGCTCAACTGGTGCCATGTTGCTAACTGACTACATAATGTCTCAGCTTGGGCTTTTTTTCACAACATAGATGATCTGGGTAGATTCCAATGAGTAGATTGGTCATTGTAATCTACTGAACAAGATTTGTCTTGTGGATGCTAAGTCTTATAATAACAGATGAAAGAAAGAAAGAAATAAGAAAGAAAAAAACATATAGTCATCGATGTGGTGAAGATTTCTGTGAGGAGAGAGCGGTTTTGGAAAGAGTCTTTAGCCTAAGAGCTTTGTCATAGTCACAGGTTCAGCTGTGACTGTAAGTTTACACCAAGGGCATGTCTTCATGAGAAGGTGTGTGTTTGCATATTCTCCATAACAAGCTACATTTTTGTATACAGCAATTTGGAACATCCTCATTTTGCTTTTTGTGGTCACTCAGGTTCTGCCAATGCCTGTGAGAAGACCTCTTTCATATTCCTTCGTCAGGAGATTCCGGTCAGACTGGCCAACATCATGAAGGAGATCGACCTGCTCCCTGACAAACTCATCGGGATGCCGTCCGTGCAGCTGCTACACACCTGGTAAGTTTCTGTGGCTCTCAGGTGCCTGTTGCTACCTCTGTTCTTCTATTCTTAAATGCAATGAAATCAGCTGGAGGCCTGCGACATTGTGGACTTGACTAGGTCCAGGTTGCCAAAGGCTGTCCATTAATCATCTTCTTTTAAGGCTTTACTTTGATCTTAAGACGTGTGGTGCGTTATGTCCATGTGACCTACATGAAATGAAGTTCTGTCAGAGATTTATGTGATCAGAGTGATAAAACACTGTTTCATCATTCATGTGTGATGGTCTAGGAAAACCTGTGGTATATCACTGTGATTAAATTCAGGAAAAAGCAGCCTAAAATCAGATTTCAACAATTTTTTGTTGATATTATGCTTTCATTTAGGCTATAACAGTTGTTATATAACCTTTATAACCTTGTTCAAGCTATATTCATGCAGAGATCAAATGCAGCAGTAAAAACAGTCAGTCTGCCTAAAGATATCTAAAACCTTGCTAGCTAAGTGTGAGTTTCATACATGGTGAATGTCATGTTTTGACACAAGTTGTTTCACAGCTATGCAGACTTAAGCCTAATCAATTCAGTTTGTCATCGGATATCAACTCGCAAAACCTTCCGACACAAAAGAGAGTCTGTACAGATGACATTGCACAAAATTTAAAAAATGGGTAAAAAGAAGATAAGAAATTTAGGCAACAAAACTGACTGAATTAATCAGATTATTTCAGTGCTGATGTTCGTGTGAACAGTTATCAGTCGTGAAAGATGTCGATGAGGCTCGTGTTTAAATGACGTGACTTTTACCTCAGGTGACGAGATGGAGACCAAGATAGTCAAAGTGAGAACTTATTTCCTGCTGTAAAATTATACATCATCGTAATTTGGCATTAATGTTGTTCTTCTATAAGTAGATTAGGATAGAATTGTTCGACTATAATTTTAATGGAACTGGAGTGACATGCAAATTTCTCCCTTTTGAGCATACAAGGATTTTAAAACTTTACTTGTTTTTGAGATACACGCAAAAGTAAAGACGTTTTTAGTTTTCAGAATTGTATATATTAGAAAATGACCATGTGAACAGCATTCCCAGGCTGCCACATGAATAGTAGTGGAAGTGAGAATTTTTGGGGGAAGTGAGCATTTTCTTATATTTCTTGTATTCAAAATCCCATTCCTCTCTGGCCAAATTTGTTCTTGTCATTTAATCCACATAAACAAAGTTAGTCGACTGCGAATGACCTGAAAGCTTATTCAGCAGTAGCTTTGAAGATTGTGGTAGCATTTTGATAATATACACAGTGAACCATACAAGACCACCCAGAGTGGTACCACACAATATAATCACATCAGAGACATAGCAAAACATTTCTTTTAGTCTGATATACAGAGATTTGGGCTGGAGAATGGTAGGTTTAAAAAAATAAATACCGTATATTAGAAATATGTGTTTGAAAGCAAGATGGTCTGTGTGGCATATAAACATAATGCGTAGTATTTGCCATTTTAATGTATTTATGAAACTTTTTCTTTACACTAGGTTGCTGTAGCACTTCAGTACATATTCATACAATTTTCTACTATCAGTCAATAGTTTCGATTGCATAAAAATAATTTTCAATGAAAGACACCCAACTTTTCCAACAGAATGTCTGGCTAGTAATAAACTAATAAAATTGTTCACGTTTCTGTAGCAAAAGAATAGGATTGCTGAGGTTGTAGATACTTTTCCACAAAAAGGCTAAAATATGCATCTCGAAGCATTTCAGTTAATGCTGACTGCTTAAAATAGTGGGTGTTGTGTTGAAGTCAGGATATTCAGGGTCAAAGAACATGTTTTCCCTGCAGAATGTCAATATTCAGCTTTCATATTATGTTAAGGTCTTTAAACTTAAATTGGCTGCAAATGATGCCTTCTTGTTTGCAGACTCTTATTTGCTTATCAGTGTTATGAATGGCGTTCCAGGCTCCAGGGCTGGTTTCACCTCATATGGCCTCTTTATTGATTACTGAGCTGCTTAAACTTTGAACTTGGGTTCACTATAGGGTGAGCATCACACTGAAGGGGCTGCTGTAGTAAGGATTCATCTTCTGCGACTTTTTGCTCTGCTTTATTTTAATTATGGTGTGGACACATTCTTGGCCAGCTTTATTTCTGAAACCGTGAAAATTATGCTTTGGGGTTTTATTAAGCAGGAGTCACCAAATGCAGCTTAGATTTTGATTTCAAGATTAGATTCATTTGGATTAAGCTTAGATTGTCCGAGGATATGTTGGCATATGTTTACAAAGTTTGAAGAAAATGACTTAAAAAATGTAATAATTTTACTATTATTATTATTATTATTATCCTGTAGTATCTTTATCATTTTGTACATATGCTAATCAGTGTTTCCTTGGCAAAACGTAAGAATTGTTTCATGAATTCTCATGAGTATTTATGAAATAATAAAGAAATAAGCCATGAAGTTACACTGCATTACAGTGATTTTATCTAAGGTAAGGGTGTTCTTAGGCATGACACAAATTGGAAGGTTAATATTGTAGGTTTTCCTCATTTTTCCCCTCAATTTGGTCACCTGCCAATTTCCAGCCAGTTCTCCCCTGTCATACAACGCTACCGACTGGGGAGGGATAAGGCTGACGCGTTCTCCTCCAAGACACATAAAGCCAACTTACAAAAGCCGGTGATTGGCTAGAGTCTCTGAGAATGACAGGAGAGCGAGACCCCACCCAGAGGGCAAGGGTTTTGCTCTCTCAGACACTTGGATCAGAACTTGCATGCTTCAGATGACAGGGCAGATGCTTTTCTGTTGCGCCACTTCAGAGCATTCTTACTGGATTTTAAAGAGCATTACTTTCTTTCTGTTAATGACCATAACAGTAGAGGGGGGGTCATAGAGATCCCATATTCTCTCTATTTCAGTCATGTACAGCAACTGTCCGTGTTGTTGGTATCATTGTTGCTTATTGCTACATGTGCTGTTAGGACTTGGAAGTTTCCTACAACAACAGCCAGCAACTGTCAAGGTTTCCATTATAGGGGTGTTTAGCATGAATCTTCTATTTTTATGGCTCCTTCACAAGGTGTTGTCTGTCTGTTTGAGATCCTCGTAAGTGCAATATCTAACGAACGAGTGGTTGAATGATTGTAGGATTTATATGGAGTTATCATTGTAACCAGCAGATGAACTGATTTTGGAATTAATCCAAACAGGCTCAAGGTTACAACAAGTTCAAAGGAAGGCTTCCTTCATTTTTAAAATAACCTATATTTTAAGGATTTTTTTTCTGGCTAACAATTAAGTAACAAGAAGGACTAGTTTTGTTGGTGGTTGGAGCATCACTGTTGATGCCATTGGTGTAGAGTTTTACTTCTTTCTTTTCAAAAACGTTTGGTATTTGGTATATCATCACTGCAAATTTTGTCTTAAAATACATTAAGTGGCAATAAACAAGTCTTAAGAAGTATTAAAATGCACTTGATGCCTGGAGACACCCTGGCAAGTAAATATCTAATGGTGACTGTATTACTTGAAGAACATGGCTGCCATCAGCTTTCAGCAGGCATTTGCCAGCCGTTGAATGAAATGTCCATGTGCTCTTTACAAACTCACAAACTGTGTTTATTAGATTTTTTCCCCCAAAGCATTTGTGTATTTTAATTTCACTTCATAAATCTGGATGTTTATTCATTCATTCATCTTCAGTAACCATCTTATTCTGGTCATGGTTGTAGTGGAATCTACCCTGTGAATATGCAGGTGGGAATGCAATACGTTTACACGCTCACACAGTTGTTCAATCCAGGGTAGTGTCTCGGTGCTCTGGGTTACTGATCGGAAGGATGGAGGTTCAAGTCCCAGCACCACCAAGCTGCCCCTGTCGGGCCCTTAACCCTCTTTGCTTCAGGGGCACTGTATCATGGCTGACCCAATGCTCTGACCCCAACTTCCTAACAACCTGGGATATATGAAGAAAAGAATTCCTGCTCTGTAATGTATATATGGGACAAATCAAGGCTTCTTCTTTGTTCACACCTAGGGGAAGTTAAACATACCCAGTCCACCTCCCAGCATGATTATGGGCATTGGAGGGACATCAGTAGACACCCTCATGAGCATGGGATGAACATGTGACGCTCCACACAGACAGTAACTCAAGCTCAGGACTGAATCCCTAATCACCCTCTCTGATATGTTGCTGGCTCCCAGCTCAGACTGATAAGCGCTGCTATGCAGTTGTAGTCTTCGTACCATGAATGTAAAATTCCTGCTGTAGCCTTTTAATTGGTTAATGTGAGCTTCACTTACATTCAGGAATAAATGTGAAGAAGATGAAGGCATGCAGCACAGCGATTGCCCAAATCTTTATCTAACCCATGATACAAGTATACATTAGAAACTGCTGTTTCTGTTGAGATTGCTGATCTTTAGAACACCCCCACCCCCCCCCCCTTTTTTTTTTTTTTTTTAGGTTTTTAGAGCACTTTGTTTACAATTCAAAAAATTATTTTCTTTTTCCTGATCAATATGCTGTTTTGGAATACTTATATTTTGTGCAATAAATCTCTGTGTCACTACACACCATCAGAAATGCAGTGGACATTTTTTCACAATTACTTAAATACATATAGTAAGATGTATATGCCAGAGTTATGAGCAGTTTATGGTTTGTTGTGGATATAGGTTAACAAGAGCAAGGCATTTTGTAGCATTAGCAAGGAAATGATTGTGTTATGGTGTTTTCAGAGACAGAGGGACAGTAAAGTTTTGCTGTACATTGATCAGCATTCAGTGCCGTATGTCTTACTCAGACAGAAACAATGACTGGAATTTAGTTTATCTGGCTGCTGTGAAGACATCTTGAGCTATGGCTTATTATAGTTAGAGTTCACCTGTAGAAATGGCAACAAAGAATACTGTATTGTGGCTCGCTTAACTTAAGTCTGACTCTGATTACATACATTTGTGTTTTGGTCAAATGTATTAATACAGTTTTCTTAGCATATTTTTCAAAATTTTTTTGAACTTCTGGATTTTCATTTCATATAAGATCATTTTTGAAGCCACATAAAAAGATCTATGTATCAAAAACTTTTACATCTAATGTGTAGCATGGTACCTGGAAACATTTAACCACTGAACTTAAATGATAAACAAGCTAGAGGACTTGGCTAATGAGAATAATGAACAAATTTGTAAATTATGGTTTATCTTGATAGGATTGAATACTAGGCATGTAACGATTCACCCAATTCATTTCGATTCATGGTATTGGGTTCACGATTCGGTTTTTCCACGATAATGTTGATAAAAAAGAAAGAAAATTAAAAGAAAACGCTAATTAAAAAAATGCAGTATTTATTTTCCTATTCTTTATCAACTTCAATGATCCTTTTGTTAAGTCAAAAAAAAAAAATTGCCTTTTGTTTAATTTTCTTAATACCTGACATTTGTAAAGGTTGGAGTAAAATATAATAGCCTATTAATTAAAATATTTCTTTTATTAAAACAATTTTACTTTTTTAATAGCGAAACGTTTTCTTAAAAATTAACAATATGTAAATGAAGTTTACATATAAAACAACTGCATCCATTTGCTTCTCTTTTCTTTAGGTTTTGGCAGTCTATAAAAAGATAGATCTGATTTCTTGCTGAATCTGGAAATAAACACAAAAGCTCTTTCCCATTTTAGATCTGCTTTTCATGGTTTTCACGGCATTAGAGACGTGTTTCATCTACAGTGACATCACGTGTATTCCCGCAATTGTACATTATTGCTCCCGCTGCCGTCTTAACGAAAAGATTACAGCTAGAAAAATTTATCATGAATTGTAATTCATTTTTGTTTCCATCGGTTCGAATAGTCATCAAATTGTATTGTGGTTTATCGATGCGCGATGTATCATTACATGCCTACTGAATAGTGAAATTGCCTTAGACTGAATGTGAACAAGTTTATTAGTAGTTAACTTTCCAACTAGTTATTTGGCATGGCATGAGGATGTGATGTTTCCAATTTGCATATTCATAAACCTTTACCTATTGTATTTTTAATAGCTTCTTGAGCACAAAAATGTTTTGCATAATTTTAATGAGTTGGCATGGTGGTGCAGCAGGTAGCATTGCTCCAGGGTCACTGGTTTGATCCAGAGCTCGAGTTACTCTTTGTGTTGAGTTTCATATATTTGTTTGGGTTTCCTCCGGGTTCTCCAGTTTCCTCATACTTCTTGAAAGCATGCTGATAGGTGAAGCAATGCCTCTAAATTGCCTCTAGGTGTGTATAAGTGTTTGTGCGTGATGTATTCCTGCCTCACATCCAGTGTTCATGGGAGAGTTTCCAGATCGACTGGTACCGTGACCAGATTAATTGTTTACTGAAGATGAATGATTAATTTTTATTTTTGTGAAGCTGCTTTGTGACAATGTCTGTTGTTAAATGCGCTATACAAAAATTTTTATTTAATTAATTGACCAATTAATTAATAATATTAAAGCTTTTAAATGACACATCCACACACACAACTTTAAATTACACATTGGTGTAATGTGTGTAGTTTGTTTCCTTTCGGTATTCAGTACTCTCTCACTAATCAGATATTCTTCTTAAAACAGGTATACACAGAGTCTGATGGAGCTTGTGGACTTCCTGGAAAAAGATCCTGAGGACAAAAATCTTTTGCGAAAGTGAGTCTGTGTGCTTTCTAAATGGTGTTAATGGTGTTAAGCTCTGTGGGTGCTTTCACACCAATCAGTCTGTTTGTTTGCTGAGTCTCAATGAGTGTGAATTTGGTTTGATTTGGTTTGTCTTTACACATAATTAAATTTACCAAAACAAAAAAAAAAAACAAAGTCGCATTGGATGAGATGAATGCAGGGTAGAAATACATTCATAAAACTTTTTCATTAATGGTCATAAATACAGTGATAGAAACAACTAAATACACCTTTGCCACGTGCACATAGAAATCACACAAATCACCCACGCTCAGAGAACACAGATTTTCCACTAAATAAATGATTGGATCTAAATAACATAATGTTTTGAGTATCATATCCAGGATTTGTTTTCTTTTTTTGTTCATCAGTCCAAATTTCCACACTTCTACAGTCCTGTTCTGTGGCTCACTTTAGCCTGCAAACATCTACAAAAAAAATGCCGCAACCTAGAATCCCCGGCATGCAGGCCGACTTCCTGCAGCTGGGTCGATTCACTTCCTGACTTCAGTCGAACCTCACTTGGAACCGGATTGAAACCAGCCCTTTCAGATGATCTCAGGCTGGTTATTTGGATCCACACTTGAGTGTGATTGCTATGTTCTCACTTGTACAAACGAACCACACCAATGACGAGAGTGATTTGAGGGTCGAGTTGAAAGCACCCTGTGATACACTGAGAGTTTGATTCTAATTCTGCTCTAGTGCTTTAACACATTCAATGCTCAATCAGGTTCACAGAGACATTGATCAACGTGAGGAACAGACACAATAATGTGGTGCCCACAATGGCGCAAGGAGTGCTGGAGTACAAGGAGGCTTTTGGGGTGGATCCAGTGACCAATCAGAACGTCCAGTATTTCCTAGACCGCTTCTATACGAGCCGTATCTCAACACGTATGCTGATAAACCAGCATAGTGAGTATTCGAGATCTCACAGTTCACCTTTAAAGTCTTCATTTTACAAACCATTTGAATACTATACATATGCACCTAAACAGTTCTGAGCTTTAAGGTATAGTCATAAATAATAATGTCTATGTCTTGCATTTGGAGCTCTGTTTATGGATTTTAGGAGGCCCTAACTCACGCCTTTACTGTCCTTTGCTCTGCACTGGTTTACATAGAATGTGTAAATATTAAAGGGCCCTGTCAACAACACACAAGTAATCATCTGTGTTTGCTTACAGCACTGATCTTCAGCGGGAGCACAAACCCAGCTCACCCCAAGCATATCGGCAGTATCGACCCACAATGTGATGTAGTGGAGCTGGTAAAAGGTAATGAGCCATATTCTGCATTAAAATCATAAACATGAGTTCCACTTGTGTTATAAAGCAGAAAGCAGTTCACAGAGAGATGATTTAACCATGAAGATTAAATGTAGAAGTGCCTGTTAGAGTCCGTAGTTAGTTTTCTGATATGATCTTGTAGCATATAGATGAGTACAAACGTGTGTACACGTTATTGTTTTTTTTAATACACAAAAAAATATTTTTACAATTTATGCAAAGAAAAAAATATATATTTAAAAAAAAAACTTAAATGAGATGTGGCTGTGCTGCAAAGAGACAACAATGCAAAACATAAGAGGAAAAAATAAATTTTACACACAGTGATTCATTTATTAATTGCATTTTACCGTAGTACCAAAATGTTAACCATGAAATTGCAGGACATAAGAGGGAAAAGAATAGAGCAGTAAAAAACACAAGAGAAAAATAAGAAAATATAAAAAAAAAATGTATTCTATGTCGTAAATATGAATATTAAAATATTAAAAATGAAAAAGCGGCTGTCCTTTAAAAGGAAAATATAAGGAAAAAAATCAGAACGTTCAAAAGATATGAGAGAAAAATGTTGTTAACACAAAACAAATTCTATTTTATACTTTGTGTCCAAAGATATTAATATCACACTGCTTAGAAGTGAAATGTGGCTAAACACCAAAAAAAAAAAAAAAAAAGAAAACATTTTTTGCTTATTGCGAACAGATAATGCAAACTGTTTCATTCTGTTAGTCTTTGCAGCCACTGTTTGTTGATTTTGTTACTTGTGATAATGAAGAAACACAGCTGTAAATTAAATTTCAGTATCATTTTCATTTTGTCCTTGAAATGTGTTTTCACTTTAAATGTTCAAGTAGTTATATTTTTTATTCCTCCATCACCTCAGATGCATACGAGAGCTCCAGGATGCTTTGTGATCAGTATTACCTGAT
The DNA here is from genome assembly GCA_030068235.1 of Notoglanidium macrostoma. Taxonomy (NCBI): domain Eukaryota; kingdom Metazoa; phylum Chordata; class Actinopteri; order Siluriformes; family Auchenoglanididae; genus Notoglanidium; species Notoglanidium macrostoma. Next base: position 21,636,934 of record JAQQZR010000023.1, on the reverse strand, counting down.
GTCTCCAGAAGTGGAGATCGAACAAGTGAATTGTGAGCGAGACCTTTCTCTCCATCCAGTCTTTCCATTCAGTCTTTTTTCTGTGTACTGTGCGTGATGAGTTCTCACATTGGCATGGACTCAATAATAATAATAATAATAATAATAATAATATTATGTGTAGTAAAACATGGTTTCTCACTGCGGAGACGGTGAGACTGTACCATAACACTGGATGTTTTCCCTTACCACATTAGCTTTGGCACATTGTGTGGGATTGTTTTTCCTGTTCATAAGGTTTACAATATTTTGTGATGTGAGATCTGTTTCATGCTGCGTTTTTCACAGTCTTGATTATCCTTCTGTATTTCATTTCTTCAGATATG
>JAQQZR010000023.1:21621661-21636311 GCA_030068235.1 Notoglanidium macrostoma | reverse complement strand
TGGACTGGCGACCTGCCCAGGGTGTACCCCGCCTCTCGTCCGAAGATGCTGGGATTGGCTCCAGCTTCCCCGCGACCAAGATGGATAAAGCATTATAGATAATGGATGGCTGGATGAATTTTAATACTAAATTTATTCAGACATCACGAGATTAATATAAGTAACCTTTGGCCTAAGTCAATCAATTAGTTGACCCAAAAGTAATGGCCAGTGAGTATGAACTCATTCATAGTCATTTAAAAACAAAGCAGCAAGTATTTAAATATTTTTTTAATAATACCTTGCCGTGATAGCAGAAGTACCAGCAAGAAAATCCTCGCAGGAGACAGAAAATGAGAGTTTTACTACAAATTCATAGCATATATCAGTGGACAGGTTGATTCTATTCAAACAGCATTTAACTTGTCCACAGATAAGAATACAGAATTTCCTCTATATAAATTATATTTAATTTTATACCCCTTTGGTTTGACCAGTGTTGTAGCTGAGAAAGCAGTTTTCAGGTTCACCTTAGCAAGGGGTTGAAAATGATCTGCTGCTAAACCTAATACCACTTAGATAATAGCAGGGAATTGCAGAGTTTAATTTCATTGCTTTGCTTTTTATTGCACTGCTTTGACAGAATGCAATGAGAGCGACTGTAGAAACCCATGAGAACAGCGTGCATCTTCCACCAATTAAAGTCCGAGTTTCTCTTGGACATGAAGACCTGACCATAAAGGTAAGCTTCCCCATCACCGTTCTGCTGGGTGTGATTGCGCACAAGGAAATTGAACATTGCTGTAAGTAATTACAGGATTTAAAGACTTGCTTTGAAACAAACCTGGTTGTTATAATTATAGATGTCAGACAGAGGAGGAGGCGTGCCCTTGAGGAAGATCGAACGTCTTTTTAGTTATATGTATTCTACAGCACCGAGCCCTGTGACTGACAATGCTCGTAACGCACCACTGGTGAGATGGAGCTGCTTTGTTTCATTGCATTCGCGTCTTAAAGAATTTGTACAGTTGAGTGCGAACATTTGCATCAGAAAAAACATCACATTGGTTAGCTGAGAAGTCAGTTCATCACAAATCATTTTCATTCTCTTGACCTGTTTTAACAGCAATGGTTAATGCTACACATATGAAGTCTAAACCCACCGGATTCACAGTTTTCTTAAACCGGCTCTTAGTGTAAACTGAGTGTTAATAGATATCGGTTAGGTTGTAATGTAGCCGAGTTACCGTCAGCTCAGTCAGTCACTGACGCTGGGTTTAATGTCTGCGTGTGTGCAGGCCGGCTTCGGTTACGGACTTCCCATATCACGCCTCTACGCCAGGTACTTCCAGGGAGACCTCCAGCTGTACTCGATGGAGGGATACGGCACATCGGCTGTCATTTACTTGAAGGTACATTGTAATTACATGCATTCTAACACTTGACATATGAAGCTAGACACTTAGTACTACTGTTTGCACAAATATCTCAGTTTTTCATTTTTCTTTTGTGCATGTTGAGCCCTGACCTTGAGTAAGCTCTATTTAGAAATGTTTTTGGGAACAGCAGTTGTGATTCCCTCATGTGTATACATGGTTGTTGAAAGAAAGAGCACATGGGTGAATAGAACAAACAAACCTTTTTTATAGGTGGAGAGTAAAGGTCAAAGATATTGTCTGGACGTTACATCTGTGTATTTATAAACATGAAATACGGTGAGGAAATTTAGAGAGAACATTTTGCTTTGTAAGAAAAGTCTAAAAGTGAAGGTCTTGTTATTTTCCTTTGGTTATGAGGAGGAAATGTATTGATCTGTTGACTAGGACTGTGTGACAAGAATCCAGATAAAATGGTTTACAGTGGTGCCTAGTTTTATGGAAGGGTGTAGTACCCGTGTGACGTCGATCATCATGTAAATAAACTTGTTTTTATTTCTGCCCTATGTTCTCTCTGTCCTACTCTACATGATTTCCAGGCTTTGTCTTCTGAATCTGTGGAGAGACTGCCAGTGTTCAACAAGTCAGCCTTAAGACATTACCAGACGAGCATCGAGGCAGACGACTGGAGCATCCCGAGCAGTGAACCTAAGAAACTGGGAAAATATGATTACAGTGTGTCAGACGTGAGAACTGAGAGCAGGGTGAAGTGATGAAATGTAATAGGAGAAAACCTGAGGGACTAGCAATATTGCTTTAGGATATCATTTTCATTTCTGTCTCAGAATTGCTGGCTTCACTTTACAGTGTGAAAAGGGCATTTGTATTCAATTTCACCTTTTTATCATTTTATTCATGTAGTTTTAGTATATAAGCTAATTTCCTTTAAAATATCAATTCAGTGTAATGAACAAACTGAAAGCTGATTTTTATTTAAAAATGTTTTTCTTCCCTGTTAATGTGGGATGAATATTCATGTAGGACAGTAGTCAGGATTCTGACCAATGAAGTGCAAACTCTGTTTAAGGTGGGTCAAAGTTTATCCTGTGTCTGTATCTAACACCCCCAAAAGAACCAACAGGAGCAACAGAAATAACATATTTGCTAACCATGAGACAGGGATATTTTCTAGACCCACTTACAAAAATGCGTTAAAGCCGCCTTGATCCGTTCATTGTGGTAAATTTGTGTACATGAGGAAAAAATGTTAAACACCTATTACTTTTTACAAAATGTTCATTAGCCCGATTACCATCAAATTCTCACAAGGACGCGGCCCAGGCTCGAAAATCACCCGGTCTTCACCTAAATTAATCAGTTCCGTGAATACAGTTTTAACTTCATTTTTAATTTTTACATTTGTGTGGTTCCTCTAATGATCAGAGTGATGTTAGCTGAACAGTGAGCTGCAGCTGATATGATCTACTGAAAGATCTGGCAAATTATATGAATATTTTTTTTATGAGAGCCCTAGATAGTGAAAACAGTAAAAATAATGCAGACAGTAAGGTTAATTAATTTTAAAATGATAGCAGTGTGTATAGTGGTAGGCTATATTGTGATTAAAATGGTACACATGCGTTTAGATTCTAACACTCCATTTTGGCTGTGTTCACATTACAAGGTTAAAGTGGATAAAACCAATTTTTTGTTTAAGATTTTGATCGGCAGATCCTTTTTCTTCTTGGCATATTATTTTTTTTGGCATTCTAAACAGCAAACATGCACCCAAAATCCAACTTTTTCTAATCAGATCCGAGTCACATTAGTACAGTCTGATCACCCAAACCAGATTTCACTTTTTTTTTTTTTGTTACAGCCCTTTCTTGACCACACGTTCCCACCAGCTCTCACTTAATTCTAGTCCTGGTGGTCACGTCAATAAGAAACATGGCATACATCACCTTTGCAGTTTGTTGTTGAGCTAGATCTACTCAGATGCATGAATGGAATAATGTACCTAACAAGCGATATGAATATGTAAGAAAAGCAACTACAGTCCAAAGAAACAAATCCGATCTAAATGCTTTCCAGTGCTTTGTCATGGATATTCAGAGCAAGGTTATATTTGTATAGCTAGATTTTGAATTTGGCAAACATATGAAGATGCACGTTAATTAGTTCTACACAATTAGCCGTGAGAAACAATGTATAAGATATATTAGTCTAGTTCATGTTTGCTCTTAAAATGTTGTGACATCACATGTGTCAAGGTGCCCAAGTTATAGAGTTCTCGATTTTACCCGAGTTGAATGACCGTTCCTTTGCAATTTTCTGTATTCGAGGATGTTTTTTTTTTAGTTCCAAGTGGACTGTAGAATAATTCAAAAAACAGTCCTTCTTCATGAATATAATTCGTCATAGATCAGTCATAGGTGCATTTCTGATACACAATCATATTACCTTAATTGTCTTGTTGTACATCACACTGGCAATGAAAGCTTGTGTTGCTAGTTTATTTATTTCATCGCTACTGAACTCGTATATTGTCTCTGAAATATGCATTTTCCCAATGACGTACGACGTTCATGCACAGGGCATTGATTTTGAAAATGTGTCTGGATTATGGGCCGAGGTCTAATCACGCTAATGACAGATCTGCGTCGCTTAGAAACACGCATGTAAAGCGTCACGGTGGAGAGATCAGATCTGAACTGATCTGAGAAAATTGGAGCTGAGCAATAAAGCTTGTAATGTGAACGTAGCCTTGCTGTGAACGTGAATATGACTTCTGTAACTTCCATGGGTAGCGTACAGTGTGGGTTGAGAAGGCATGATGAATGCCGTATATGTATGTAATGTAAAAACAGAACAAGTCAGAATAACAGTATATGGACATTGTTTGCTATGACCAGCACTGAGAAAAAGCTTTTTTTTTTTTTTTTTTTTTTTTTTGTAATGTCTAAATGGTGAAAAAATGAGCAGTGTTAAACAGTCAGTATAGGAGCCTGGCCTAATAGGATCAATATTTATATTGCTGCTGTTTGCAGTGAAAACATGCAACACACAGTACGAGTCTGTAAATGTAGTGGCTAATACATCGCAATGTACAGTCATTGTGGTCAAATTCTGTATATATCTTAGCATTTTAATTTACCAGGTATTAAAAACTGATTCCTTTCTTTAACCTAAGGATAACTTTCTTTGTCCTTTTTACTAAACTTGTGAATTTCAACACTGTAACACTGAAGTATCAATAATGTATTCTTTTTCATTCGGATTTTAATTGTAAATAACATTTGTAGTTTTTAATTGCGTGATCTCAGGATAAAGAAAAGTATGCCATACTTTTTATTTCTTTGAATTCCAAGAGTGCCATGTATGTTTATCCTGAACAGGATTATTTTGTGTGCTGTAGAAAACATTGGGACACTAGTCATGTCAAGGCTTTTTTCAAGCCAGTTCAGATGTCGTAATCACCTGGTCATGTTAGTGGGAAACATGTTGTTTTGCTTTTTCACATGCCTCTGCTGAACTGATTTGTCGTGCTATGCATTTTTCTTTTTGTACAGAGTAGATGCTGTCAGCATCAAATGTTGATTTCTTTTTGCACAATACAGTGTGTTATTATTTTACCTCACCAGCTCTATTTATAATCCTGTGAACGTGACATGGTGCAGGAACCGTATCTGTCATAGCAAGTCAACTATAGGATCACTTCCTGTTTCGTAAACCACTCAGCCACATTTTGCACATGCAGTGCTTTTTGACTTCATTGAAGTTATGTAGCATTTTTCCACTCATCATATATTAAATCATACAATAAAAGAAGAGAATACTGTTGTGATATCTTATTCGTGTGTTAAGAGTTGTCCGAAGAATGCATATGCATTAAAATGATGTGAATTAGCAGTAGGAGGTGAAATCAGTGGCTGAAATGATTGATGAGGTAATAGTTGTAGTCAAAACATGACACTCTGTCCATGGGCTTTAACCCTGTTTTCACCTCTGGCAGCTTCTGCTTTATACTTTGCTTGCACAACTAATGAAGTCTGAGGAAACATCCTGTTTCACTAGATACCGATGGTGAAGGCTAGAGGATGACACAAACAAATAAAATGCAATATGCATGGAAGGAAATCAACAATAGTCTCTAAGTGCACACACAGCAAGGTAAATGAGTATGATAACAGTGTCACTGCTGTACTGAGAATAATCCAACAACCAAACTGTATCTGCTCTGTGGTGATCCTATAGGCCTCTCTTTTAGATGTACAGGATAAAGGGGCACTGAAACATTGTGGACAGCAACAGACGGGTTCCAGGCAGTAATTATATACATGTACTCCATATACACATACAGTGATTTGCATACGTCCACAATTTTTGTGTTACACCTTAAAACTGAAAAGGACATAATTTGGATTCAATGTGGTGACTCCAGTAACACTAAAACGAAGGGTGAATCTGTATACTTTGCAAAATTTACAAATAAAAATGATCGCATGCATATTCGGCCCTGTTGTTGTGAAACCCCTAAATTAGTTCTCTAGCTCCTTCAGACCGCTAAAATTTATTGTTAGTTAGTTAAACTGATGGACTTTTAGTTTCAATTTTTTTTATAATTTCTTGGAAACTTAGTGAATAATTGTCAGCTGATGTATCCTTGTAATGGAGTTTGTACTGTAAAGTTGCGAGTCCATGATAATGACCAGCAGGAGGTGTTGAGTTTCTCCACATTTTTGTGTAAGTGAGTATGCCCTCTCCTCATCTGATCTGTATCTTTCTAACCCTCATGAGGAAAAAGAAACTTTTTTTTAACTTTTTTTTTGGCTGGAGAACAAAATACACAGAGAAACCAGTCAAAACAGTGTAAACAACCAGGATTGTTCTCTACACGCTATTTTTGCTAAATAAATATATTGTTCGCAGGCTCATTAGCAGGGGGATGTTGGCGGGGGATTTGGAATCAAAAGTTGATACTTTTCCAGAACTTTGTCCCGGACTTGTTTTGATAGTTTTGTAATCTTCATCAACCAATTATGTGACATCTGACAACATGATTTCACTTAGATGGGGGTGAATATTTATGCCATGATAACGTTTACTTTCATTTATTTGTGAATAACTTTGCAAACTATATTGATTTTTCCTCACTTCAGTTTTATGGGCTGTTTTGTGTAGATTCATGTCATAATCCCAATTACATCCATACTCAGGTTACCAAATGTACAAAATACAAAATAAAAGTTCAAAATGTGGAAATGTTCAAGCAGCTTTTTTGAAATCTTTGTGTACTACTTGACAGTTATTTACTACTGACATTAATGGGTCCATAATAAAACATTTTGCTGTGTCATCCTTCCTTCCCCTCCATGTCTGTTCCAAAAGCAGAGCTGGCTGTCTGGCATGGAGCCAGTGTGAAGACCTGGAGTTCAGCCACATGTCTAGAACACTGTTCTCTCATTTATTCAGTTCTCCTGCTGCACCTGTCAAGAACAATCATGTGGCCACACCACAGTCTAGTTTAGGAAACACGCAGCTCTGAATCGATCCCTGACCTTTCACACAGTAACACCAAGCTGCCGTTTACAAAGGCGTCGTCATCTCTGAATAAATGTTTATGTAAGGGCATGAACATGCACATGGTGGAGTATTTATAGATTTCATGCTACTACTAGGAATTTCTTCTTTGGTCTGATGCATTGTTCTATAACATGATTGGTTATAAGTTTCTTTTTTTGCACTGAATTGAAACAGGGGATATGCACTGAGGAAATTCATTACTTCCAGATGACACGTTTCTCTAAGCCACATGCAAACACACCCAGAACTCTGACCTCTGAGCAGTGAGATTCAGCAGCAGGAGGAGACACAAGTTTACACGAATAACAGGATCAGTTCAGAGTAAAAGGTTTAGAAGGTTAAAAGGTCAGAATTCTTGGGTAAAACCTTGCTGAGGTCGGTGACAGTTTGAGAGCTGTTTACAAATGTAAACTGGGTGGATGTGAATTTCACCTTAGCTTTTTTACAATATGTTAATTTAAATGTTGTTTACACATCAACACTGTGTCCTTATCAATTCTTGAACTTCTCTGAAAGTACTTGAGAGAGTTCAGAAGGATTAGCGGCTTAAACGCCTCCCGACTACAAAGCTGTGCTGGCATCATGCCTCATGTTTATCCTCTTAGTTTAAACAAAACTCTCTCAGGTATTATTAACTATTAACTCCCTGAAATGTGTACTTCAGTCTTATGGCTCATAACTGTTCATTTAAAATCAGTTGAATGCTGAATGTGACTTTTATCATTTTGAAAGCAATTTGCCACATACAGTACATTACTGATGCTCTCAAACTTATTTATTACCTTTGGAACATTTCATTGTTAAATATATTGCTTTTAAATGAATGATTTAAAAGTGAATATAACAATAATGTTTTACAGTGTCTTGACAAATAATAAGTGAACATTTCAATATCAGAAAATGTCCGACCATAAAACCTGTTCCTAGAAATATATAAACTGCCAGTTAAAAATCTTTGAACTGATGGATGTTTTTTTATGTTTTATTACATTTACACACTACTTGGAATCAAATGAGCAAAAAAAAAAAAGAAAAAAGGAAATAAGCAATCCTTAAAATAACCAAATCTCTACATTTGAGGACTTCTTCCTCGTCCACGTGCAGATTCTAATGGGATTCTAAATGAGTGCTATTAAAGGGAATTGCTCTTGTTTAGTGAAGCAGTTCCTCTAAGACTGTTAGTTATTATAAGCCTGGATTTGTCTTACAGTTAATATTAGACAGTGTTAGTAGACTATCAGCTCTAAGAATATATAGTTTGTGCTTCATGTGCCTCATTAGAGTGACCCAGATAAATCTACTCTTTTCCAGTTGGCTTTAATTTTTTTCCCAATGAAATAAACATGTCTCAAACATTTGTACCTATTTCCTGCTTAATTTTGTTTTATTCTAGTTAACACAGTGGAAATAAAAATGAGAGAAAAATGACATTTTCCTAAAGTCAATTCTTATCACAACGTAGTTATCCTTAATCCTAAATTGAAGGGAAGGTGAAGTGCATTTATAATTTAAAAATATCCCATGTCACAATATAAACAAAACTTTTTGTTTGAAAAAGAACTGTGATTAAAATTAGAGAACACTTTAAGTGTTAACTACTTCACAGTTATTGGTGCTAATCTGACACCTGGGGCTAATTTCCTTTATTATCTAACACACCCTATTTATCTGGCAGCACTCAGTCTTTTTGCAAGATTCCAAATAACTGAAAACCTACAAAAGCAAGTTGTTCAGATGAAGCGTGAAAGGATGATTCTTTCAGTAATTGCAAGTGAAGTTGGTTGTTCCACGAGCATCATTTCTAGAATATTTAAACTTTACCATGACACAATTCATTCATGTCCCAAAAAAAGCTGGTTGTCAGCTCAAGACAAATACACAAGAGAACAGGATGACGCGGAGACTCGATGGAGAATTAATGCAACACTGCAGCTGGAATTTCTTGCCAATTCAGTGACGAACGGGGCAAGGTTCGGTCTCGGCAGTGTATTGCTGTCTGAGAGAATTTGGACTGAAAGTCTACTCCACATTGACCAAGCCTCCCATCAGCAGAAAGAATCAAAAGGCTAGACTAACATGCTGAGGAGCATGCTGTGTGGACAGAGGAGCACTGGTCCAAAGTTCACTTTAGTGATGAGGGGAAATTCAATTTATTTGGGTCAGATGGGAAACATTATGTTCAGCATCACACTGAGGAAAAGACTGAGAGAAGAACTTGGTTAAATATGGACAAGGAAGCATCATGGTTTGGGGAATGTTTTCTGCAGCCGGTTGATATTTGCCTCCCATTTTTATGCAACACAATGCCCCTTGTCACACTGCAGAAGGGGTAAAGTACTCCTCTTTCCCTGGAGCTGAGAACTTTGAAATAATTAAATGTCCATCCCAGAGTCCTGATCTTAACCCAGTCGAGAATCACTGAGACATCACTGGAGACAATGTTATGGCTAAGAAACATACTACAGTTGTCAAACTCTGGAAGAGACTAGGAAAATTGTGGAAGGAGATCAAACCAGAGCACTGAGAGAAATTGGTGTTGTCCAGTCAGAGCAAGGGCCTACAAATTTATGAAAGCCGTACCCATCAAAAATTCCATTTTTAAGCTTCTTTTTTGCTACAATTGGTTACTTTTCTCTAATATCGATCGCTTTATTTTCCACAATATAAAGGTTTTTGTTTAATTGCCTTGGTTATCTTGAAAAAACATGTTAATTGAACAGTGGTATACCCACAGCTAATATTCCTTTCAATTTTGAGCAATGATGGTTGCCACGTTTGAGAAAAAAATTATAAGTATTTATGACTTGTACTCTAATTTTAATCTTCACTATAGAGTTAAATGTTAATATAGGGTGTCGGTAAAACTTTTGACTGGCAGTGTATGTTGCAGTGTATGAGAATGAAAATATTGTAAATATGACCAAAGCTGCGGTGCTAAGTCCAGCATTTTCCTGAAAGCACTTATATCCCAGAAGATTTAATGTGGACAGAGTTTGAGATTGGCTTTGTAAAGTCACCTTTGGGCCAATACAGTCACTAGAATATGATTCCCACAGGTTCGAGCAGTAGGTATCGTTTGATTGATGGAGGCAGTGGGAGTCGTTTAATGCCCGTTTCACAGCAGCAGCACATCCTTGTGCGGATGGCACATCTGGCCAGGTGTTGCAGAGAACGCGGACTGGTGCAGGTAGCAAACAACGAGTCATAAAACGTCCCATGAATCTTAATGAAAGAAGGAGAGAAATGTAAGGTTTATACCTGATAAATAATATACTGTATATGTAAATAATAATGCATAAGCAGGCTGCTCAATGCATAATGGTAAAATGCTCATATTCCAGCAGATACGTTGTTCAGAAAATTACATTTGTAGTTCAAATATTAGTAGGTACCTGTTGTAAAAGTGTTCCTTATGATATATTTGCATAGTTAGCTACAGCTTCCTAAAGTGTTTACAAAACTTTTTTAAATGGCAAATCCTCTGTTGAACCTTTAAGGGTTCTCCCAGGACACACCAAAGAACACATTTGAGTTATAGACACAAAATGATGTGCTAAGTACAACCAATCACATTATTTGATGCCCAAACCAGGAAGTGGAACACTGTCACTAAAGGTACAGTGCACACCACAGTTCACTTGAAATGTTTAGGTGGATTGGATTGCCTTAAAAACAGCTTCACACTCGACTAGATGTACTAAACTCAGCACAAAGAATGTGTTAAAAAAGACCCCCAGTTCCAAACACTATAGGCCTCACTGACACACCTTGTATGTTGTGTCAGGAATAGCATCCCTCCATTTTGGGGTACTCATGGGATGCTCATAGGAATTTACCATCACCTCAACTGTTCTGGGGTCATCATGGCAAATCTGAAACACCTAATTAATATAAAGAATAAAGTGTTAGTCTCAATCAAATAATAACAAAAATACTGTATTAAGTATTTTCTTCAGTGGTAAATTTGCAATGGTACTGTAAACAAGCTGTGTAACTTGTACCTTGTGGAACTGTTTTGGGTAGACTCTGACTGCTCCATAGTTAAGCAGGAGCTGGAAGCAGCGATATGGTACACAGTATGGCCGCATCTGCGACGAATTTAGCACGTACTGAAGTGCTGCACAACCGTTCATGTCCATGATGTTGGGATCGGCCCCAGCATCAAGCAGAATCTGCATCAGCGCATGGTCACAGTTCCATGAGGCTTTGTGCAGTGCTGTTTTTTTGTCTTCTTCCCGGATGTTTGGGTTTGCCCCATAGTCTAGCAGCATGCGGCACACAAGATGGTGCTGCTCGCTGTAAGTCTGTTCACGGGCATCCATAGCCCAGAATGCAGCAGTGATCAATGGGGTCTGCATACGGGCATTGAGCACATTCACATCAGCACTGTGTGCAGCATAAAGGCCAACCAGCCCAGGGATACCAAGGCGTGCAGCTATGTGTAGTGGAGTGTCTTCGTCATTGTTTTGGCTTGGCTTGTTTATGTCTGCTCCTGTAGAAAAAGGGCTGTGATGTGAATCAGCCTATATGTTGTGCCCATGGTATTATATATACTCAGCATAATGGTCAATTTGTGTGTATACAATTCATGACCGTAGGCCATCTGTTGCTATGTACAATTTGTCAGCCTAGCTTTACCCTGTTCATCGGTGTAAAAGAACCACTATAGGACAACCACCGTCCTGATATTACCAGAGGCTTACAGGCCGATACATCATGGAGGCCTAACCACCCCAATGCCCAAAACTGTAATGTACACTAGTTATACTTATTGGTTTAAATATCATAAATTGTTCAGTTGAAAACTAATCGATTTAACTGAAAAACTAAAAAAACACCTTAAAAACATGCTTCAGATCAATACCACTTGGACTTAGAGACCCAAAGGCAACAGGCCAATCAATCTATAGTCAACGCGTCATTGGTGGTGGTCCATTTTAAGTGACATTACAATTCAAAGGCCAATTTTTCCATTGCCGATCAAACAAATGATCCACATTAAGCATGAATTTAGACTTTTGTACATTCAGTGAGTGCTGGTTATTTATAAACCTTTGAGTATCAGCTGCCTGGCGCACTCCACTGACTCATGCATGATGCAGTAATGCAGAGGGGTGTGTCCACTCAGAGATACGCTATTGATCTTTGCCCCCCAGTTGAGCAGCAGGCCCACACAGTCCGCATGAGACAGTTCACAAGCCACATGCAGTGGTGTTTTCCCATTGGGCTTTCTGTTCACTGCTGCTCCCCTCTGCAGCAGCACCAAGGCACTCTCCACCGCATTGTACATCATGCAAATGTGAATCCCCATCGCCCAGGAGGACTCCAGCTTATGGTCTGGTAGCCAGTAACCTAGGGGCAATAATTCATAAAATAAAACACAAAAACATTAGGGATTACCTAACCTCAGAACACTGTAAGGGTGTTTGGGTGCTAGGAATGGTTAAGAGAGACATGCTACAGGAAATTAAGTTTGAGAGCATTTCACCACTGAGATCTATAAAAAAAAAAGTGAAATAAGTGATTGACCTCAGTCTAATTATCAGCAGAAGATATGACATGAAGAAAAGATTTCCGAAGAAATTCAAATTGACAAAAATTCTCAGTTTTGCAGTGTATGTTGAATGACCTAACAAGTTATGAACGTCATCAATTATCGTGCCGCAAAAATGCATGTTGGAATCGTCACACATGCAGCATTTCGACTTTTTCAGTCATATCAGATAGTTATGCAGTTTCTGGTGCTGTATGAAGTACTTTCATCTATGAAAATGAGCAAAAGTATATGATGAATAATAAATGATTATTGATTATTATTAATGATTAGTGGGATCCATTATCAGAAATAAGTATCTATTAATTAAACTCTGTAAGAGCACTTGGAATTAAAAATTTTTTTATCTAAGACATTAGGTGAAAATATACTTCCAATGTTATTTATTCATTTATAATTTCATGTTTATAAAAGTGAGCTGTTATTTTAAGCAATTATTTTCAAATCGGTAGAAAATTATTTGGGGCATGTGTATGATGATCTCATGCAGTGTGATGGTCATAAGCTTTAGTTACTTCCATTAGTCAAACTACATACATGAGCCTATTTGGTTGAAAGCAAAACTCAGACACAAACATGTACAGGCTGTCTGACTACATCTGAAGTAGCGGAGTACTGTTTCCCAACTATTCGTTTAAAGGACCTCTTTATTATTTCTGGAGATTCTGCTTCCTGTAAGGTTCAAATTGCAAATATAATTAACAAATGAACAGGCCTTGTCCTTCTTCAATCTCACCTTACTTACTTTACTAAAAATACAAGCTTTAAATGAATAATTACTGCTTTCAAACTTATGGTTAAGGGAAGATTTCATGTGAACTGCTCACTCTTGTGATATTTACCACTTCTCTGAGTTTTCCTGAGCTCATGAATAGTGACACAGTGTTTCTCAATAATGGCAGGGCCTTTGGGAGTTTGGTTTCATTTCAGCTGTTTAGTCCTGTCTTAGTAATTTACCACCAGTCCAGTATCATTGTGCATATCAGTGGTTCTTAAAATGGAGTCTGTCATTTTCACCAAAGTTATTATATTTATTATTGAGTTACAGTTATGACCCTGTTTTTCTTGAACTGAATGGGTTTAATCAAACTCCAATAACATGTAGGTTTTGGAAATAAAAGCCCAGGTTTTATTTATTATTTATTTATTCATTCATTCAGGAAATAAGAATCTCTGACTCTAATAAATAGACTAAATATTATTGGACAAATTTAAATAATGTTCATGAAATCAATATGTACTAAGTGGGTCAGTGGAAGATATTAAAGGGCTGTAAGTTTATAGCCTATTAAAGATGTTTGTTAGCTTCATTGCTAGGGCTCTATAATTTCCTCCTGCTTAGCAAGGTTTCTCGTTTTTGTTTTTTTGTTTTTTTTTTTTCATTTTAGTGCACCACAAGTCATTTTCCATACTAATATTGTATACTATTTTGTTAAAAATATTTTTTAAATAACTTTACATTCAGTTCCTGTGAGGCGCAAAGTGTAAACGCTGGAACGGCGTTGTTACTGCACTGTGACTGTGCCGCCATCTTGTGGCAAGCCTCATTCACTGTTTCTCGGTAAAACGACAGACGTTACCTTGTTTATAGGACGCCAGGACATTGTTTCGGTCCTCCACGTCGAACACGGTGTCTATGTCTATGTTGCTGGTACGGAGGATGTCATCCACCTCTTCGGCGTCATTGCGTTGCAGCGCGGAGAGAAACACGGGCTTCATTTTGTCGGCGGTTTCTTCACTGAGTGACAGACAGAAGAGTGTGAAACAGACACCTGTAACTATTTATAGAGTCGCAGGGGAAAGCCAACAGAAAGTGCTGTTGAATTAGTACAATTGAATTAGAAGTACAGTACCAGTCAAAAGTTTGGACACACCTTCTCTTTCATAGGTTTTTCTTTTTTTTGTTTTGTTTCTACATTGTAAAACAATACTGAATACCTCAAACTATGAAGCAACACATGTACTGAATTATGCAGTAAACAAAAAAAGTGTACAAAAACAAACAAACAAGATATGTTTCATATTTTAGATTTTTCAAAGTCGCCCCCATTTAGCTTGATGATATTGTGGGCATTATATTAACCAGCTTCACCTGGAATGCTTTTCAGTGAACAGGTGCGCCTCGTTAAAAGCTTATTAGTGGCATTTCTTGCCT
>JAQQZR010000023.1:21600546-21615798 GCA_030068235.1 Notoglanidium macrostoma | reverse complement strand
TAAGACAACATGCATGAAGAGGATGATGTGGCCAAAATACTCATTTGCCTAATAATTCTGCACTCCCTGTATATCATTCTTTTTTAGCAGATGAAGGATCTTTATGTACCACAGGCAAAAAGATATGTTGAGCATAAATAATAAAACACATTCTGCAAAGTAGGTAGTGCTGCTGCCTGACAGCTCTAGGGTCCCCTGTTTGATCCATTGCTCGGTTTACTGTCTGTGTGGAGTTCTGCATGTTCTTCCCATGTCTGTGTGGCTTCCCTTCAGGTTTTCTGGTTCCATCTTCCCAAAATTATTCTAGTTTGTGAACGAGTATATTGGGTGTGTGTGCCTGGTGCCCTGAGATTGAATGGTGTCCCACCTCAGACCCAGTGTTCCCAGGATAGTCCATGGATCCACCATGACCCTGACCAGAATAAAGTGGTTATGGAAGCTGAATGAATGAATGATGTTCAGCCAATTTCAACCAAGTGAAATGTGAGAAATATAAAAACAACAAGGGAAAAAAACCACTGAGAGAAACACAGCACGAAAACGCATATGCTGAAATAATCCATTTAAGAAAAAAAAAGCCTCACCTCATCATCACTCGTATCCAGACTCTGACACGCACAGCACAGAGAAAGAGTGATTTGTTAGCTTTAGCATAAGCAGACATACAACAGCCCCATCTGCTAGCTTCTATTCAGCAGAGAAATGATGCTCACACTCAGTATGTTTGCATGCACAAAATGTTCTGGCTTTTCTTCCCCTTATTCCAAAAAAGACATTCCTTCTAAGCTGTTAACATGGCTAATGAAAATGAATATTTCAATAATATTCCCGTTTACATGCATGCATCTCTACCCCAGGCTTGCAAACTGTTGTCTAGTTGGTTTGTGTACAAAGCACAGAGCTGACTGTAAACAGGAAGGAGGCCGTGTGTTAAAGTGCCGTTAAAAACCCCAGTTGAGACGCATATTCCGAATCCGCTGTATTCATGTTCAAGGAATGCTCCTAAAACCTGAATTATACCAGGAAATCCCATGTCTTAATTGGAAAAAATACTACATTCAAACTAAGGCTGAATTCAGAAAATCCAACTGGAGTGTTCTGTCTACAGGACCCATAATAAATTTAGAAGACTGTCATCTTTGGAATAATAGTGGAATGTCAGTGCCACTAGATTATCATATTTAAATTTTAAATGGTCACGAAAACGCTACTTATACCCTCTCACCTCATCTGAAGAGAGCACCAGTGTGTGTGAGCGGCCGGTCAGCTTGGGCTCGGTGACCACACCCCACATCTCTCCTGAGCTGGAGCTGCTCACACTGGCATCATCCATTACAGTAGAAGCCTGAGAAAGCCAATCAGCATCAGAACACAGAAAATGCACACACACACACAAAAAAAAGCCTTTCTTGGCTCTAAATAGCAGAACAGCCTGCTGTGCATTCCTCCAGTATGATTGTGTCACTGGTGTAAATAATCAGCAATCAGTAAACTGTTCATGATTGATTCTTAATTTAGTTTATTACACCTTATTAAATGAGAGGAAACCCACAGACAACCAAGGAATTCCCAGGAGTCGAAGTACTGATCAGATCCTAAATCAAAGCTAAATCTAAATAAAGATGCTTCACATGTAAGCAATTTGTGTTTGATGAAAATGAATGTGTTTAAAGAACACATGTAGAGCTGTGTGCAAAAAGTGTACTTCACCTTTTTTTTTTTTTTTACAGTTTATCTACAAAACAGCTTTCAGTGCTTATTTGTCTAAGCCAACAATTATCTTTATTAATAAGTTCAGATGTTTGCAACCTCACTGATATGCTTTTGGTAATCTACTTAAACGTGCCTCATTAAGGAGTCTAATGACTTAAAACACTTCCTTTTTAAGTATTATTTAGGGCATTGTAAACAGGATTTCGTGCAGTTTCCTGTGAGCAGTCTAATTAAAAGGTCAAGAAAACTGCTCTAACAACACTTAACAGAAACTACTGACCATTCACAGAGGTAGAGAGGGCTATAAACAGATATCACAGATGACATTAAGAACTATTAGAACCTTAGCATTGAGTTTTGGACCATTGTGTTATTTGTCATAATGAAAGAACAGTTGCAAAACAATTTTGTAACTAACATTAAATGTCTTGTTGGTTTCAGCATGTTGAAGTGAGGGTGTGCTAACTTTCGCACTCAACTGTACAACAAATAATACTTGAATATTATCTGTTCTGGACTGTATTTTCAGCTGGGATTGTTTGTCTGAGGCTACACGTGATATCTATATGTGTATATCTATGCCTTAGTAGAGAAAACTCAATAAACATTCACTTTATTTTGAGATTTTATTGTGTGTTTGTTTGTATGTGGGTGTGTGCGTGCATATGTGTGTGCAATGTTTTCACATCTTGATAGGTTCAATGATAGAAATGTCTGACAGTGGGGATATTTAGCTTTTTTATAACGAAGGGTTAGGTTTAGGTATAGGTATAATATTAATGAGCTGCATTAATAATTATTTCAGTGAAATGTCCTCACAAGGACAGCAAGACAAGTGCGTGTGTGTGAGAGAGAGAGGGAGAGAGCGAAAGAGAGAGAATTTTTCAGGCTGTGCTCTTCAAAGTTTGTTAAATAATATAATATTGACTGAAAGTCTAGTCTCTCATAAAAGCCCCTTTGTGGCTGTTCTTTTTTTATAGATTTTTTTACAGACTTTCTTTTAAAGAAAACATGACGTTAACACTTTTTTCCTATCAGCTTTAAGCAATGGAAAATTCCCTTCCAACTGAGAAGGCTGACATAATTTGACTAAACCAATTATTTCAACACACATTTCTAAATTCTGGTACTACATCATTTGCTCGTTCAAAATCATTAATATTACCTTTAAAATAATGCATTGGCTTCAGGTTCAAGCATCATACATAACAATATCAAAGTAATACGCTGCAGTTTCATTTTGCATAGGGTTTCCAAGAATGCCAATTTTCATAAAAGCAGAATTTTAAAATGTCCATCCATCCATTTTTTCCCCCATCCCATAACAAGTCATTTGCAATAGGAAAATGTCCTGATTTAAATCACAGCAAGTCTTTATTATTGATAAAACTGCAGAATATTCCACCAAATCCCTGTTAAAAAAAAAAAAGAATATGGAAAGCCTTTAAACTCTTCGATTCGTTTCAAATTTATGTGGTGCAAAGAGAGCTGATTTCAAATGTTTAGATTACACTCGAACAAATGGAATCAGTTTTATGAGCATGTTTCTGGGTTTACCACAGATAGAGTACCAAGTTATATGAGTAGGAGAAGAAGTGTGGCCATGAAAAAGATTTCTGCTGCAAACCAAAGAAATAAACACAGTAAACACAGCTTGAATAAACAGTCAGCCTCATTACTAAAAATAACATGGAAAATAATTTTTTTAACATATTTTCTGGAGATTGAATAAAAAGCCACACCTTGCTTGTGTGTTTCTCTGGGTTGGGTTTCTCCGCTTTCTCTGCGGAGCTGGAGGGTGGAAAAGAGGTTACAGAAAAATACACAATTATATAGCTTTCTCTGGTTCAGAAGCTTTCATTCTATTCACATTTGAATCTACTTCTGTCTTTCTGAAGATGAAAATGGTAGTGTTCTCCTGGGATATTTGCTTAGGCCATTTGGCATATTTCCCAGCCAGATAAATTTTAAAGGTCCAGTATGTAGGATTCAAGCAACTGAATGCCCCTCCCTTACCCCTCCTTAGATCGTACGGCGGCTGTCAGGTGCCCGTGGCGTACTTCCAAGTATTTGCATTTAAATTGCCTTTCTTGTTCTGAATAATAGTTATGATCCTCCATTTTTCAAAATTTGGGCTCTCAAACTTGTTAGCCATCACCAGCAAACACTAATTCCTCTTTTTTTTTTTCTTTTCATTGTCTTCCTTTCTTCTTTGTCATCATCCTTCTGGTGCTTCCTTCCAGATTCATGCTGCCACTTGTAAAAGCGTGAAACAGGGACCTCTAGAGGTTTGTTCGTTCTGGGCTACTCTAGCAGCACAATATGGCGGCTCTGTAGAAAAGGACCTGCACCGTATGTAGTCAAAGGGCTCATTCTAAGCTTACGAAAGCACAATGATTCATAGTTACAGGTAATTATACACTAATGCAAACATACAACTATTCTATTCCATTTCTGCCAATAGAGCCCCCTAAATCCTATACAGTATAGTGGATCTTTTATACTTCACTACATATAAAATCATACTCCTGCTGGATTTCTCATTAATATGTCTTAAAATTTTCCAGAGCACATTATCACAATTATCTTCTCCATCTTACCCCATGTCCATAAGCTTTTTCCTGCATTTTTCATCTTGACCCTGGGAAAGGCTTGACACCACTGGAGGACCTGCAGAGAGCCCAAAATTTAGACTTTGCACTCTTTTTCATTCTAAGACTGCAGACACATTATTTACACTATATGACCAAATGTATGTGGACACCTGACCATCACACCCATACGAAGGCTTTCCCCAAACTGTTGCTACAAATTTGAAAGTCTTTGTATGCTGTAGCTTTATGATTTCCTTTATTGGAACTTAGAGACTTACAAAGCAAGCTCCATAAAAAACAAGGTTGATGTAGAAGACATCTAGTGACCTGTGCCCTGACCTCAACCCCCTGAATACCTTTGGAATGAATTGGAACACCGACCAGGCCTTCTCACTTAACATCAGTGCCAGACCTTCCTAGTACTCTTTTGGTTGAATGGGCAAATCCCACAACAACACTTCACAATCTAGTGGAACACTTCCCAGAAGAGTGGAGGTTGTCAGCACAGCACAGGCGGGACATGTTAATACCACTTTATATTTCACCAAATCAATGTGGACAAACAAGCAAGTTTACCAAATGTGGTGCTAAAAACTGCCAATCTGCCTGATGATGCCTGAAGTTGTTGGATATCTATGCGCCTAAATCCATTATAATATTGTATATACTGTAGTTTGGTTAAGCAAGTCATATTGATACTATAATCAACAGAAACTGATGGTGCCTTTGTAACTCATGTTAGTATTCACTGGTCTGACAGGTAAGAGGGAACATTTTGTAAGATTAGAGAATGTTTGGAGAACTTACCCTCACTCTCAGGCACCCGGGGGGTCATGGACTCAGGGACAACAGCGGAGAAAATGTCAGATCTCTACAGATGAAAAAAGAAGGGGCATGGAAAAGGAAGAAAATTAGATATTAAAAAAAAAAAATCAGAGTTATCTCAGTCCTAAATGCTGGATGTGGGACCATAAGGTCTGCAAGGCCATAGAGAGTCCAATTTCCCATTTTAAGGTTTACAAGAGTGCCGTATATGTGCCATTAATGTGCCCAAAGTGCTTGCATCTGACTCACAACCCCTTGAGATAACTAGCCAATTATACAATTACAGTGGACGGATTGTTGAAAGCAGAAAGCAGCAGGGTGGATGCAACAACATTAACGTCAATTATTGCTGGAAAAGATAATCGAATTAAGCTTAAATTAATAAAGTGTCTTTCTTTGTTATTGCTGATTAATCAGTAAGCAGCATGAAGGTACCAACCTCTTTGGAATAAAACCCTTAAAATAACTGATTTAACCTGGTTTGATCTATAACCTAATTTTATCTCTAGTCTACACTTCATTTGATGTATTACTATGAAAATCTATCTGCACTCGCCATTGTCTATTATTATTAGGCTGTTTGTAACAGTGATCTCCAGACTGTACAGCAGACAATGTCTGGAAACATCTTAAACAGTGTCCTAAATGCTTTTATACCCTCATACCCTTGAGGACAAGTCAACAGTTTGGGATGGGCCCTACATAGCACTAACCTTTAAAACTATAGCAGCAGTTCAGAATTAGCTATGACACCAGGTGAGATTAAATCAGTACCACTGGGGCTCAGGAATGTCAATTACTATTTTAGGTACAGTAAGAACTGGTCATGTCATTTAGAGGCATGATCAGGCTCACAGCAAGAGACTTTCAACAAAACGTAACGTTAAGCGCATTCAAAGCACATAGTGACAGTTATTATTATGGTAATGAGAATATTATTGTTAGAAAAAAACACTGGGCAGATGGGTACTAAATAGGATGGTATGTAAATATAAAATTTGTAATTACTTGTTCTGCTGTATACTTAAACTTCTCTCTCTCTCTCACTGTCTCGCTTTCTGTCTGTCTCACTGTGAATACTTCCTGCTGAGTCTCCATATGTTGTCCAGTTTATGTCCGAGTGTCCTAGTTCTCTTTATCTACAGTCCAGTGCACACATCCAAGTATGTAGCTTTGTGTTGTGTCTTACCCTCCGCTGGAGGTCGTCCTTGTCCTCGGTAGAGCTGCCGCTGTCTTGTACACTTCTGAAGGTTCCAAACGTCTGCGTCTGACTGCCTACACACTCGTCCGACTCTGGCACACATAGCACGAGCCAGGAGTTACACAACAGTGCATCCATACGTTAACAACATAATAACAGTATTCTTCTTGAAAACACAGAAGGTCTGACATTTGAGCTTTGCCTCCTTTCAGACTTCACTCGTTGCTCATGAGCCCATGGCATTTTATTATGAAGAGAAAATGTGAAATGAAACAGTGTCTCATTGACAGGGCAACGAGAACTCCCTCTAAAGAGCAGTGAAGTCTGAGCGTCCTCTCTAAGCCGCCTCATTCAGTCACTTCACATCTTAATCAGTATTCCAGCCTGTCTGGTTTTATCTCTGTTATTTTGGCAGGCTCAGAATGAACATGTTTGCAAGAAGTAAAATGCTCTGTATCTAGAGGGAAAAACAACTTCATGTCAAAAGCACAGCTGAAAACAGCAAATGGTGTGATTTCAACATGTATTTCTTTATTTTCATTCATATGTCTTATCTTATCTTATTCTTATGAGCTTTAGGTTCCTCTCTTCAACCTGCTAGATGTATTTAAAAACAGATATAATTAAAATGAAAAGGTTTACCATAACATTATTTCTCCAAAACAAAAAGGCAGAAACGTATGTTAAGCCCAGGTATGAGACGCAAATGAACATGGTGGCTTAATTGTCCATTGGCTACTGTATTGTTGAACAGAGCTCAATCAGGGACATGCTGAGCTTTAAAATCTGATTTCCGACGTGCTGATCCTGGGCCAAAGTGAGAAAAAAAAGCACTTATCTGTATGATAAAGGTAGCAATTTTGCTGCTAGAAGGCTCTAATGGAGATTAATGACAGAGCTGCCATCTTGTTACAAAATTCACATTTGTCCTTGTCAAATTGTGATAATGTTCATATATGAACAGCATTCTCCTACCTCCTCCAACAACACTGAGGTGTAGATTGTGACTGACAGTGTTTGTGCTGAGTTACACAACTCTCATAGACAAAGACAATTACAAATTTACCACAGTTTATCAGTAATCTGTGTAACAGTAAAAACATTGAAAAAGCCAATTACTCAGTTATTACCCTTTCCTGGGACCACTGACTTCATTTTACTACTTTTTTAACACAATCTTTAATGAAAATTGGTGGTCATGCAAGTTAATTAAGCCCCATTTTTTCCTGAAAATACCTATTTTGTAGTGGAAATACACAAAACTGTTCGTAATAATCCCCTAGCACGTTATCGGTGGAAAAAAGCTGTGTGTACAACATGGTCAGGTTGGCTGTTGCTTTCCTTAATGACAATCATTGCTGTAATGTATGAATTCCTGGATCACACTGGCACAGTGCTGAGGCTATGTGTTTTTGTGGCTCACCTCCTACAGCTAGGTGTCTCTCAGGACACTGCGGCGCAGCACCTCTCTCGCTCAGCTGTGTCTGGCTGTTGACACCATTGTTGTTGTTGTTGTTTACCTGAATGCCATTTTGTTTCATCAGCTGCATTAGCTCGGTCTCCAGCACTGCAATCTGAACAGAAAAAATGGACTCGTATGATTATCACAAATGGGATTCTTATTCTGTTCTTTACATTCTGACTGTCGACACTGTTCTCCAGCTATAATCTGAATTAGAATCGAAATTCAGGCCCAAATAAACACTGCTCTGTTATCACCATTACAACGGGGTGGGAAGGAAATACACTGAAAGTGGATAGTCTGGAAAGTCTAAGCGCTCTTTCCAGACCTCGAGTCCTTCAGTCAATCGTCGATCAGTGTTGAGCATGGATAAAAACTACCAGCTTAACATGATACACTGCAGGACAGGAACACATTCAGAAGAAACCGCAGTGATGAGTACAAATTTGAGTATTTCTGCCAGCTTGTGCCATCTCTAAATAAACTCCTTGTGTGTGTGTGTGTGTGTGTGTGTGTGTGCATGTGTATGTACGTGTATAATTACCTTCACTTGCAGCCCATGGATCTCAGCTAAATGAGCCTTTTCCACATCCTCAAGTCTCTTCTTCTCTGCCTCTTCCCTCTGGGCAAACTCCACCTCCCTGAGAAAGAGTCGTCCAGTTTTAATAGAAAGTCAGGCATCTATGTGTGTGTGAGTGTGTGCGTGTGTGGTTTGTTCATCAGCAGAGTGAGCAGGGTCTAATCAGATGCCATGCGTCTGAGGAGTCTTTGTATTACCCCACCCGAGCCCCACTTTATAGCTGGAATAAACTCACTTATTCCCCTCAACAAACTCAGTGCTTAGACGCAGTTCGCTTTTGCAATGTTGCCCCAAGTGGGACTGCAATTAAAGCCAGTCAGGCTGTGCAGGAGCTGTTATGATAGGCGTGACCATGAAGATCATTTCTCTCTCTCTCTCTCTCTCTCTCTCACACACACACACACACACACACACACGCACGCACACACACAGACACCCTCACTACAGCTCCTGTGCACTCTCTGTGCGGTCCAATTCTACACACACTCAAAGAGCTTATCTGGATTACAATGGCTACAAAATATGCAATGTTTTTTTTCCTGTTCAGTAGATTTTAAAAAGCCTTGTAATCTTTTCACAGCTGAAGTCTCATAAATCTAGCCAGATCTAATACACAAATCATTAAGCACTAAAAATGAACAAAATGTCCAGCTCTCAGCCGTGGGGGGGGGAATCAGTGGATTAAGTAATGGCATGTGTGTAGCTATAAATGGTAGCTTCTGTTTCTTCTCCCAAACCCCCAGTATGTATGTGAAAGCTCTGCTGATGATCTCACTTCTGCTGGAAATCCTTGATCAGTTTCTTGGCCTTGTTGTATTTCTTCTCCAGGGCTTGGTACTGATTCTGAGCCTCCTTTAAGTGCTCGTTGACAGTGTGGCAGAGCGTCTGAGCCTCAATCCAGTAGCTTTCCAGCTTTAACATCCTTTCCTTATTATCCTCAATACTCTGCTTCAGCTGGCTTCTCTCTCGCTCCCAGCGGGCCTTCTCTTTCTCCACTGCCGCCAGCTAGAGAGAGAGAAGGAGGGAATCAATAAACACAACATAATCATACTAGTACATCCAACACCAGAATTACTGGCACCCTTCAAGAGAAAAGAATTACAACAGCAGAGAACAAGATGAGCGGAAAGAAAATCAATGCAGATCTGAATGCTGTTGAAAATCTGTGATAGGGATTATAAAGTGCAAATCTAAGAATATAAAAGAGCTTAAAATGTTTCACGCTGAGGATATGCAATAGACTTTACACATGTTATTTTACATTTAGAGAATGGTCACCAAAAGTAATTTGCACCGCACATTAAGAAAAAGTAAAACTACAGCATCTTCATACATTTAAACTCGAAATATCACTTGTTGCATGACTTTCTTGCTCATTTTGATGAAGGGTGTCAATAATTCTGCAGCTGACTGTTTTAATCTATCCACTCGGAACACAATCCTTTTAAGCCTTTAAGTCTTTCTACACTTTCTGAAAAGCCTAAGGCACATTCATAAAAATATTTGCCAACAGGGCATACTGTATTTTGGTACTATTTCCAGCAAATTCATCAAAATCACCCACTCAAAATAAAATCAGAGAACACACACCAGCGTAGAATAACAAAATGAAGAAATATTCAAATACAAGCAAAATTCATCATAGGTAAAGATAAGAATTTTTTTCAAAACGTAAATAGATGAGAAAATGGACTAGAGTCTGCCAACAGGTAACTGTTTCTCTAAGAGTAAATGTTTGTCGAACGTACTACGTGTACAATCGGTACTCTTCACGGGCTTTAGGTGGAGTAAGAAAATCACATCCAAATGGTGATTCACAAACAGGAAAACAGCAAAAATAATAATAATAATAATAATAATAACAAGGCAGATGCAATCATCCAGGTAAAAAGATGTGTGTTGTGTGTGTGTGTGTGTGTGTGTGTGTGTGTGTGTGTGTGTGTGTGTGTGCGTGTTATGTGCCTGTGTTATGCTGATTACGTTGTTAAGTTGATTATTTTCCAATAACATCACGTCCCTAAGCACTGGCACTACAGACACTAAGAATTTATTAGTTATGATGGTACGTTCATGAAACAAATGAGTTCCTGTTGTCATTTCATTTATAACACCTAATAAACAGTCAGAACCAGAGACACGTCAATACCAACTCTAGTATAGTAGGGTATCATTGCAGTACAGTGCTCATTTACTCATACTCATATAAAAAAGCTGAAATACAAACATTGCAAGCGTCTATACATTGCTCGTGAGTCAGACAGCAGTTCAGGGTATCTTTTAATGACCACGCTTGCTGGAAATGCTCAATGCATTCTATTAGATACTGTTCAAACTCATAACATCTTAAACATAAACCTCATCATGGGGAGTTCAGTGCTAGCAGCACGCAGCAGAAACCAACATAAACTACGCTGAATTGTTCCAGGATAGCCCTGATAACTACTTAATACTAAGTATCTGTATCAGTGAGTGCCAAAAATACATGTACTCATACTCAGTCTGAAAAAGCTTGTATCTATGCATCCCTAATCATAATCTCACCAGCTTTGCTTTTTCTGTCTCTTGATCTTAGTAAGGCATAAAAATGCAGCTTGCCATGTTGCTGAGAAGCCAAAAACTGGAAAACTCTGTCCTAAAGACATAACTCTGTCAGAAAACTTTAAGTTACAGCTTTAGCTCTGGCACTGAAGGCTCCTTTCAAAAATTCAAGAATATCAATCAACAACTATTACTTACAGAAATGACTATTTAATTGCCAGAAATTACTATTTATTACTGCAGAAATATCAGATACCATATAAGGAAGAGCATATTAATATAAACCTATGATTAGCTTTGAAGCTGCAACTGCAATCAGAGCTGCTGTTATAGAAAATTAATCAACAGTGCTATAGAAGTGCTTACATCATCAGTGTCTACAATGCATTTATGAACAGACATTATATTGCATTATGTACACTAAACTATGAAGTCATAGATACATACATGCTTTATAAATGATGAATGTAATAACTGTTTTTTTGCATCCCAATATTCTAAGTTATTATGGATATCATATAGTATGAAACGCATTTGCAATGCGTTATGAATACATGAGTCTTAAAAAATATCTCAAGCTTTCTTCAAAGAACCAAATGTTGAATGCATGTTAATTGTAGGGAAAACCCAAGTTCCTACCTTGCTCTTGAGTTTCTGGATCTCGGCCTCAGTGACACTGTGCTTGATCTGTAGCTGTGGACAGAAAGAGAGCAAAAGCAGAGAGAGAAAGAGGAAGAGAGTGAAGATGATTTAATGTTAGGACAGAAGGAGATGTCCTCTACAACCCTGCACACTCTCCCTCCCACTAGCTCACATTCAGGATACACAGAAATATAAGCGTGAGAGAGAAATGCAGTGAAGAAAGTAAAAAAAATAATAAAACGTGAGAGAGACAGGGTAGTCTCTGGGACTTAATATAAAGTATAAGACAGCACATTTACTGAAGTGTACGAAGTGTAACACAGATGACTGGGTGCGAGCAGGATTTCATGTGAAAATCACTTGCAGAATCTTTGAATACAATGAACACTAAAAGGCAGGTTGACTGCATAGAAATGAAGTTTCAATGCAGTTTGTTTTGCATCACTTGGAATCGTATTGTCAATTAAAACACAGACTCTTCTTTAGCGATGCATAGATAACAACACTGGTATTAGATATCGTCCTTCTTTACTCACACCTAATAATAAATGGTCCAATCTAATACCATGTGATAGTATGTGATGTAAGCCTAGTGCACGCTGCTGCACTAATGGAAAGAAAGTACTGATCTGGACGCATTTCACGATTAATAATGGCAAAGCAGACTGCAAACTGTGCTCTGTGAAAATAAGATTTAGGATGAGGACTACAGCACTTCTTACAGTACAAGTAATCTGATAAAAACAGCTTAAACCTGAAACTCAGCACAAGGGGTTCATTATTAGAAGCACGATAGCAAGCACAAAAAGTGAGAAACAATTGCCTACAGACAAAGCCATGTGAGTGAAAATAACAGGTCCTACTCGGTATTTATGGTCTTGAAGATCGGCCAATACTGGTCTTTGACAATAAAGGGATGGAACGTATTTTACTTAGAGCTTTACAGAAGTGTTTTTCCGTATCGAAACAAAACCTGTTCTCCATTGCAACCCTACTCGTCTCAATGTAACACATGCGATGTTCATAACCACTATTTAAACCGAGGAAATAAACAGAGCTAAAAAAGTAGTATTGGTATTGGTACTGATATTGACAAGTATCAAACTTGTCCTTGATCTGTCCTTGATCATTGCATCCCTACCCTTCAAGAGTTCCCTCTTGCTAATCTACTCCAAATGAAATGAACTTGGAACTTGGTCCCTACCTCTCGGAATTTCTGGTAGAGTTTGGTTGCATCCAGCTCTGATGGTGAGATGAGGTCTTCGTTTTCAGGCAAGTCGAAAACCTCAATGGTTACGTCTTTCTCCGGCCTGCCAGGTCCCACGTTCTCGTCCTCGTCTGTGGCGTACTCTCCTGTCTGAGACAAACACACAAGCGGAAATTCACTGACACAGGTAGATATCACAAGTGCTAATTAATAGATGGCACCTGAAAGAGTTCTTAAGTGTATCTCAGCAACTTGGTCATAAAGCCTCCGGGTATTAATTTTGCTAATTAAATAAATCAGTCATTCCTTATAGCACCCTGTTTGAACTGTATGCTCTAGTAGTGAGACTGTAAAACAGTTCCTCCACTAAACAGCCTGCATCTGTAACCAGAACCAAACTGTAACTCCAAATGTTCTACTTTCTCTAATGCACACACATGAAAAGGGACATTGTGCATTAACAAAAAAGACAAGCTCATAGAAGCTAGAACAGAGTAACAGTCTCCACCAATACTGACCTGCTCAGGAGGGCAAGTTCATTATGTAGTGTCACATTCAATTAGTCAGTGTGTAAAACAGCCTACTCACACTCGATTATCTTAATGCACCTGTCTTCGAAAGCTGAAAGGTGATTTGTGCGCTTGGAAAGACATTCCGGGATGTTCCCTCACCTGATATAAACCAGTCATTAATAGCATCCACTGTTCATCTTACTATCCTTGTGCAGACCTTGCATTAACAGCATTATTAATGCAACTAATAACGGTATGTCTTCACCTAAATCTAACGTCAGTAACCACAAAGCAATGATTTCACCTGTTCATTTATTTTTTTTTAAAAAAAGCATCATTCAGAGAAACTTTTACATTGTTAGGACTATCTTGCTGATCCCACCAGGAATAGTGTTACCCATGCTTTATTCTCGTTTTACTACATAGTCAGGAGTTTTCACATCTTTAATTCCCAAAACAGGACACGCATGACTTGCACTTTCTCAGCAGCACTGTCAGAAAACCATCATTTGAGTACTGAGTCTTTTTCATAATGCCCAAAGTACAACCTTAATGCACAAACACAGACAAGCAAACATACTCTTCTTCACTCTCACAGGGCCTTGTAGACCAGTGGGATGAGACAGGGCATGGCTTGAACCCCCATCATTACAAAATCCTGCTCTGCCTCTCAAAAAGCTACACTAAGCACTTATCCCAGTCTGCAAGCCAACTACAAATCATTGCCATTATTATATAAGGACAGGACATTGTAATGATAATGTTTGGAAATCTATGCCTTTAAATATTGAACATGTCAGGCTGATATTTTAACATGTTACACTGATAAAAGAAAAATTGATGCTATCCATGTCCACTAAAATACATTAAACAGTCAGTATATAAATACCACTGGACGTCTCCACAGATAAATACTGCACTATTAAACTAAAATGTACTATTAATTGTCACTGGGATGATACTGTAATGCCTAGGTACAGTAGGTTGCCCAAGAAATTAATGTGGTATACCTTATATACCTTACCTACCTATATGTAGTATACAATTTTATGTTGCTTAAATAAGTTGTAAAGACTCACTACATTAACTTTCCCCAAAGGCAAAAAAGTTGCCACTTTAACATGCAATGGTACATTAAAGGTTTTATAACCAATGCTGTGATGTTGTGGGTTCATAAAATTAGTACAAATATAACCCTGGTATATGCTTAGCATTTATTTTAAACATATACTAGGAGCCTGTAATAGATATATTAACTATTATTGACTTTTATTATATTATAATATTATAACTACATTGACTAGAAAGCTGTTGAATTCTCGCTTCTGATTTGTCAGGAGGTATTGATTAATTTTAACAGCAGCTCTGACAGTACTTCTGTCTGCAAGACAAATTACAGGTTTATATTAATGTGTTTGATCTAATACATTAGTGTTTCTATAGTAACAGCATGCACAATGACTTGTACGGCAGACACTCCATATAAACATTTAAAATTGCGTGTGAATTCTTCTGTAAGGAGATGTTCATTTAACGTTTATGGAAACAGTCTCCAGTTTCAGTGCTTTGTAACAGTCAGAGGTAAAGCTAAGCTTTCAGACACGGGATGTCTTTAGCATGAAGGGCTTTGCAGTTTCTCAGTAACATTTTTTGACTTATTAACTACAAGAGAAAGAGAAATGGTCAGGATGGTGTTTATAGCTGCTATAACATATATAATTTCTTCACAAACACATTACAAATGTCACGATACAACAGATTACAACAGATTACGTTACAGATACAACGTGTCTTCTATAATAAACAAAAGATATTCCGTTTTGGCAAATTATTGTGGAGCAATAAAATAAGTACACTACCAGTCAAAAGTTTGGACACACCTTCTAATTCAATGTTTTTCACTTTATTTTTATTACTTAAAAGACACTTCATGTCTTAAAGTAATGATGGACTGTTGTTTCTCTTTACTTAGTTGAGC
>JAQQZR010000023.1:21585808-21597915 GCA_030068235.1 Notoglanidium macrostoma | reverse complement strand
TCACACCTATGGGCAATTTAGAGTAGCCAGTTGACCTAATCTGCATGTCATTGGACTGTGGGAGGAAACCGGAGCACACGGAGGAAACCCACGCATGCACGGGGAGAACATGCAAACTCCGCAAAGAAAGGCACCCTGGGTAATCCGGGGATCGAACCCAGGACCTTCTTGCTGTGAGGCGACAGTGCTGACCACCGCACCTGCATAAATTTTACTCCATTTTAAGTTTCTAAGCATGGAAAACACACTACCCAAAACAAGAGTTTAGTTAGAGTGGATGGGGGAGATATTTAAAAATGCCAGTGTGATGTTTATTGCAATGACTCAACCCTAACTGTCATGTGATCCAGCTCCAACACCAACCCTTTTACAATTGAACTGATCTATGTACAATAACGTACATAAATATACATTCCTGCATTCATCTGCATGTATCTAAATGAGAAGGTACAGCGGTTGTATTTTGCAGGGAGATGTTAAAAAGGAAATAAAAACATTTTCACATCATTTTAGCATAATATATTGTAGAGATGCCAATTTTGGTCAAAACCTAGACTTTTGTCTTCTTTGGCCCTTTGCTAGAATTCAGCCACAATGACATCTGCTGGGTTTATATACATATTTATTTATGTAGAACTATGTAAATTATATAAATTTCCTGACTTAAGTAATCATTTAAGTAAGTACTTTCCAACCAGCTCCGCATTCGAGTGTAGATTTGTTAAACAATATGAAAATGCCAGTGTGGATGAAAAACATTATGAATCGGTATCTGTGATCCCTGGCAGGGTTATTCAGGGTTCAGCAGGCTATGGCTTGCACAGACCAGTTGGAGGGGACAGATGTGCTGCTGTAAGGCTTACCTCGTCATCATCAGCATCATACTGTGCATACTGCTGCTCCATCATCTCTCTCTGATGCCTCTCCTGCTCCAGTGTCTGACTGATCAGCTGAGCTACCTCACTCTCCTGCCCTGGACGCTCCCGGCCAATCACAAACCTGCATGAAGATAAAACAGCCAATTAGTAGGCTAGGATTATTATTGCTGTTGTGGGGATTCTCTGTTCTGTATGCTTGTGCGTGTCTACAGATTGTGGTTTAAAGCTTAAAAGCTCCACTGCTATTAAAAATAACAGAATGAAAACAAAAGACAGAGTAAAGCTAGACGAGGACTATTTTTAAGGAAAAAAATATAAAATTATATGGATTCCATTCAGTCCAGGTTATTCCTAAACCTCTGTCAGCATTGGTTTAAAATGGGAGGTTGTGCTACACCTGCAAAGGGTATATTATTCCTTATTCTGCTAAACTCCCATCAGCTTTTTGTTTTTATGTAAGTCGACAGTTTTGTGATTCTTAGATTTTCTCTTTAAATTATTTAATTAAAGCCTTACATTTAACTGGACACTATAATACAGACAGAATGTGTTAGCTATGTTATCATGGTGTGGTTTTGGTCACGGTACATGAGGTTACCTGATGTCACTCCATGTACCATCCTACTTAAACAAGCCATGATGAGAAAACAAATTCAGAATTCACTCAACTGAAAAGAGCAACATTTTGAAATCCAAACAGATCTACTAGCTACTAGTAAGGAACTAATCATGAGAATAAATCAATAGGGCAATTTAAAGGTGAGCACTGCTGATGGCACTAAATGTCAAGCTCTTTTCCCACAGAAATGCACTCTTGGTCTCAGTAGCAGCCCATTATTCTCCTGTGTTGACATTAAATGTTTATTTATATATTTATAGTAGGCATGTCCAGGCTCAAGGTAAGACATATGTGTGGATGGATATATAAAAATAATCTGTATACAAGTTGACAGGTGCACCCCTGCAAACACTGAAAAACAATAATGAGTAGTTATGTAAAAACATAACGGTATATTTTCAATATAATCCTTTTACCCATCTCCTTTCTAATGTCACTCATAGACTGTGAAATGCTTCTACATTTTTCACTGTTAATCTGCTGCTCATACTGGGAAAAAATGCATTTATCTACAGATCTACAGAAATATATCAATTCCAGTTATAAATTTTAAACAATTGAATTTACAAACGTATCCCTAATGAGCAAGCCTGTGGTAATGGTGACAAGAAAACATTCCCTGAAACATGAGTCAGAACTCTTGAGAGGAACCAGACTCAAAAGGGGACCCACTTGGGGACCCAAAACGACCCATCCTCATTTGGGTGACACCGGCTAATGCAATTACAAATAACACTTCTATAACTGTGTGTTCTATGGTCAACTGAATAGCCAGAAAACTCACCATAGGAATACTTCAACTTTGTTTGGTCAAAATCTCAAGCCTTTTTCCTTTTCCAGTCAACTGGCTCATTTGACATTTTTCAGAAGTATTTTTGAGTGCTCACTTGTACTAGCGTACTCTGAAATTAAAATGTGCAGCTCCTACACAAATTTCATGAAGGTTGGCAGGCCTGCAGGTGTCTTCAATCAAAATGCTGTAATGCCACATGTCAGATCTCTCTATATATCCTGCAACTTACATTAAACCTTCTGCTACAGACTTCAAATACAAAAAAGACAAGCTTCTAGGAATATTATCTATTCTCATTTCCCCAAAGTACCAAGTGATCTCTTGTCAGTGTGTGAAACTAAAGCAGGGAGAGGACCTCCTAATCGTTCTGTATCCGCACCCAGCCCTGAGGTACATCTGAAATATCAGCCGAGCAAATCCTCATGGCTGCTCCTGTGGCTCTACAGTGGAGCTGACCTGGATAAAGGCCTGCGTGCCAGCGTTCACACATACACGCAGATCGGGCCGTCAGATGTAGTGGGCATACTGGGCTGACAGACGAGCCAGTTAACCTCTTCTGCCAAACTGCTTGCAAGTCCTCATTGAATTACAACCCAATGAATCATTCTGTGAGTCAGTTTTAATACATCTGTCCAGTCAGATTCAGTGACCATTTAAGTAGATGTGGTTTGAGACTTTGAGATTAATTTCTAGGTTAAATATAGAACGACAGGAGAATCTGGGCCACAAGGCGACACGCTCAATACGAGAAGGGGAATTCCTGAAGGAGAGCGCAAATCAGAGAAAAAGAGAAAGAAAGAACAGACGTGCTTAATGGAAAGATCTTGAAGAACAGAGCAGGTAACACTTTCTATGAAGGACATATCTTTAATGACCTACACAGTACAGCCCAACTGCACTCAAATGTACTCTGAAAGAGTTAATTCAACACGCTAGGTGTTAGTTCAACATGTGTATGAACACATTCAAGTGTTTATAATGACATTATATTATTATTATAATTAAAGCACTGGGTTTTTACCAATTGTTAGTAGGCATTATGAATCATACAACAGCAGCTCTGTTGAATTCTCCATTCTGATTGGTTAGAAGGTATTTAATTTTCTATAACAACAGCTCTAGCGGTACTGCCAACTGAAAGGCAAATCACAAGGTTATATAAAGGAGCTGGTTTTAATACATGTTTCTATAGTAACTGCTAATTCACAAGGACCTGCACAGCAGAGCTCACATAATTTAAGTCTAACAACAACAACAAAAAAAGTAACAATGTATAACCCTTGATATGGTGAAGATTTCTCCAAGGAGAATGTTTATTTAACATGTATACAGTGGATATAAAAAGTATACATCCCCCCCCCCCCCCCCAAAAAATGGTAGGTTTTTGTGATGTAAAAAAAAATAAAACTAAATCAAGTCAGAACTTTTGCCACCCTCAATGTGAAATTATAATTTATAAAAAGTGAAAAACACTCAGAAACGTTTCAGGGAAAAAAAAAAAAGTTACAATAACCTCATTCGATAAGTGTGCACACCCGTAGACAACTACTGTGTTGAAACACCTTTTGATTTTATTTATTACACCACTCAATCTTTTGGGGTAAGAGTCTATCTGCATGCAACTTTCTCCCACTCTATCTTCCAAAAACATTTTATAGCTGTCAAATTGTGAGGGCATTTCCTGTGCACAGCCTGCCTTAGGTCTCCCAAAAGATTTTTAGTTGGATTCAGGTCTGAGCTCTGGCTCGGCCATTCAAAAACATTGACCTTCTTCTGGTTAAGACATTCCTTTGTCGATTTGGATGTGTACTTTGGGTCATTGTCTTGCTGAAAGGTGAAATTCCTATTCAACTTCAGCTTAATAGCAGACACCTGCATGCTTTGCACTGAAAACGACTGGTATTTGTAGCTATTCATGCTTTCCTCCACCTTGATAAAAGTGCCAGTCCTGGCTGAAGAAAAGCAGGCCTAAAGCATGATGCTGCCAACGCCGTGTTTTACATTGGGTATGGTGTCCTTTTGGTGATGTGCTTTTTTTTTTTTGTTCCAAACATTTCTTCTGGAATTATGGACTATTTTAAGCTTTTGGAATTGTTCTCATCAGACCATAACACATTTTGCTACAAGTATTTTAGGGTGATTTAGTCAGACTTGGATGTTTTATGTGAGAAAGGGCTTCTGTATAGCCTCCCTACCCCACAGCCCAGACATGTGAAGAATACAAGAAATTGTTGTCACATGCAGACAGTAATCATTACTTGTCAGATGTTCCTGCAGCTCCTTTAATGTTGCTATTGGTTTCCTGGCAGCCTCCTTGGTAAGTTTTTGTCTTGTTCTTTTGTAAGATTTTGGAGAGACATCCTGTTCTTGGTGATGTCACTGTGATGCTCCATGTTCCCCAATTGTTGATGATGGCCTTCACGGTGTTCCTTGGTACATCTAATGTATTATTTTATATCCATCTCCTGATTGTTACCTTTCATCAAGTGAGATACCATACAGGCTTGGTAGGCTCATGGCTTCAGCAGATGGATGAAAACAAGAAGAGGTAAAGAAAAGCCTACAAAAACAGCCGGTCTTTAGTTGGGGACAATCAGAATAATTTCACTGATGACAGCTGTATGGTAATTTCTTTTGAACATGAGATTGAATGTGATTGGTTCAGCTACATCCCCAATTATACAAGTGTGCATTCTTATGCAACCAGGTTATGGTAACTTTTTTTATTTGTGCTATTTTTCCCTACAATGTCTCTTAGTGTTTTTCACTTAATACTTTGTAATTTCACATTGAGGGTGAATAGAGTTGACATGATTTTCTTAGTTTCATGATTTTACTTCACAAAAAATACTGCCATTTTAACAGGGGATAATAATAATAATAATAATCTAGACACTATGAAATAACATATGGAATTATAAAGTGACGGAGAGAAGTATTAAACAAATCAACTTCATTTTACATTTTTAAATTCTTAACAGTATTCCTGATGCTCCTTTCATGTATCCTGAGCATTAACTTCACTTTTGATATTTGTCTTAGAAACAAATTTCCACCATAACCCTTTACCAAAATGTCTATAATCAAGTAAGTGTGTCCCAACTTGTATAATTTTATAGAAGTATATAAATTCAGTTACCAGTTTAAAAAAGTTGAGACTGTGTGTCTATGACTAAATAAAATATACTAAGAAAACTGAGAGCGTCTTTGACAGCGGTGATATAATGTCCTACGTATATTACGACATTATGTTAATAATTTATAATACATAATAAACATACAGTAGCTATAAAGTATAATGCATTTTCATACAGTGAAAGTATTTTTGAACCCTTTCAGGTTTTCTATATTTCTACATAAATATGACCTAAAACTTTAAAATCCTAGAAGTTGATATGTGTGGAGAAAGGAAAACACTGCATTCCAGCATAAGAACCTAATCCCATCTGTGAAACATGGTGGTGGTAGTATCATGGTTTGGGCCTGTACCAAAGAATGGTACAAGAAGAATAAAGTTAATGTTTTGGAACTGCCAAGTCATAGTCCTGACCTTAATTCAACAGAAACGTTGTTGAAGGACATGAAGTGAGCAGTTCATTTGAGGAAACCCATCAACATCCCAGAGTTGAAGCTGTTCTGTACGAAGGAATGGGTTAAAATTCCTCCAAGCAGATGTGCAGGACTGATCACTAGTTCCCACAAACATTTAGTTGCAGTTATTACTGCACAAGGGGGTCATAGCAGACACTGAAAGCAAATGTTTTGCTTTCAACTTTTTTTCAGGCAGCCGTGGCCTAAAGGCTAGAGAAGTGGGTTTGGGACCGAAAGATCGCTGAAAGGTCCGATTCCCTGGACCGGCAGGAAAAATGTGTGGGTGGGGGGAGTGAAGGCACATCCACGGCTGACGTGCCCTTGAGCAAGGCACCTAACCCCAACTGCTCCCCGGGCGCTGTATCATAGAGCTACCCACTGCTCTGGGTATGTGTGCACTTCTCACTTGTGTGTGTTCACTGCTTGGATGGGTTACATGTAGAGGAAAAATTCAAACCTTGCTTGGTTCAAGGTATGCCACAATCACAATTAATTAAAAAAAATAATTAAATGAATGAGCAAGTACAATATTTTTGTCTTTTCTGTTTAAATTGGGCTCTCTTATCTACTTTTAGGGCTTCATATGAAAATCATATTTATGCAGAAATTCATTTACGCAGAAAAACATTGTGTGTATTGCTGCATTCATAGGTTAATATAGATATGACCTTCACTGAACATATAACCACTGACCTCCTTATGCCACTATCAGTATTTGCTGAACAAATAGCTTCGGCTCACCTTAACCCAGAACAGAGCTAAGCACTTCTGAAGTGTTGCAGAAACATGCATAATTACTTCGCACTGATGAATCTTTATCCCAACTACTTCAACAAGTATGCATTTCTTAATTGCAACATCAACATTTATTCTAAAGAATCCACTCTGCTGTTAATCTTTGTCATGTAAGCAATAATTGCAGAGGCAAAGGAAGAGAGGTGATTAAAGAAAAAGTGTGTGTGTGTGTGGGGGGGGGGGGCACGGTGCAGATGATTTTGGTGTAAAAATATATCTCCGTCACGCTGTGCCATCCTTGTGTTTATCAAGAGTGCATTTTCTTTCAGTTGAATCTTGCTTCGCTAACACAAAGAGCTGCTCTGTTCCGTGTCTGAAGGCGTACACTAATGAGAACTGTGGCCTTTGTGTTACTCACACACAGGAGAAGCAGAAAATATAAGCTGAAATTCTGCAGTAATGTTGTACATTAACATAAAGGGACATGCAACTAGTAAAGGGAAGGCATTTCAAAAGTGCGTGTGTGTGTGCATGGTTTAAACTACCATATCCCATTTATCCTATAATTTCATTTATATATATATATATACACACACACACACACACACACACACACACATACATACAAAACATACATATTTAACACATGTATAACACAAATAATTCCAAAAATACCATTATATAATATTTTTTGGGAATACTTGGGAGTCTTACCTGACCACGCCTTGGGTGTTTCTCAACACAGTGGCAGCAAAGCTCTGCGTCACACCCACCAGACTGGTGCCATCAACTTCCACAATCTGATCATTCACCTTAATCCTGGAGAACAACAAAGTAGGAGAGGAGGTTAAAAAATGTCTATATACATGGCCCAAATTTTCAAATCTGTATCCATGATTGATTCTCAGCATATCTAGTGAAAGTGTTATCACAGCTTTGCTCCGCGGAGTGACTGGATAGTTTTATACGTTAATTCTGCTATACACATATGGAATCAAAGAAAAAAATGTAAAAAATTATATATATTTATTAAACAATTTATTTATTTAACAATATATTTATTTAAACAATATGAACATGAACAATCTAAATTTGACTGGTTGAATATCTGAAAACTGAATAATTGTATAAGAAAGTAACTTATACGCAACATCTAAGATGCAAGTGAATAAACTTGGTATATGCTTTATAACTTTATTAAAAGTTGGAGGAAAAACCAGGAAGTACAAAGATATGCAGAACTTGGAAAACAAGGCTCTGAATTAATGAAAAAAAGATAAGACTTTGCAACAGTACAAAGAAAATGGTGGGATATACATAATCAAACTAATCAAAGACTAATAAAGACCAGAATTGTTCCCTGGACCACATGCAGGTTGGGAAAAAGCTTTCACGCTAAATAAAATGCAGCCAAATCTCAGGGTGGAGGACACTATGAGAGAATTGATGATGATGATGATGATGATAACGAGCATCATCAATTTTTGTACATTAATCCTCTTGTGTAACACAGTGCTAAAATCTTAGGCACCCTATTTTTTTGCTATAGATAGACTTCTGTTATTTCATTATTGAGTCAGTACAAAAATATTTAATATTTACAAACATTGCTTTTCCAACAAAAATTTACATTATAGAAAAATGTTTGCATATCAGTAAAGAAAGCAATATATTACATAACAGACCAAAAAACATATTGAAGGCTGCTGTCTGAATATAAGAAGTAGTAGTGAGTGCGACAGTCAAAGTCCTCAGAAGAACTATGGCAGATTCTCCAAGATGTTCAGTAAAATTTACCAGCTAACTTCCTCATAAACTGCACAAATTGTGCCTGAGACTGCTCACTTTTTTTTTTTTTAAAGCAAAGGATTGTCACACCAAATATGCTTAGTTTACCAGTCTTTATAGTATTTTTATATAAATGTTTTTTTGCTTTACAACATGTGCTTAAAACCTTTGCACAGTACATATAGCTGTCAGAGACATCACCACAGAGCACCATCTCTGGACTTAAAAGGCAGAGTGAATTTAAACAGTACAGTATTTTCTTTTGACATGACTTTACTAGAATTAGAAATAAAGCGTGGGTTATCTCATTGAATTTTGTTAAATAGCAGGAAATGGGTGTGTTAATCCACAAACATTTTCTTTAAACTCTTGACTATTGCATTTGTCCTCCGGCTGCTTTCTGTTTAACTGCTGTGCTTTGTTCCTCTTTGCTGTTTGATGAACTAGTGTCTCGATCCACTGACCCCTTCCGAATACCAAACTGCTGGCAAATCCACTCTGTTATATCGACAGGCAGGTAGCAGAGTGCTTGCGAGACAGAATCTTAATGTGTTCCTTATGAGTATGGCATAAACACAGCTCGACCTTCAGCCTTGAGTTAATGTAGAGATAGAAATCATCAGCTCTATGAGAAAAAGTGAGAATTTCAGATAGCTCGAAAAAGACCTCAGCAGATCTTGCCCAAAGTTGTGCTATTAAACCAGCACAGTGCCAGACAAAGACTAAATAAAGGGTGGAGGAAATTACATTCAGGCTTCCTACAGTCGGAGACCTGAGGGCAATCTTTCCAGTCGCACACTAATCTCCTCCCGAAAGCATCCTTACTCATATTTCAGCAAGTTACTGTAGGCAACATGAGATAGAAAGGTACTACTTAGGTCTTTTTCTCTGGAATAAACTGGCACAGTGATCTCTCCCATGTCCCTACAACACTAATACCATGCACATGTTCTCATGTGGTTGGATTTGATCCCAATTCTGCTAATATATTCTCATGTAGCAAGCTCCTAAGCTCTGCTTTAATCCTATTGGTGGCAGTTAAAGTTACCTAGGCTAAGTAGGTAACCTGCTACAACATGGCCTCCCCTCCCTTCCTCTCTACATACTCTGCACCATAAAGCCTTTCTTCAGATTTCAGGTCCCGAGCTAATCGCAGCAAGCTGGGAAAAAGGTCTGGGAAAGGGTGCAGTGGTGCAAATCAGAGGTTATGAATCCGTTCTTATCCCCCACCTCTCTCTCTGCTCTTTTTACCCTCCGTCTCGCAGAAGTCCTTACCTCCCGTCTCTCTCTGCCGCTCCACCTTCAATAACAGTTTTGACAAAGATGCCCAGCTTCTCCAGGCCTGCGTCTGCACCCACTCCCATGCCAATAATGCTGATCCCCAGACCATCATCATCTGAACAGAAAAAAAGGGAATAAATAAAATAAAACATGCACAATGAGCATTCATAGACATTATCATGTAGCAGTGGTGGCTGGTTGTGGTATTTGATGAGGGGCTAAAATTTACTATCAATCAACAGAGCGATGCATTATATCATGAGGTGGCATCAATCGCATAATAAGAATGATGTGGGGCAAAATATCACACATACACACAAAAAACACTGCTGGGAAGAAAAGAATATGGAGGGCAAATAAATCATGTCAAGAGTTCATTGTTTAATTTTCTTAAAAATTTCTCGGAAATCCATAAGGCTCTATTGGTTTGTTTCTGCATTTTAGAAAATATTAAATAAATGAATTAATTAAATGGAAAGGTGGGCAAATGTTCAAATGCAATGTGCATGAATCCTGTAAATAGTTCATTTGAGACTCCTAGGACAAAAAGTAAGTCCAACACACACAGTGACCTTTACGCAACACCATAGTAATTATGTGCCTTATGTACATTAAACCCGGTAACATTTTCTAGGATTTCCTGACTGGAATTTCGCACCTTTATAAATATTTTAATATGTATAATTTTAACCATGTAGCCCCACACATGCTACCTCCATCAGTAAATCACTGTAACCAGTACGGTGTTGCAGACAAAAAAAAAAAATCACCCTTTTCCAGCTCCACTGGGAAAAGTTCCAGTTTCTCCACTCTCTTCTCCAGTTCATACTCTGCTGAGGACGCCACTGGATCCACCTCCTCGTTCCTGCGATCGTAATCCTCATTTGAGTAGGTATTAAAAACCTGGAGAGAAAAACAAGCAAACATTATCTCTCCACTGAGGTCAGTTAAAATCACAACCATTAATGTCTTTATTCCAGCCTCCACAAGTCTGGCAGGTGTGTTGCAGTAAATCACTGAGGAGTTGCAGGCACTGCCATTTTAAGATCTATGGAGTAGCTCATAAAGCAATCATACTATGTCTTCAGTTTCTGCAAGCAACGGCCTACTTTAAATGTTCGACACTAAAAATGACTGGTAGTTAAAATGAATTATGAGCATTGGACTGATTTGGGGGAAGCGGAAAATGTTGTCACTGTTGATTTGTTCGGTGACTTGGCCCCATAACAAAACTCAGCATCTGAAACAC
Source organism: Notoglanidium macrostoma (assembly GCA_030068235.1). Lineage (NCBI taxonomy): Eukaryota > Metazoa > Chordata > Actinopteri > Siluriformes > Auchenoglanididae > Notoglanidium > Notoglanidium macrostoma. The sequence goes on along the minus strand of JAQQZR010000023.1, from coordinate 21,586,981 downwards.
AAACAGTCACTTCCCATCCTGTCAGGGTAAGTGATGGTGCTGAGCAGTGGAGTGTGAAGGACCTGTCATGCAGAGAAGCCTCACCCACCCATGGCATCTCACACTGACCTCATCCTCATGCCACAGCAGAGGCCGCAAGCTTCTTGCTCACCTGCAGCCAGCTACACCAACTAATCCACAGTCTGAGTTTTAAACGGGGCCCTAAATCATATTAATGTGTATCATAATTAATAGGGTAATTAATAGGACATTTTCTCCATCATCAGCCAATCAGAAACATGTTTTGACATAAACAGGATATACTACTTTCATGTGCGTGATGTAGTGAAGTGGTTAGCATATTTGACAGTGTATTTCCATCTAGCAAGGTCAGTTCGTCACGGTTTTATTAACCATAGACGACTTAAATTATCCATCCATCCATCCATCCATTATCTATACTGCATTATCTATCTGGGTCGCGGGGAAGCTGGAGCCAATCCCAGCATCTTCGGGTGTGAGGCGGGGTACACCCTGGGCAGGTCGCCAGTCCACCACAGGGCCAACACAGACAAACAGCCACACACGTTCGCATTCACACCTATGGGCAATTTAGAGTAGCCAGTTGACCTAATCTGCATGTCTTTGGATTGTGGGAGGAAACCGGAGCACACGGAGGAAACCCACGCATGCACGGGGATAACATGCAAACTCCACACAGAAGGCACCCTGGGAGACACGGGGATCGAACCCAGGACCTTCTTGCTGTGACGCGACAGTGCTAACCACTGCACCACCGTGCCGCCCGCATAAATTATCCATCTCTTGTATTTACGCATACTGATTTTTCTGCTGCTTGGGCTCTCACGAAAGAAAAAATAACAATGTGTCTACTAACCAGAAAAAATAATCTGCATTTTATTATGCTCAACAGTATTATAATTACATTAACAGTACAAATAAGTACATTTACAAAATACATGACATTAGTAGTAAAGGTTTCAATTTACGACCTTGCCAATAATCTCACTTTGATCTAGGACACATTGCACTGGCTGAGGAAAGAGCTGTCCATGTTGGCCGGGGAAGCGGCGTGCCGGGAAGCGGTATGCCGAGTAGCGGTGTGCCGAGAGCGGTATGCCGAGAGCGATGTGTGAGGAAGCGGAAGTGCGGCGAGCCGGCCCCTAACAACCA
>JAQQZR010000023.1:21561326-21585708 GCA_030068235.1 Notoglanidium macrostoma | reverse complement strand
CTCGTTTCACTGTACACTGTATTACATGTATATGGTTGAAATGACAATAAAAGCCACTTGACTTGACTTGACTTGATGTAAAAAACAGCCTATTTAGACTTCCTCTTATAATCCCTCCTGTTTATGTATATTTCAGTGAAGAAGCCATCCAAGTATCCACAAAAGAAAGGCTGCTGACTGTTAAGGAATACATCCTAATAGTATTAAGTTTTTTATATTAAAATAAACCTATAGTTAGCTAAGGTGCTGTGGTTTTATTGTAACATTATAATAAAGCTGTAGTTGAACATTGCTGTCGTCTTACACTTGACACACTCTTTGCACTCTATGTAGTCCTGTGAATTACACCATGAGCCAGGAGGCACTCTTTTTAATCTATGCGAGACGGTTCTGGAGCAAAGATGCTTTTAAAAATGAAATAAAAAACTTATATGTATAAAAAACACAGTAAAACTACATTACATCAATGTTACTCTTTCCCTTTAAACCTGCATCAATTCTCTAAGGTACACTGCTGGACAGCTTTATAAGGAATCGTCAAGTAGTCTACCATTTTAGAGAATCAGCCACATTTTTCTGCAGACTTTGGCTCTCACATCTTTCTGTCCTAGACAGACATAAATATGTTCAGATCAGAACTCGGTGATGTGTAACAGAGCTCCTTGTTCTTTTCACTGATGGTAGTTCTTTATAGTTGACACTTCAATATTTAGAAATTTTAACACGTACTCTTTGTGCAAAAAAATAAATAAACAAAACACTTAAATCAAAATTTATATAAGGAAAAATGTTGCCTGAGACTTTTACACAGGACTGAATGTGTGAATGGATTGCATGAGTTGGGAAAAAAGGATTGAATTAACATATGGGGAAAACAATCATTTCTGCTTCAGTTTCAGAATCTGATTTTTATATAGGATAAAAATGGCAACAGTATCAACGATTTACAACTAAAAGCTCAAACTAAAGCCTGAAGCAGAGAATATGTCAAAATACTGAATATTATATTTAACATTATTCAAAACTGACACAGAATGGCAATTAAAAAAGGAAAACTAAATCTTTCTTGTTTGCTGCTCACTCTCGAATCCTAATGGCACTCTAAATGAGCACTTTATTAATGACTCAGACAGCCAAGTATTAACAGTAAGACATAAATATGCGCTGTACCTAAAGTATCTAATTTGCTTCGATAAAATAAAGTCACTTCTAACAGTCACATTTAATAATTTAACATTTAATAACCTGTGCCTATTCCTTGGTTTCCTTGAGTTTCACATTTTAGAGTATTAAAAATGAGGCCAGTTAACAAAAACGTAAAAACAGAGGGTGTTTAAAAATTTTTGACTGAGTGTTAATCACAAAAAAAAAACCGAAAAAAAAAACAACCAAAGTGACATTATGAAAAAACTTATTTATATTCAGTATTTACTGATAATAAAGGTATTTCAGCAGGAACATAAGATGAAATTAAACAATTGGTTAAACATCCATTTAAAATTAGAGTTACTATTGTAATACTACAGTAGACTGGTATCAGAAAACTATAATTGTATGAAAAGTACTGATATAATTTATAGTAAGAATGATGAGTTCCTCCTTCCTGTAGCGGTTCCCATAGCGACAGTGCTTATGTTTTTGTTTCTGTCTCTATCTGCCTGTCCTGTCATTGGATACTTCCTTGAATGTGTTCACCTGTTCTGTGTTAGCGTATTCATTAATTTGTCTACTTATACCTTAGTGTTTCTTTATCTTCTCACTTAGTCTTATGCATTTATGCTTGAGCAGTGTTTCCCCTAGTGCCATGCTTCGTCATTTTGATTCCCACTTGTTGTTCTGATTATGATCATAGATGATTCTAGTTTTTTACTGCCTAACTGCATATTGACTCACAGCTTTGGACTTTGATGATGCTTCTTGGTCAAACCCAACTAAAACACAACCCGCGTACCCGCACCTGCAACCACATTTGGGCACATTTTACCATGGCACATCACGCCGTTGTGATTAAGCCTAATCAATGATAACTATAATACATTTAAAAGCAGCTAATGGTCAATATACAAAATAGAAGGGCGAATGAGTGCAATGGAGTCATTATTTTTCTACACTGGCTATATTTTATCACTATTGAACTTTACCATAATCTACTGGATTTTAAGATGAAGAGCACCGTTGAGGTGATAAAGAAATCAAAATTTAAGCTCCATCATCAAGATGCATAACAAATCAATTTATAATTGTATTTCACGAAGTCCCTAGGTTGTCAGCCCTAACAAACAGTGTCACATTCCCCAACACCTGCTGATGGTGGGTGCGTCCTTGGTTATCTTCCATCAGCTCATTAGCATTGCTCATTCACTTCAAGGCAACTGGCAACTAACCATGTCAAGCGGTCACCATCACCTAACTGTCCGTGAAGAAAACAAATTAGTCTGGGACATGTGACGTATGTTCCTCAGATAACTCAGTCTTCCTACGGAGGATGCGTTCTAAAAATGGATGGTGTGAAAGCACTCAAAATGGAAGAAATTGGAGCAAGGATTGAAGGAGCGGCTTTGCAAATGGGTGATATGGGAAGAGGCGTCGTCACTGTGAACTTCCCATCATCAATAATGCAGTCTGATCAAGCAGCATGTATTATTGAGCAGCCACATTGCAGAACAATAGATGAGCCGTTACAGCATGTATAAGCCTGTTCATTTGCTTCAGTCTCTCACCAAATTGGGAAGGAACTGATGCTGGCTATAAGGAACCAGTATCTGTAGGAAGGTAGACACATAGGTGACGACAGCGACAGCTATAAATATGCCTAATCCTGAAGCAAAAAAGTGTTTTGTCTATATGACAATATAACTTTGGTTTCACCTTTGGGTCAAAAATTGCTTTCAAAATCATGACAGATGGAGGATGACGCAGGGTCCACATGTCTATAGCATGCCAAGGAGCTTTTAAACACAGTCAGAGTGAGAAAAAGAGGGAAGGCTCAAGTGTGAAAAAGAACAAGATAGATAGAGTGAGAAAGAGCATGTGTGTAGGTGTGTGAGATACAGAGATGAGGAACTATGAAGCAGTGCTCCCAAGAGGAAATGCTGCTCCAATAGCGTGGCCAAATGTGATTCTTGCTTTCGCTGAGTCGACAGGCTCTCCTGTCAGTGGAGGAGTACCAGAACTTTCTACACACTATTAAGTAGATTTCCCTGTTCTCTGCTGGGCTTGGCTACACCCACAATGCCCACGTCCAACTAAAAATGGCATTCTGCCTCATTGTCTGTTGTCTGGCTGCCAGACATAGCATCTGCCAGAGACATAATGGGCACCGATATGAGGTGCGAGCTCCTCTGTGGGATGCCTGAATGTTCAATGACCATTATGTTCCTAGTTCACACCGGTTCAAAGATTTCAAAGACGTGCATTTCTGTTTGTCAAGTTTCTATCTGGCAAACTAGGGCTATAGCGCGATGCCACCTGTATCTGTTCGAATTTAAACCCAATGTGGGGGTGGTCCAAACAGAAGGGTTTTTTCCTCAATTTAATTTTTAATGAACCATACCGCTATGCTCCCGGAGTCACTGGCAAACACTGGTGGAAAAAAACACGGATTTAGTCGATTCCATTCCCCCAATATAAAAAAACTACTAGCCTAATTTAAACCATTTCGACTTTGGCCAGGCAGTCACTAAGAATGAATGAAGAAATTATGAAAATGCATCACAGCGCCACACGTTCATGGCCTTTGATTGTCCAGCAAGCTTCATATTTGACCGCTCGCTCGCACCCGCATGAACGTAAAAGCCTTCTGCCTGGGTGGCTTTATTTTAATCGTAATATGAAACTCAAACAGTACACCTCCCATGAATAATCTATTCATATTCGGTTGCATCCCTATAGCACACTAAAGATTCTTTAATCCTTCTTAATGACTTCTTAAAGGTTCTATGTAGAAACAGTGACCCCGTTTACACTTGGTTTTAAAATGCATTTTGGGGGTGATATGATCACAACTAGACCCCACTAAATACAAGTGTAAACGACCTCCAAGAGACATTCAAGATGCATTCGCTCAAACCACTTGCCAAGGTGGTCTTTGACGCATTTAACCACACCCGATGCATCCGCAACACGGACTTAACAGGAAAAATACGTCATTAATGCTGGACACGGAGGTTGTTTTGGTTACAGCACAACACGCTAGAAAAAAATGGAGAGGCGCAACAATGTACGTGGTTGGAGTGCCAAGAAAATAATGAAGGTATGTTGCAGGATTAACATTTTAATATAATTTGTATGGGGACCTTTGACGTTCTAGCAGAAGTGATGTATGCAGTAACAAAATGTGAACAAAAGTGGTCAGCTGGACACCTTGGAGATGCATGATAAACACAGGTGTAAATTACGATGTGTCTTGGCAGTTCATTTGTGACCTGAATACTGAAGACGCATTTTAAAATCAAGTGTAAACAGGGCCAGTGTGTTCTAGGAGGCACTCTTTTGAAGCTTAGCCCTTTACAAGCCTTTCCACTTTTCATATTGATGCAACAAAGTCTCTACACAGATCCTCAAAGTTAAAGGCTACCAAAAAATTACTTACACCTGTAAGTCAATGTGGATTCTAGCAATTGTTGATTTTTACCTGGTACTGAGTCCAGGAAGAATCCTTGCTGTGATGTATAGTCAACAAGAGCCATTTCAAACAGCAAACAATTATAATTTTTCAGTTTTTCTGGAAATTGAAGGTACAACTTTCTAATAATTTGTTGTTGCTGCAATATTTCACCCTGATATTCCTGTAAATATGCTACAACAATATGGAATGCCATTCAAGGGCAATATTAAATATGTAAATATGACATTATCAATTAATTAATCTTCTTGTAGAGGTCATAAATAGCTCGAAGGAGATGGCATCTTAATTGCAGACATTGTTCATTTAGCTGACCGCATTTTAAATGGATAAAATTAAAGTGATCTGAATATATTTGCAATATATTAAAATCTTGTTACATGTTATTAATGTCTGCCCTATTAGATGTTCTTGATGTGTACCCTCTTCTCATTTGTATATTTCCCTTACTTTATCTCATATTGCATTTGACAGCGATGAAAAAAAGTGAACGTTAGCTCGGTTTTAAAGGCAGTGGTCAATAGGCTACTGTAAAACTCCTTCTTTGGCAAATCGACTTAAGAAAAATTTGGCAACCTTTGAGGCGCAAACTGAACACAGGTAACTGTACTAATATGAATGTGCCAAAATTCAAGTTTAGTCACTAAGTAACCTGTTTAGTATTGACATATCAATAGATCCATTATCTATTCCACTTATCCGTCAGAGTCGCAGGAAAGCTGTAGCCAGCCAATACCAGTTGACTTGCAAAGGTGCACCATAAATTTGCCTACATGACTTTATTTTTAGATACTTTTTAAAGAATTTAAGAGAAAAATACATAGTTGTGTATGTTTAAGCCATTGTTAACTATCTTCAGTAAGCAAATCTGCCTAACTGCTCTTCAAGAGTGTCAGATTTGGTTGGTGTTGAGCTGAACACAGTCAAATTCAGCTTTAGGCAAACTGTATAATATTTCTGTGTAGGATTTCTATATTCCTCTTGTTACACAGTATGTATTTCTGCTAGTCCCTATTCAAGTCATTTCCCATTGACTTCTTTCTGATCAATACAGCTGTGAACTGACATTTGACAAATGTGAATACGACAGCGATCTTTGTTAATTCCAAGCCGCTGTGGAGGGTACAGCATGGCTGATATGCATATTTAATTTTATGCTGTACGAAACTGTTATGTGAGCATCTCATATTTTCAGTTGCCTTTGGCTGTCTCTCTTTCTCTTTCTCCATTCCAAGAAAGATCCTCCCTGAACCGCTTGGGCAAATCATACAGTAGCAGCACCACCATCCATCTCTTCACTCCCACTCTCTTCATTATGCCTCTCTCCTTTCACTCCTCCTCTCGCCTGTCCCAGCACTCAGGGCCGCTCTGCTCTTCTCCATTAGTATTCATCTAACACAGCACTGAGCCAGAGCGCCATTGACCACATTGCTGGGGCCCAGGCCAAAGATTAACTGGGAGGTGGGAGAGGGAAACAAGAGACAGCAAGGCAGGAACGATGGGAGAAGTAGCAGAGAGGAAGAGCAGGGAGGGGTGAAGGGTAGCAAGTGCATTTGTATTGATGCCCAACACTGAAGGACACCTCAGTTTGGCCAACCACCACTGATCACATTAAACTGTGCTCCTTCGGTGTCACCTCACACTCATCCACCCACTACAGCAGACACTCAAATACTCTCCTTTAGCAAGACATTTGCATTACATCTGCACAAACCACTCAGCACATTAACATTCTTAAGCACTTCCTCGTGGCCATACAATGCTGACTCACGCCAGACGCATATGACATCTTAAAAGGTCCATTGATCTTTGGAGAATTACTGCACTGACATGAGGCATGGTCCGAAATAGTGATTTTTTAAAAAGCACAAGTCTAAATTTACTTACTATTAACACCGCTAATACTTTGCCACTACCATTTCTAACTGCATTTGGATCAGAAATACCAAATAAATTTTTTGTCTTTTTTGTCTTGTGTACATCTGTCCCACCTCTCAGTGTTTTAGTGTTGCTTTTCAAGTTTGTATTAGTTTGTATTAGTTTGTATACTCCCTCTATACAGGATGTGGTTGAAGCACACAAGCACACTGATTGAAAACCACAAGCCAGTTTACTGTAGTGATACTGGCTACAGTGCTGATATTCAAACTCACCTTAACCAGATTTATAGATACAATGCACAGGATCTTTTGTTTTTAATCATTATTGACTTACAGGAGAGAAGAAATAATAATGGTGTTCCTGAGCTGCTCTGAGTCACCCTAATAAGACTGTAATTCAAAGTAATAAACAGTCAGAGCTGTAGAGTTCTACCTGGTGAGAGTTTTCAAACACATAAGCCAGCTTAGATATGTCCGACATAGTCATGTTCAAAATACGTAGGCCAAAATCCCACCCCCAAATTTCATAGAGCCACAGACATGATAACTGACAAAAGCCTTTTTCTTTTAACAAGGCCTTATCAGCTATGTGCTGTAATACAGTGTTTGTAAACTGAACACAATTATGCTGCAGTGCTGACAATCAGGTAGATGACTCACAGACACAGTACTGTCGGATCACAATAAAATACAGCCAATTGTAGCAAGCAAAATATGCAAGCTGGCTAAAATATAGTCTCTTGTTAAAAGACAGAGGGGTTGCTTAGTCACCTAGTATTTAATAACTGTGAAGCATTGTTGCGAACAATAAATTGTTATAAGAATTAAAACACTTCTGGACATATAATAATGGTAGCAGATAGTACATCTTCCAAAGTACCAATGCTTGGGCCACATCCCAAACCATACATTCCCATTCTGATCTACCGGAAATGGTTTGGGATGTGCCTTTGGTTTGGTTCCAGTCCAGTGCCTGACCCTCTCTTGGTTTGTTTCCCTAATGTGCGCACAGTGTTCAGTGTTCAGCCTTTAATTAGTTTGGCTATTTACACCTTGTTGTCTTTATTCATTTTTGCAAAGTCTTGCCAAGCGTGTCATGCAGTGCTGTTTCACTGTGTATTATTTCCAGTTTTCCAACTCTCTCTTGTATTGGTTCTGAATATGGATTATTCCCAGTTATTTTACCTACACATACATTTTGCCACAATGATCCTTGGACTTCCCAAAATACATACTATGAGTTTACACGTGTGTGTTCTGCCTCTACAGACAGATTAAATGATGCAGCAATAGCATTTTTCCTATCAAAGAGGGCAAAGTTCACAAATCTTTTATCAGGCAGCTATAAATTTTGCATTAATTACTTGACTGACTGATTGCAAAGAAAACACACTAAGTAGTGCAGGCCTTGAGTGACACTCTGAAAACCTACAATAAGCGACTTCCCATGGTCGACATAAATATTAACATATGAATTTATTTACACATCAGACAGGTCCATATTTTACATACAGACCCAGTCCTTTAGGTTTAGCCTGAGTGGCAAACTCAAATTTGTTTACCTTTTTCCTTTCAGAAGCTGCTGATTCTGATTGCAACTTATTTCCCTAGAAATACACCTTCTGCCACTCTTTAATCTCAGGCCTGAGGCAATACCACTGAGTGCCGTTACGACCAACAAACGTTTCACTAACACAGCGAGAGAGACTCCCTGGGCAAACGCCTAAACAAGAAACTCTGAAAATGACAAACTGCTTCCTTCATGTCTTACTTGGAGGCATCTCATATAGCCAACAATAAAGTCTCTGGATATACTGTATATGAATTAATAAAAACAGACTGGCATTATGAAGGTGGGATTTATCATAACAAAAGCACAATGAAAGAATTAGATTTGCTTAAGTGCAGTATAGAAAGTTCCTTTCTTCCTTCTGTCAAGATGAACTGCAGCAATCTTCCCTCTAGACATGGTGCTTATAAAGCTACTTAAAAATGGCTCTCTAGTATTTCTCTAAAGAATATGAAGCCTTTGTTTTATTTAATTACGAACACAGGGGCAGCTTTGAATGCTGACTGTGAATAATTTTTATGTCGCACTGTGTAAACCGAGCTCAGTACAACCGAGTGTACAGCCTGCTCATATGGCCATAGGGGCGAATAACAATGCAGGACAGTGTGTAAGGGCTGAACAGAATCTTGCATTTTTTTATTTCTACTCAGAGCAGAGTGAAAACAATGCCTGTCCCTTTGCAAAAGTCTGAACTCAATGTAGAAGTGGGAGCACTCACTCCTGACACAGCCAGCCAGGATCTTTCCTGCCCAGAAGAACCACAGAGGTATCTTCTGTTTCACAAAATGGTCCGAATTCTACTCCACGTGGGGTCAGGTATAATGTACAGTAAGAAAGGCAAACCTTTGACACAGGATTACAGTGTAAAAATGTAATGAAATGGAAATATTGAGGAAAAGAAGTCAATTGTAATGTAAAAGCTATTCAGGTTCGTCCTCCCTGGAAATATCAAAACGCCTTTTTTTACAAGCCTGGACTTTGCTTAAGGAAAAATAAAACCAAACTGCAAGTCCTGATAACTCATTTGTTCTGTTCAGTTCAAGGCTGTCACTCTTGCTTCCTTTCAAATCCTGCACATTATTGTTAAAAGACTACGCCAATGTTTTCCAACCTAATCCCTTTGTACCACATCTGTAGCATATGGGTAATTTTCTCTGTACTCACTTGTAAAAGAAAACCCATTAGTGGAAACTCATAACAGATGTCCAAGGGCAGCTGTTAGGGCAATCAATAAAGATTTAAGCAAAACGCATATTTTTGAAGGATGTCTTCATGAATTCTTATGGTGAAGGTATTTTTAAATTAAACTAGTGACTCAGGAAGAATTGGCAATTGACTGCCTATAATGGTTGGACCTTTACTGTTATACTGTAATAAGAGTAGTTCTGAATGGATGGGATTCATGAGGTGCCGATAATGTGGCACGAAATCGTTACATTTACACGTTACATACTGAGTTCTTTCAACTGATATGACTGAAATGTGATTGGGTAGCATGGTGGTGCAGAGGGTAGTGCCATCATCTCGTAGCACCAGGGTCCCTGGTTCTATCCTCAACTCTGATAAGTGTCTGTAATGTATGCTCTCCACATGTCCACGTTGGTTTCCTCCGTGTTCTTCGGTTTCTTCCCACCTCTCAAACATGTATGGAGGTGGATTGGCTACACCAAATTGCCCATAGGTCAAACTTCAAATGACTAAAAATAGCATCAGGATTTGGTGATAAATTCCACCAATCCAATGACTATAAAATTGGTCAATTTAAAACATTGTCAGAAAACACATCACTGATGCATCTTGGCTTCCCACATTGCTAGCCTTCCATGCAACTTCGCACACAAATAGGACAGGAACAGACATCAAAAAGTATTTATTTCCAGTGCTAAGCACATGCATGCATAGTTCATAATGAGCTTAGTTAAAGCTGATAACACGTTAGGTTTATTTGACAGTTCTGTCTTCAGTTTTACAAGCATTACTGACCTTGTTAATGGGTATTTAATCTAAATGCTAATGCTAGTGACATTTTTTACTGTAATAATGTACCATGCACGACACACATTATGTTTAGACACGCCCCGCCCAGAGACAGCACTGCTTCAACAATACCCTCCTCACAAACCCTGGCTGCATCCCACACCCTTTCAGAGGTAGTTAGGGACTAAGACAGGATGATGGTACAATATACTGTATACAATTTCACAAGCCTACCACAGGTATGAATGTGTGTGCATGGTGCCCTGCAATAAACTGGCGTCTCATCCAGCGTGTATTCCCAGTTTGCACGCAGTGTTTCTGCCTCCAGATTCGTCATGTCTCTGGCCAGTTTACTGAAGATGAATAAATGAATGTGATTAAAAGAAGTTTTCAATAATCTGTTTCTCTCCCAAGAGCTTAATTAAAAAGACTTTAACCTTCCCGTGATCCTTGTTCATCAGTTTTGGCATCTAAATATAACCCATAATACATTTAAGCCTTTAATCGAACAAAATGAAGAACATTTACTTTAGTGATTAAATGTATAAACACACAGCAGTTACCAAATATTCCACCGAAGGAAACCATTCTACAATTTGAAAATGAAAACCTTACTCCATCAGTCATTATTGTTATCACTATGATTAACATTACCATCAAATTATAGGACTAGAGATCAGCTCATAATCCAAAGCTAGGGAGAGTGCCCTTTACTTCTTCTACGGAAAATATTCTGAACGGCCTCACTGCATTCATGCATCTTATCCTCCGAGCCTGAGTGACAAAATCTGTTGCAAATGCACAAAACCATGACTCACAAAGACCTAGTACATTTCATGAGGCGCCTAAAAATGGAGTATTCATAGCAGGTTCTTACCGTGCCCTGTGCAAGGCATACTATAAAGCAAGTCCAAGATACATTTCTTCTGCAGATAAAATTAAAACACAGAGTGTTTCATTAACGCAAGAACTTTTCTTACAGGCTTATTTTAATTTCATTTCAGATCCAAAACCGGCAGTTAGTAGGAACAAATGCAGCAGTTCAGCCTCACTACAGAGTTTCCTTTAGCAATCAAATTAAGGCTGCCTTCTCAAGTGCTCTGTATAAACTGTGAAGTGTTAATCCAAGAATTTACACTACAGAAACCCTCTCAGAGAACAAAACCAACATCAGTAAAACACTTCAGATCTGACTTCACAACCTCCGCTTGCGGTGATAAAACACAGGAAACACATCTATTTTGTTTATACAATGATGCATGCGATAAATGGCACAAAGACTAGAAATAATCTGTAAGGAGGTCAGATATTGTGACATTAGATGATAAAGAAGCAAAAAAATTATATTATTATATATATATATATATATTTGATATGCTGTAGTTTTTTGTTCAGGGCCCATTTAAAAGCAAAACAGACTATGTACAGGTTTCTGTAATATAATGATGGAGCAGGGAGCAGAGTGTGTAATTATTGAGTCATTTTAGCACTCATTCAATTGCTCTCTAGTTTTTCAGATGCACCTAATTCAATTAAGGAATCAAGATGTTACAACCAGAGCCAGCATTTTCCGATGCAACACTTCGTCACACCCTTTAAATGCTGTTTAGGGAATCCAGAAAACAGAAGAGAACTCACAAGGACACCCAAGTGAACACATCCTCTAACACAACTCTATTCATTCATTTGGTACCTCAGTGGTAAAGCTATCTGGATGGATTGGGATGCCTGGTTATATATGACACCGTAATCTAAACAAATATCTGGCATAACATAAGCATCAAAACCAAGAAAAAAAAAAACCCACTCTGAAATAAATAAAAAATAAACTACCTCATTATCCCAATATTAAAAAAAAATTTAAAAAGCACGAATGTTAAAAATGTCAAGAGCATGTCAGGTCTAAACCTAAACCAGGAAGCTTTAAAATAACATATCATTGATATCATTAATGGCTTATGACTTGGAAGATCAAAACTTTTCAGACACAGGCCTCACACAAGCTTTGTAATAAAAAGGTAATAATCTATTTAAAGAGCATTTTCATCACCCCGGATGTCTAGATGACGTAACATCGCAGCGAAGTGGCATTTTTCTTAACAGAAGCCTGCATTGTGACAGTTTCTGTGCTGAAGCATATTAGGATGTCATGACAACTGACTTTGTAGCTCAGCCTCTTCATGAAAAGCTGCTGTATAACACAATATTACATAGTAAAGACTTAAACAGTGATAAACCTATGTAGATAAACAATTAAAAAAAAGAATATTCCCATAGACATTAGGTATAATAAGACTACTTTCATCTATGATCTATGTCTTGAGGACATAAGATCAGAGTCAAGTAACAGTCCTTTGTTGACAGAGGACACATGTCATGATTTTTAGCTCAGCTTCAATGTGAAAAGACATGTCACATTATTACCATTATTTGACTATTTGACAACCCTAAAGTACACAGAGCTATAAAGTCAGCTGTCATAATGTTCAAATCATAAAATCGCCTACACGTCAACAAAAAAATTGATTCTGGTTGACCTAAAACTTATCAAATTGAACAAAAGCCCATCCTCATGACAGCTGCCTGCTGTCGGAATAAGCCTTTATAAATGTTTATCACACTAGCTAGCAACAAGTCACTCATATAATTTGTAGTTTGCATTTTGTGGGTGTTTAGAGACCGATACTATTGCTTGTGACCTTGCATTGTACAGTGTATTAGCAGATTAGCTAAACCTACTAACTATGTACACTCACCAGGGGTACCAACAATCTCTACTAGTTGCTTCTGAGCTTTATTTTAATTTGTAATTTCCTTACACACATTTAATCAGAAGTTGTGAATGATTATAGGGATAGATGAAACCATGGTTATAACTTGTTCTTCAATTCATGTATCAATCAGTAAATGGGAACTACCGGAAATGGGAGTTGGGCGTGTGGGGAGCTAAAGAAAAGTCTGACTATATGCACCATAGGATTTACTCTGCAGAATCAAGTGTTTGGATTTGTCATTTGCATCCTAATTGCATAGAACTGAGAAAATCTCAATTCAAGTAGACGCTTGTCACACTATCACTTTGTCAGTTGCCTCTGTCGCTAGGGGTGTTGTTGTTAGTGTCGTTGCCTTAGCAATGCACATCCATGAATTTTGGGGGGCGGAGCTTCTGAAGTAGCACTGAAGAGAGGTGTCTATTTTTTGGGATGTTGAGTTTATATATCAATGTAATCTTTCTCCAGAATCGATGACTCCCCCTTTAAGAAAGACTTAGCAAATATTGTAAGTTATACCAGTCCTGTAATATATAGCGAGCCATGACCATGATGTCTGGATTCCGTTGCAGTTTTGTACAAAATAGAAGCAATATTTTTAAAAAATTGACAAAACAATTGCGAATGGTTTGAGTTTCCATTAAATGATGTTAGGTGATTAAAGCTGGGCGAAAGCTCTCATAGAACGCTCTTTTTCAGAAAGGGTGCGTTTCCGTTTGCCCTTCGTGACATGCCATGTGACTTAAATGCAAAAAAATGTGTTTCTGTCTCAGTTTTGTGAAATACCGCTTTATCAAATTGCCTGAAAGAAAAATCACCTCATGCGAGCGCAAAAACCTTTCAGTGATATTTGAGAGATGTTTCCATTACTGATTTTTTTTAGTTCACAAGTTCAAATTACACATTAAGCAGATAGTGGAGACATGACTACTGTTATTCAGAAAGTAAATTAGAAAGCTACATGACTAAGCCATAGATAAGCCTGTTAGAGGCCAGTGGGGAGAGCAGGACAGTCATTCAGAGACGTGGACGATAACTCAGATAAATAAGAGCGCCTCGTGACAGGCAGTTCTGAGACTGGAGACTCCTCTGAGCTGATATAAGGCATCGCTGCCAAAAAACTGCCTGAAAACACACGAAATGTGTTATGAGTTATGAGCACCAATAGTATTACAGAAACAGGTTAGTAGATGTGTTGAAGTCTCTCTGGACCTGTCTCTCTTCCTCTTCAGTAAAAAATGTTTTTGGGCACAGACACTACAGCCAGCCTCCACTAGAGCTTCTCCCAAAAACGTCAGATTAATTAAGAATGAAAAGCTTTACTGTTGCAATGGTTTGTCCATGTTCTAAAGCAAGAAACAGTACAACAGGGGAAAAATAGGAAAAGCAAAAATAGCCTGTCAACGGCTGAATTAGTCTGCTAGGAGCAGAACATTTTACACAACCACTTAAAGGAGTCCAACTGAAGACAGTCTGGGTTTTTTTGAAGCGCTCAAAACAAGTATGTGGCCTGACGGAGTTTAATATTCCATATGATTAATGAGCACTCTTTGTCTGGTGAACTGAAGCCAAGGGCCTTTTAACAATTCAGCCAGGTCAAATGTTAACCCAGGCAACACAATGGCAATTTTCAGAGGATTGACGCACTCTATTTACTCTTTGTTTATAAGAGGACAGTTGGATTTCAATAGCCTCTGGGCTATAAATATAGAGAGCAGTGGTAGGAGAAAACCGATCTGTTAAAACAGATTAACAGTTTAAAATTCAAACTGCTGAGCCTGCTATGGCAATGTAAAATGTAAATCATCCCATTTTCTGGTATAAAGACTTTACTTCCCAGCATTCAGCTCATTTATAGCAGGGGGTAGGAAATGTAAAACATGCCAGGATAGTATTGGTTATTGTTCTTTTGCATCTGTGTGCATATGATATAGCCAAAAATAAGAAAATCGGATTTTATGATGACAAATTAAGAAGCTTAAAGTGTCTAAACCTTTAATAATAATAATAATAATAAAATTTTTAATAATAATAATAATAAGGTTACAGTTTACTTAAACTGTAATTAAAGAAAACTACAAAACTGATATATACAAAGATTGATATATGCAGGTTAAGTAATGTAGCACATGGTCATGTTATAGATCTTTAGGAATATGATGCCCTGCACTCCTTGCACATATGATAACTTCATGCAATTCAACATCAACTTGAATGCTTTATTAGGACTCTAACGGGACTAATGACCAATGTTTTTGGTTTTTTTTCTATTTCAGTGTCACAGCATCTTGCTAATTGCATATGTTGTCTGAGAGGCTTGAAATATCATAGCTAATCAATAGTCCAAACTGAATAACCATAAACTGCTGCTTTATGGCCTGTTCTTTTTAAATGACTAAATCAAAGTTCATTGATCTGATTGGGGAAGTGCAAATGGTCCATAAGACTTTAATTGACCGTATACATTGATTACTAAGGTTTTCTAGAATTATCTTTCAGACTATTAAAGACAGACACTATTACAAAAAAAAACATCATTTCAGCTCCTGGGTTGGTGTTACTAGAACATTTCAACCTCCATCAATTTCACAAACTGAAGCAAACAAACCTCTGTGCTTCCCATTAGAACAGCACAAATCACACACAGTCCATTCCTGCGAGATTAGGCTTGAATCATTTCAAACAACAGTGAAATGAACACAAGAGACCATGGAGGAACAGTGAGAGGATGAGCCAAAATGAGCTGTGAGGGCAGCAGCTGTTTTCGTGCACATCTCCCAACAGACATGAATGGCCATCCAAATGCCAGTGTAAGACACCGCATGCTCATTAACTAAATTACACTGCATTGATCAGGCAAGATGAGGACTCAGAGCTCAGCCAAGGCCAAAACTGAACTTCCTATACATTCATAGTTTATGCATAATTAAGACCTGGAACACATTCTAAGGGTGTGCGACGTGTAGGGAATAAAACACAATGGGATGGTGTGATGTGGCCCGGCACAATGTTATCACCAAGATGTTGATTATTTTCCAATAGCAGCAGCAGTGTTATCTTCCTCCTGTAAACATCTTTTTGTCTCTCTGGAAGTTAATAAGACATAAAACAGCAGTTACGTTACCAAGAAACCGAAAAAAGGCCTCCATCCTGTGTTGGAAAGACCGTTACACTCTTTCATTAAACACCTCTATACAGAAAGCTTCGCCATATCGTGAATGGTTATACGTATTTCTTGTTCAATACCAACATGTTTGTTAACCTATTTGTTCTTAATTTGTTTGTGATGAAAGTTGTTACTATGAGTTAGAAAGTGTGTGTTAACATAAACCTCTGATGTGAATTATCTGTCAGAGCTGCTGCTGTAAAAAAGTAATCCACACCTTCTGACCAATCAGATTCGAGAACTGAACAGTGCAGCGGTACCAAAAGCAAATATTATAAGGCGACATTTGAAAGCAAACATTTCACAGTGCTTTGCGGACAAAGTACCAACAAAATCAGCATGACCTCACACTAGTCATTTGCATGACTCAAATTGCAATGTTACAAAGGTTAAACTTAGGACTAGGCCAGATTTCCTTCTTAAAAATTTCCAGTTTTACTTTTACAATTCAAAAGTTTAATTCACAAGGGAAAAGGTGGAAAAAATAAAAACAACCAATTACAGTTACTGGTTACAGTGACTAATAGAGTCATAAAAGAGCTGAAGCCTGACAATAGCCATGATAGTCACAAAAGGGTTATTAAGTGTTAATTAATATATCACTATATTAATCTCATATTGTCATATCAACTAATTCATGTTTTTAAGTGTATGCATTAAGTTAAAAAAAAAGAAACAATGTAGCATGGTCACGGATGAACGTACCGTTATTGAGGCAGTGCTGAATCGTATTTTCCGCTTTGGAGGAATATCTTCCTTGTCCTCCTCAGGAAGGCCAGGAATCTCAGTGATCTCTGATCCAGGATCATAGCTAACATCATCATCCCCATACAAATCGTCCTCCACATCGGTGCAGCTCTCTCCCCATCCCTGGTAGCAAGCATCTCCATCAGCATTGTAAATAACCCTCTCATTGCCACAGTATTCCTCATTGGGCTCCTCCATGTGACAAGTTGCTATCCGACTGGAGTCATCTTTTGCTTCCTCTATATCCTTATGAGCCTTGATGTCTACTGGGTCAGATGTATCCTTTTGTGTTTTGTCATTCACTGTAGTGTCATTGACTTGAGCAGAGTTTGTGCAAACTCCAGCAGCATCTTCAACCTGCTTCCACTCATCTACAGCCTCACTGGTTCCTACATCCCCATCTTCTGCCACTATCCTTTCCTGGACCTTATTCTCCTCAACAGCATTTGCCTGTTCAGACAAAGGGCTGGGACTGAGAAGATCTTCTGAAGAGGATGAAACTGGAAGTGTGTGCTTGCTCCCAACACGTGTCCTACACACACCTCGTGATGGAGACTGACGAAGGCTGGCATCATCCTCACTGACATCCCCATGTCTTAGTGAACCATCCGGTGAATAAAGAGCGCGACCTCTGCGTAAAGTGGAGCCCGAGCCTTGATGATCTAAATTCTCAAACACAGCGCTAAGCTGGCTGACTGTTGGCGAAGACGCCTCTGTTCGTGAGCAAAGACTGTCCAAGGAGTCTGTGCTGCCCCTGTTGGAACGTGCCCCTCTCCAATCATCCAAATGCTCATGAGAACCTCTCTTATCTTTGCCATATGAGTACACAGGAGACTGGGATGTATCTCTGGAGCTCTGCTCAAAGAGCTTCCTTGTCTCTGAGAACTTCGAGTTGCCGGCTTTATCACCATGCTGAAGTTTGATCACTGAGCCGTCTGCCCGGTTGATGAAATTGGTCGGCTTGATAAGTTTCTGCGGAGATGTTTCGTCTCTTGCTCGAGGCTTCCCAGATCCCCTGTTCTCCGTGCCCATCTGCATGAACATGTCCTTGATTCGGCTGACGTGTGCGCCATACTGCCGACCCCGCGGCTGCCGGATCCTCTCCGGATCTTTGCTCTTGGCGTCGCCATCCTGTCTCGGCTGGTCGAAGGCCTTCTTGAGAGCCTGAAACTCTGCCCTGTAGGCATTCCTGTGCGGCGAGGCACTCCTCAGGGTGGTCCTCTCTGCTGAAGCCTCCGTCTTCAGCATCTTCGCCTTGACGACGGAGGAGATATTTGCTTTCAAATGTGTAGCATCACCACATGTCAGTTTTGTGATTCAGTATCACATTCTGTTGGATAGCATCACAGTACCCTAGAATTAAAACAAGAAAGCACATTAGACTGTAAAGTTGGTAAACTATGACTGTACATTTGGATGTTTCCTTGCACTGCTGTATCATTTCTGTGTGGGTAGGGCTACTTTCTTTCACAAAAGCACTTGGTGCAGCGTAATTCACTGAGTGCACACTAATGAAATAGAGCTCAAAACAAAATGGCCTTTGCGGTGCTTTTCAATAGTATGCACTGTGATCACACATTATTCAACATAACGGCAGACTAAAAGGATAAACCCATAACATAGACACTTTTCTTGCCAAATAACACAGAGCTTTAAGCTGTGGGACTGTCCACCGCCCTAGACTATCCATCACTCTGCCACGAGGGCTGGCGGACTGCGCACAGGGAATATCTTTTATTTGGAACTGTGCGAGTTATAAACAAATCAGTCCCTTATCAATATCAGTGTTGTAAACAAATTCACTGTTACCAATCATTAGGCTTGATGAAGTTTCATAATAATGGGTTAAAAGCTTTAGGAACAAACAAGAGCAAGAGATTCAGGCATGGAAATCTTAAATACGCTATAGATGACTGAAGTGAATCAATGAAAGGTCAAGAATTGACTATGTTGACAAATATCTGTCGATGGAAAAGCAAAACAGGGGAAAAACTGAACATCTCACCAGCTTAATGCAGAAATGCACATCATGAAGACAAGGAAGGTAAACAGGAAATCGCAGGGAGTGGAAATTACTTGATATACTACAAGATAAAAGCCAAATCTACACTACAAAACGTTTGAAACTCTCCCAAAAACATGTATGTGACACCAAACTGCGACACTTTCACAGAGGCAGAAATGGTCCTATAGGCTCCAGTGTGACGCTGACATCTGCCTACATCAACATCCACCCTTTCCCCTTGCATCAACAGACCCTGGGCTCTTTTGCATACATACAAATAAGCCATACAAAATACCAAAACACACCTATTTAACCGACAGGAAAACAAGTCGAAAAGCAGAAGTAACTACTGCTTAACTCCTCTGCTGTTGCTGTTGCCATGTTCAAAACAAAAGGGTGACTTACATCCTCTCCATCTCTCGTTCCGTTTCAAAACTGATGCTCTATCAGTCAACACAAAAGTAGCTCCTCCTTCGAGATATCAAGCTAAAATGGATGTTCCGGTATATCTTATTACTATATAGTAAACATCTTTTTTATTTCAAGGACCGAATTCCGTTACCGACATCAACACCTTCTGCATACCGTTGAACGCTTTGACACTTGAGCCGGGCTCTTACACACACACACACACACACACACACAGCTAGGCAACGCCATTGCAGAATACGTGCTGTTGCGGACATTCTCGCTCACCATTAAGGGGGGGACGTAAATAAAAACAGCGTTTGTTCTCGCTACATCAAGTTACACATCGCTTTCTAGCATAATGTAAAGAATTTGTAGCACCATCTAAACGATATAGCATCACTGCCTTTCGTGTCTCTTTGTTTCATTGACGTAGAGAGTGTCCATGTGACAGGTGCACAACCTTATTTACAACAGAATGGTTCGTTCCAATAATCGGCTTGCGGTGGAGGGGAGGAGGGCCGCCAAACCGCAGTGTGGCGAGCAAAAAAAAAAAACCCCCAGAAAAACAGCCATAACTACAGTTATGGCGCAATAATATGGCGTTAAAATTGAGTAGGGAAACGGAAGACATGTTATTTTACACGTTTGGGTCGCATTAACTGTGCTGATTATAATATTCTACTTCAGCAAAGCATTAGCCTATTAGAGAACCCTTCTCATACTGACATGCAGAAATGCAAAAAAAAAGCCATGTTTACATCTGATGTTAAGTCTGATTTGTTAGGGTTGCCCTGTAAAACAATATATAAGTCAAAAATAGGTTTAATCTAGATCCATTAAGGGCTTTTTTAATTTTTCCTTCAAACCCTCAGAGGATATCCACAGAGTCCAATGCCATATCTAGACAGTCAAATTAGATCCTAGGGCCTAGAAACAATGTGATTGGATGTTCTTCCATCCATGCATCCATCCATGCATCCATCCATCTAGCTGACTTTGGGTGAGAGACTTTGGTCACCAGTCTATTGCAAGGCTAACACAGAGACAAACAACCATTCACTCTTCCATTCACACCTACTGACAAGAATAGCTAGTTGACCTAATCTGCATGTCTTTTCTCCGGAGCACCCGGAGAAAACCCACAGAGGCACAGCGAGATCATGCAAACTCCACACAGAAAGGCCCCAGTCGGCCAGCAGGTTCAAACCCACAACCTTGTTGCTGTGAGGTGACAGTGCTAACCACTGCACTACCATGCTACATAATGGATGTACTTATGTAATAATAATAATAATAATAATTATAATAATAATAATAATAATAATAATAATAATAATAATAATAATAATAATGGCAAGGCAGTAAAGAATTGCCTCAGCTTCAGAGTCCTTGGTTAGATCCTGAGCTGGGAGGCGTTTTGCATGTTCTCACCTCTACTCATGGGCTTTCTTCCAGGTTCTCCAGTTTCCTCCAATCTCCAAACATAGCATGTCTGTAAGTGGATTGTCTACACTAAATTGGCTCTAGGTTTGAAGGCATGTACATGGTGCCCTGTTATGGTTTGGAGTCCCATTCAGGGTGCATTTATGCCTTACACCGACTGTTTCTGGGATAAGCTCTGGATCCACCACCACCACCCTGACCAAGATAAAGTGCTTACTGGAGAAGGAGGAGAAGAATCAACAGCTAATAGTTATTACAGCTTTTATTTTTGCAAATATCCTATGAATACAATTTTACCCCTCATACTTCTTCAAATAAATGTAGTATTTAACACTAAAAGAAGAGACTATCCATATTTTAATCATCAGGCACTATTTCATTCAAATGGTAAAAGTTAAATAAACTAGCAGTTCCTTTATAAGGGCCCAAAAGTACTTTGCCTAGTATGGCCAGATCATTTAATCCTGTAAGGTCTATAGGTGAAAAATCTGCACACAGTGAACTGCAGGAACTGAAAAGCTGCCTGAAGCCTGTGAGTCTGACTACCATGTGACAGGATAGTGGTGAATAGTGAATAGGAGCTGTAACAGAAAGTTTGCGATAGACATCTAAAAGAAAATGAGGAAACAAGAAAAACACTGTTGCAAAATCCCTAACGAGGCTGTAACAAGAACACTTAAACTGTTCTGATTACAGCTAATATGCGTTCCAACAGGTTTGCCTGAAAGGGATAGACATCTGTTGATTGCAATTTAACTGCAAAGATCAGTTGCAAATGCATGTTTAATATAGAGCTAATATCATCTTTAACAGAAAAGTCTCTAAAGCAATTTTTATCACAAACTCTCCACATCATGGCATACATACCCATGATGTGGAACATAAATGTAAAGTATTTCTTTCCTACACCCACCAACATAGAAGGATGTTGCTTAGCAACCTAAAAATAATTTTGTGCATGTTTGTGTTTCTCTATGTACACATATGCTGGTTTTCATAGTTCTTCTGTATAGTATGACATCTTACAGAAAATCCCTACATACAATGATATGCTTAAGACTACAAATCTTATGTTGATTAACCCCCTAAATTATGCTCATCATTCACTTATGTGTCTTAAATATAAATATATAAACCATAATCACGTGGTTTAAGGTTTTTAAACAATGTTAATCAGTAACTACTATGAAACCAGTGAGAAATTTTGTATTTTTAACAGTGGGAAATGCAAGTCTGCATCCACGTCTTGGAGGAGTTTAAGGGGTTTAAGGCAAAGGTAGGAAATCACAAAAGATTGCAGACCCACTAATTGAAGATAAATATTTATGCAACGCCAATGAATGATTCAGACAATGAAAGAGCTCATTTAAAAATCTAAATAGTTTAATGACTTGGTTGTGTGTAATGAAATGGAAAAAGCCCCAATTAACTGACTCATGGTTGGTTAAAATTGTATATCTGATTAGGCAGTTTGTCATCAGAAATCTGTGTTAATAATGAATTTTACCTTAACAAAGACTATGTGGAACGTGGCTGTAAAATCCTAAAAATTCAATAGCACGTTTTATTTTTAAATATCTGTTATAAAAAGTCTGATACAGTCTTGTGTCATACTAGATGTAGGTGTTTGCCTGTTAGGCAGAAAGGCGTGCAAAGAAAACTTTGCCTGGCCATCTGTCTGTTCAGCCTCACTGCAGGGGGTTGAATATATTCTAAAAGACCTTAACTCATTGTCCGCTTTAGAGCTTAAGGACCATGATGGTGGGGGGAGCATTATAGACTTCAGAGAAGATTTATTACTGAATTAGGGCAGACCTCCCTCTTAATGTGATTTTCAACTAAATTATTAGTATTAGTAGTAGTAGTAGCAGTAGTAGTAGTAGTAGTAGTAGTAATGTCCTTTTCATCCAAAATTGCATACTGTACTAAACATTGCACCAGTTGCACCATACCACTGTGGTGCAGGAACATTATTCAGTGTATGAAATTTTTTGCTGAAATGTAAATAATTGTATTATTGGTCACTATTGTTAAGTATACTATATTACAGCATTATTTTCAATATGCATGCAACACCAGAACTGCTCTTCTTCTTCTTCTTCTTCTTCTTCTTCATAGCAGTAGTAAAAGTAGTAGGAAGAAAGAAAGAAAACTTAGAGCTTTTCTACCAACTTCAGATCATTGTATTATTGCTAATATACAGTGAGAGGAAAGAAGTGTTCTGACACTTTTGTTTTTATTGCTTAGTATACGCAAATAAATCAAGTTCTAGATATAAATGCTGCAAAAATTTTCTTGTGCAGATTGGCAAATTGTACCTGGTGTCATTAGACATGACAATGCCGTTGGTTGGAAAGATTTCAGGCAGTCATTCTGAAAGTGAAGGAGCTTCCTAAAGATCTCAAGGACAACACCTATTAAACAACACTCAAATGGAAAATGCTAAAGAGCCATAGCAAAGAATACATCCCTGTCAGTACAATCAATTTGATAATATGCAGGTAGAAATACATGGAACCACTACTAATCATCCCCAGTCATGTGTGCCATGCAAGAGGTCACAACATGCCTGTTAGAAGGACAGGAACAGAGAAGCCATGAAAAGAGTTGCAGGACAAGCTGAAAGCAGCGGGAACAACAGGTACACAGAAAACAATAAGCAATTAACTGCACCAACGTCAAACTCCATTCATACGCCCCACCCTTCTGATAAAAAAAAAGAAAAAAGGAAGCACTGAAATGCATGTCAAAAAGAATTTAGATAAGTCAAGGCTCTTTTAGGACAATATTACTCTGGTCGGACAAAACAAAAATTTTGATATTTGGCAATAATTCAGCTCATCATGTTCAGAGAAAGAAGGATTGTGCCTATGATCCCAAGAACACCATACCCATTGGGATGCTTCACTGAAAATGGTAGCTGGGTATTATATGTCACATGTAGGATACATGTATTAGGACATATTAGAGGACAATTTAATCTCATCTGCCAAGAATTTGAGGTGAAAATATATGTTGTCAAGACAATCTCACACATACAGCCAAAATAACTCAAGAAGGCCTTGCATGGCTTAGCAGTCACTAGACCATGCACATCCTGACTTGAAATCCCACTGAAAATGTATGAATGATCTGGAAATTGTGCTTCCATCAGAGGGACACTGATAATAACTTTGGGGAGTTGAAGATGATTTGCCTAGAGGAATGGGGAAAATTGAACCACAATGCTACAAAAAGCTATTTAATTCTTACCATAGACACCTTGAAGCTATTAATTGCTGCATTTTAATTAATAGCTGTAATTGCATTAAATTAATTTTAATTAATAGCTGTAATTGCAAAAAAATACTAATCTTGTCCATTTGTGGCATCTCCTTCCATTTATTTTAAACGTCTATTTAAAAGTACAATTTCAGAATATATTGTGTGTAAATTTGAAGTGGATATACTATTCTCACTGGAAGTACAGTATACTAAATAACTACAATTGTCTGAATATTTATTTCCCATCATCTTATAAGTAGGCGCAGGTGGTGCAGTGGTCAGCACTGCGGCCTCACAGCAAGAATCGATCCCCGGGTCACCCAGGGTGCCTTTCTGTGCGGAGTTTGCATGTTCTCCCCATGCATGCGTGGGTTTCCTCTGGGTGCTCCGGGTTTCCTCCCACAGTCCAAAGACATGCAGATTAGGTCATCTGACTACTCTAAATTTCCCATACGTGTGAATGTGAGCGTGTGTGGCTGTTTGTCTGTGTTGGCCCTGTGGTGGACTGGCGACCTGCCCAGGGT
>JAQQZR010000023.1:21515519-21528478 GCA_030068235.1 Notoglanidium macrostoma | reverse complement strand
CAGAGTAAAATTGGATCAGCAGCTCCTGAGGCAGGTTGAACTTCTTGAGCTGGCGCAGGAAGTACAACCTCTGCTGGGCCTTTTTGACAAATATATACACCAGTTGACAGATTCAGTAGCTACGTCCAGCATACTTTATCTGAAATTTCTCAAGCAATTAGCACAATGGGTTTACTGCTTTCTTTAATTATAAATTCATTGCTATTAGAGAAAAACCAGTCCTTACTGAAAATTATTCTTTTCTACCACAAGGTGGCGCAAAAGTAAATTAAGAAATCTTTTCAACCCTCAGTTTTAAATTATACCATTTTTAACAATACCATTATTGAAATTCTTCTAAATATGCTATTGACTATTTATAACCCAGATGTTCTGCTGAAAGTAGTTCTTTGTCTATCTCTTGACCTTTATAGACTTGTTTCTTAGCAAAATAATTGAGATGTCACTGCAAGTGAAAAACATTTTCCATGGAATTACACCCAGTTAGCATTTAGGTTGTTGTGTTTTCTCAGTGCTGCTGTTCTTGTGCAGAATCCACTGAAATGGTCATCAATTGCGGTGGTGTGAAACCTTTGTCTGTTCTCTTGCATGTGATGCCAAAAGACCTATCAGCTCATCATTTGACTGAACAGGTGACAAATTTATAGATATCATATACAAATATTGATGTTACTGAAAATAAATTATAGATCAATATATATACTGGGGCATTCCCTTGCTAATCAAGGCCATATCATAAAAATAAATTTTGACTGTGATATCAGCTTCAAGAATGATACTGTATGACTTTTCCATTTTTTATGACATCATTGACAGTTATTTGCAAGAAATTTATTTTGTTATATAATATAATTAAAAAAGTAATGTTTTCTGTCAGCTAGACCGGACTACTGGAATGTTTGGTAACATTGCACTAAGCAAAATTCAACCTAGAAGGCTTTCATTTACATCTATGTTTACAGCATTAAACAGATGCCCTTATTTAGAGTTATTTACAGAAATGTTTTGTCATTTCTTCAAAAGCATATCCTCATGCTATTTCACTAGGTCAAGGACTAAGAATACCATCAGCCTAAAAGCCCTGTTGGGAAGGTTAGAACAGTATGTAAAGAAAACACAACAAGGATTTTGTTTAAATAAAACAGATTAGCAAAGTGCTTGGTTAAGAGGTAAGTAGTTAGTCTTCATTAGACACCAGTAGGGAGCCAGTGGGGACTTCATACCACCACCTGGATACAAGGACAGAGAAGAGTCTTGCTGCGTGTCTTAGGTAGTGGTAGAGAGGTAGTGGGTCTGCATGAGCTGTGCTAGAGGCTTGAAGGAGTGTGGTGCAATGCGTAGTGTAATAAGTACCTTAGGGTAGGTGGGTGCTTCCCCGTTGTTGGATGCATAGGCAAACATTAGTGTTTAAAATCTGATGTGGGCAGCTACAGGATGCCAGTGGAGAAAGTGGGGTAGTGTGGGAGAACTTGGGGAGTTGAATTCTGGATCAGTTGCAAGGGTGAACAGCCCACAGAGCAGACCTGCCAGGATCAAATTGCAGTAGTCCAGTCCTCAAATGGCAAGGGACTCAACAAGCACTTAAGTCACCACTGTGGATAGATATGACCATATCTTCATGACATTGTAAAGGATGAACCTGTGACTATGTCAGGCTAGCAATATGAAGTGGGAAGAATAGTTCAGAACTAGCCCAAGCATATAAAATAATTGGGACATATAAAATAAGCACATGAATTACTCTAATTAACTGGACATTTGGCCTGAGAAGTATCACATTTTGCTCTACAAGCATGAGCCATATGTATACAAAAACTAAATCAATGCAGATTAAGAGTTTAGGGCACTTTAATACTTTACTACAAAGAAAAAGTCAGTCCTCTTTTTGTCTGTGCTTATCTCTGCGACCTGGAAGAATTTTATAAGTCTGGGGTTAATACTAGAAGAGTCGTCTTTACATAAGTGAACTTTTGTTAGGCTACAAATAGCATTGGACAGAATGGGTTGGATCCTAAGTAGGCGAAGGGTGTGTTTCAACCCTTTATTTACACAGAATTTGTGAGTGCAACCACATGTTCCTTCATTATATCCTTCTGGTGTGGGTTCATGTTAGTTTCCTCCCATTCAACAATGATACACCTAAAAGATTTTGAGCAATATGGCTGCTTTCTGGAGAATCAGAGAATCTTCTGTCTGCTATCAGTATGCTGTGGGCAACACATTACATGGTTTGAGACAGCGGAGTTATAATTTACACATGCAGGTTGTTTGATGTTAAAAAGGCAGCTATAATATTTTCCTGTTTGTTTGCTACATTAGTCTACTAGCACTAGTGCAAAACATAGAAAATGTCAGACATTACATGTTGTGACTATGTTTGGGTTAAGTGGGTGAGTGGAAAATTGTGTGAAAAGACAAAACTGAATATACAGAGAGAAAGGTTTTACTCTGATATTTTAACTGCGATATCAGAAAGAATAATCCATTGTTTCTTAAATGAAACATGTTTCTAGTTTTTTCAATTAAAACATTAAAAGAATATATTTTCCAAAAATAAAATGTACACACTTTCCCCCTGACACTAATGTTTTGTGTCTGAAGTTTGCTCCTTTATTTTTATTCAGCTTAAGTGAAGCTTAGTTAGAAACAGTAGTAGCAGCCATCTTGAAGCTGAAATCAATTTCTTCCTTTGTCCAGTTTGTGATCACTCTGAACAAGCATCAGATCTAGGAAGTAGCTGTGGCCAAAGGTTTAAAGTCTAAATGATGTTAGAAATTATTCAAATGTTAATATAATGCCAATATGATATGTATATTTAATTTTTAATAGCCTCATAGCTCCAATAAGAAATGAAATACACAAAGTTTCGCCATCAAACGTTTTGGTTGATTATCAATATTCAGGGTAAGGGACAACTGTGTTTTAATTTTTGGCTAAACTGGTTCCTTAAGGGAATCTGTTTAAAGTTTAAGGCAAGTTTAAAGTTAAAAGTTCTGAAGTCATGATATCACATTCATGGACTTTTCAGTTGTTCTAAACACTTTAAATCACTTAACTCGTGGAATGTTGTGTTTTAGAACATTGGACATGCTTTATTTCAGAACTTTTCACAATTTATTTAAACATCTCACATATACAAAATAGGTACAATAAACTTTGTGGTTCAATTTTGCGAGAGAGAGGCCTCCAATACCCTTTCAAATGGATGAAATGTGATTGTCAGTATGAACACTGGGAGGAGGGGGGAGGGGTTGAACTAAATGCCTTAATAAAAAGGGGTCCAGACAAAACTAAAAACAAAACAACGAAAACATGAAAAGTAAAATCCGGACAAACATCAGATTTAGGATTTTTCCACCTGCTTAAAAAATGGGGTTATCAGTGGGACCTGTGCAGTACTCCTTAAAGACAATACAAAGTAATACAGTAAAAGTGGTTTCCTCCACAGCTGTAAATGTAGCACCATATATCTGCACTTCAAGTGATTGAGCACCTTTGACATATGACAGAACTTGAAGCCTTAGTACCAATGAGTAGGATGTGGTTCAGGTCTGGTAATATTTTCTTTATACAGGCATGAGGTAGTTTAAACCTTTTGGAAATTGTGGTTTTAAACCTCCTCTTTGGAAGATATATAAAGACCACAAAGTGATGCATACTTTCATCATTTTTATTACACTTCTTTCATTTTTTACAAAATGATGGCATGTCCCACACCATGGTGTTTCCCAGCATCTCTTTTTGGCCAGCTGTATTAATTTGCATTGTGCAATTCTCCGTTCAGTCCATTGGTCCTCTCCGATAGAGCCCAGCTTAAGCAAGTGGATGTGCAGAGGAAATCAGCATTCAGTATAAAAAACAACACAGAGAAGAAGGGCAGAGATTTTTTCATTTTTCTTTCTTTCTCTCTTTTTTTAATTTATCTTGAGTCTATTCATTTGAAACAGACTGGGCCAATGTCCAGACCAAATTCTTGATCAGCGCCACCAATGTCCAAAGGTGCAATGTCGAGGATGGGCAGGCGAGATGGTTTATTCGTTCTGTATTCAATGACTGTCTTGCTCCACTGGCCAGTGTGTTTCTGTGGGGGAAATCACAAAGGTGAAACAGATATTAGTGAGAAGTAAGGCAAGTCACAGTTAAAATTTATCTCATATAATAGTTTTGTCTTAAGTTTGGAAGTATGCATTTGGATTTAACAGACTAAATGAACTTTGTAAGAACTGGTGGAAATCTAAATCAGAAAATTTTCAGTATCCTGTAGTCATGAGACATTGTGTACACATAGAGATTGTATATGTCCTGATAAAACACTGAGATACACAGGTATTGGACTGTGAACTTACAGTGCAGCCATCCTCCAGAACACTGTAGGTGAAGCGGCTGTTGCCCTCTGCCCGGAGTTCCACATCATTGGAGCCCTGCAGCAGGACAGCCTTCTTCAGGTTGCCGTTCTCACCATCCATGTAGGCATTGCTGTTCTTGCAGTGGTAGGTGATGTTCTGGACAGCTTGGTTGGCCAGCAGACGCATGAAGGCCAGCTGTGTAGCCATGGACTGTGGGCTTAGGGTCTCATCATTATAGCCAAACTGAGGAGAGAAAATTAAGACCAAAGTGAGCAGAATTCTGTTGAATTATTAGACAAAACCTATGAACAATAATTGTATATAAAACTCACCTCTGTGCCACCATTGATGGTCTCGCCAAACCAGACATGCTTCTTCTCCTGGGTACTTCTGTACCAGTTCTTGCGTGCAATGCTCTCAGGGTAAGCATAGATACAGGTCTGACCTGTTGTGAAGTCACAATAGGCCTTGATGGCATCCATGGTGCAGCCCTGGTTGGGATCGATCCAGTAGAAACCTGCAAAAGAAAACAGAAACAGACCTCTAAGCTCAGTTGGACAAGAGCGGAATGTTTTGAATCTTTAGGATTCAAAGGAGTTACATGTCAGCAGTTTGAGAACTCACCGCTGGTCCAGTCAGGGTGGCTGAGCCTGATGTCACGGCAGGTGCGGGCAGGGTTCTTCTTGGAGCCCTCAGGTGAGAGCAGGTTGTCGAGCTGAGTGTTTAGGGACTTGATTGTGGCATCCACCTCATAGTCCTTAGCCCTGAGAGCAGCCTGGTCAGCTCTGTACTCATCATAGCCACCAGAAATATCATATCCACCACCAGCAGCACCAGGGGGTCCAGGGAGACCAGGAGATCCAGGAGGTCCCTGCAGATCAAGTTAGTACTTTCTTCAGGTTACATGCTTGCAATGGCTCATTGCATTAATTATTGACCGTTATTTATTTTCTTTCTAAGACAAAATAACTACTTACAACTGGTCCAACTTGTCCAGGGGGACCACGATGTCCAACAGATCCAACAGGTCCAGCAGTTCCAGGTCTACCATCCTTACCAGAAGGTCCACTGGGACCAGCAGGGCCCTATAAAGGTAGATTACAAAAATATTACCAACAATACGCCGATGTCCGCAGCTAAACAATGACTTTGAAACAGAAGTTAGGTTACTTACTCTGGGACCAGAGGGTCCAGAAATTCCAGATGCGCCATTATCACCACTAGGTCCCTGTAAGGTAAAACCATTATTACAGACCAGCCAGTTAAATATGAAAAACTATCCTAATTTCAGAGCACATGCAGAAATTAATGCTGAGCCTGGCATTCAGTTTCTATTTCTAAAACTACAATCCCTAATACTAGGATAAGATCACTTACATTGGGTCCAGGCATTCCCTGAAGACCAGGATGTCCACGCAGTCCCTTCATGCCTCTCTCTCCCTTGTCTCCAGCCACACCCTTCTCACCACGGGATCCAGCAGGGCCCTGTTGAACACATAAAGAAATGTGAGATTTATCATTGATTATAGCATTATTAATAAACAGCTAAAACAACGGTGGATCTATCACAGTCAATTTACTTACAGGGGCACCTCTTGCACCGGCAGGGCCAGCTGGTCCAACAGAACCAGAGGGTCCCTAAAGAAAATGATGGACAAAATAAGAATGTAATTTTTATCTATCATACTGACAATTTCAGCTTCAAGGTTGCTACCATACTACCAAGGGAACTCAAATAGTGTTTACCGACAAATCTGAAATATGTAAAGAACTTGATGCTGTATGTGTTTCAGAATTGGACACTTACAGATTCACCACGGTTTCCATGTCTGCCAGCAGGACCAGCTGGTCCCAAGGGTCCAGAAGCACCAGCAATTCCAACAGGGCCAGGAGATCCAGGCTCTCCACGGTCACCCTGTCAGTTTGAAACAGTCTAGTTAAATATTGCAAACATTGCAAATATTGTATTACTCAACCAGACGACAAATATTAAAATAAATGTATAATCACATCTTGTGTTTCTTACTACTGTTTAACTTTTACCTTAACACCAGCAAGTCCAGAACGACCAGGAGGTCCATCATTACCAGGGCTACCCTATAGAGGAGTATAACATAATGATCAGTATGTAATTGAGTAACAGAATATAATAAATAGTCTCTCGGTTACTCCAACTACTGTCCCATTAGAACATCCTCAAGTGTTGAGATATAATTTGTGGTGAGATTTAAAAGGTATAAAGGGGAGGTTGTGTGTGCTGTTTTTCTAAGGTTTGAATAGCATTTTTTAAGAGAATTGGTTCAAGGGGTTTGATTTATGTATATGATGTTTGCATTCATTGAAGGCCCACAGACTACATAAAAGATATAAATCCATAAATGACAAAATGCATAATACTTTTTTTTTAACACACAGATTGGGAACCACTGCTATGGAACACTACCCAAACCTGTTACCCATACCTGTTTCTGGCACTAGGAGTAAAATTGCACAGTACAACTTACCTCACGTCCAGCCTCTCCCTGAGGACCAGTCATACCAGGCAGACCAGTGTTACCAGATGGACCACGGGGACCAGGGGCACCAGCAGGGCCGACTCTACCAGGCTCACCCTGAGTAACACAAAAGATTACAAAGTTAACCAAGGGAGGTAGTACAAGTGACATATTCCAGAAATAAGGGACTATGTCTGTAATGTTACCCAAAAGCTATATCAAAGTCAGAATGTTCACAGATCAGAATGTGTTTACAAGAGAGAGAGGTCACTTACAACAGCACCAACACCACCAGGAGTACCACGTTCACCTCTGGAGCCAGGAAGACCAGTGATTCCCGTAGGTCCATTCAAACCACTAGGTCCAGAAATACCTTGAGGTCCCTGTGGTCAAAACAACAGTAGATTCTGCTTTAATAGTCCTTTAATATTCCTAATTTGTGTGTATATATTGATTGTAAAAATGGAGCTTGCATAATTTAAGGTTCATCTGGAATGTTAGGGAAAATACCTTAGCACCGGACTCTCCAGGGCTTCCCTTCTCACCAGATGGGCCAGGAGGTCCAATCAGGCCATTCTCTCCCTGAGGTCCACCAGGTCCAACATCACCACGAGGACCACGAGGACCATCCTTTCCAGAGTGACCAGTGGGACCAGGAGGTCCAGCAATGCCCTGTAGATTAAGCAGATGCAAGCCTTCTCTTTAGTCTGGACTAACGTGATCATGCCAGTGAACAATTCTTATTCCAGCATGTTAATACTACATCCAGTATAGGAACTGCATGGAATTTCAGTGGTTATTTTTGGATGTGTTCAGGTATTGGAAAACTCACAGCAGGACCGGGAGGACCAACTCTTCCAGCAGAACCAGGGAAACCAGTCAAACCCTGAGACAGAGACAAAGGTAAAACATTACACATGAACAATAATTTGAAAAACAAAAACCACAAGGTAGCATTGTAATACTACTAAAGCAGCTTACAGAAGGACCGGTGTCACCACGAGCACCAGTGGGGCCAGAAGGACCAGAGGGACCCTGATGAAACACAACATAATGCAATACGTTATAGAGTAACTGTGCCCATGTTGCTAAACATTTTTCATGCTTGTCTGATAACCACAAAAAAACAGAATGCCTTATGCTACTGTCAGTTTAGAAGCTGTATATCTTATGCTCTATCATGGCTTAGGGCTAGGCTACAGCCTAGTGTCTGATTCCTACAAAATAACCTGTATTTCAGAATCTACGTATAAAAGGATTTGGCAAAAAAGAGTGTAAGTGACAGCTGAAAAACAATGACATTTTTATACTTCAAGCAAAACTGTATAAATATGCACACCGGGACCCTATTCAGTACATATCACATTAATTTAATTTAAATTTGATTTTGTAATATCTATCTGTTTTTCTTGTCCAAAGTGTTTTCTGGGTTCTTTCTAGGGCTAGGGGTCTTTCAAGTTCTAAAATCAGTGTTTTGAATCTGGGCTTGTATTATTGTATTATTTTAAACTTACGGCAGGTCCGGGGCTACCAACAGGACCAGCAGGGCCAGAAGGTCCAACATCACCCTTTCCACCAGCGGGACCACGCTCACCTTTAGCTCCAGACTGGCCATCAGCACCCTGCAAGAGTCATGGAAAGCCTGTCAATCATGATGCTGTTGAAAAATAGAAGTGCTCCTTGCCAGTAAAAACATTGAAATGCATATGCACTTACAGGAGGCCCAGCAAATCCAGAAGGTCCAGCAGGGCCAGCCTCACCGCGCTCTCCCTGTTAACAGATAAAGGAATTAACAGTGCTTCGTGAAATTATGTCATATATTTTTTCCAGTTCTTCATGGAAGGGATGAACATTTCGCATTTTGATGTAAAAGAATAGTGCTTACGGGAGTTCCACGAGCACCACTTGGGCCAGCAGGACCAGCGGAGCCAGCCTCACCCTGGAAGAGAACAGTGAAGTTCAACATTATTCAGCAGAAAGGAATGAATCATACAACAGATTCTTTAAAGCAAATTATTTTTTTTGTGGACACAAATGTTGATATAGTGTCCAAGGAACTCATATGATATCAAACCAATTCGACTGATTAACTGAATTCCAATCTTTAGGATATGGAATTCAACTAAAATTATATCATAAATTTAATTTGGTTCTCAAAGTTGAAATTTTTAATACCTATTGTTTAGGGTAAATGACATGTACCCCATTCTGTTTGAGCAAAAAAAATTATAGAGTTGAATTTTATAATGTCGTTACACTGAAAATTATGGTTAGTAGATAGTCTTTTTATACAACTTTATGAAGTTCCTGAAAGTTCAGCAGTGCACATTATAACACAACATGCAGCATCACTGATAGATCGTCAATAGTGAGGTTTTAATTATAACATTTTAGTTATGAATTCGGGCTTTGCTGTACATGTGTAGGAATAAAAAAATGATCAACTATCATTTAAATCCAAAATATTGTTTTGAATGGACCAGAATATCTTCATCTCTTTCTTGTCTAACTTTCAAGTAGTTTAACATTCAACTGCTCTTGGGGATTCTTGATTGATTTTTTATTTGTCTTACATGCCGTTTTCTTTAGATGTATTCATTATGTTAAAAATATGTCAGTGTCTATAATTGTTTTCTGAGTACAAGAGATATTTCCACTTACATTGTAAAGAGGAATAAATAATAATAATAATCAAATTAGTAAGTGGTTATTAGTATATAAAATTCTTGTCAATGTTCTCTTCACTTTGGTTCTAGTTCACTTGTGTTCTAGTTCTCTTGTTCTCTCTCTAGTACTTCTGAAGACAACATGGCAAATCCATTGAGTGATACCTCTCCAGAAGAGGGCAATAGTGGTTAAATAAACACTACAGTGGCCCTGATTTGTTGACTTTTCTGTGGAAGTTCCATAATTTAGATAAAATAATATCGATGAAGGAATTAAATTGTCACAAGAAAAATTTAAAGTATTTTTGTGTTCAACCATGAAGCAGAAAATATTTTTTACCTTATCACCATTAGCACCAGAGGGTCCAGGAGGTCCACTGGGTCCAGGAGCACCCTGGTAAGCAAATAAAAAAATAAAAAGTAAGAATTTTAATTTGGCCATACAGAAAATGGCATAATCACATATGTGAGATAAAAATATTGATATTTCTTTAATGGAGTCTGAGATGTAACTTACACGGGCACCATCTTTTCCAGCATTGCCTTCTAGACCTCTGTATCCAGACTCACCCTATTTGTGAAAAACAGAAAAAATAAAATCCTTTTTCACAGAGGTTCAGACACAGCTCTGACAAACAACATTACTGTCTTCACCACGAGAGGTTTGCAGTATACATGCTGACTGGGAACCTGAAGCTAAAACAGTAGCTGTTGCTCTAAGGATGCACAGTGGATACAGAGATGGATCTTTTCAGAACTGACCTTCTCACCCTTGGGTCCAGGAGTACCAGCACCACCACGCTCACCGGGCATTCCAGAAGGTCCCTGAGGACCTGCAGCACCAGAAAGACCAGCAGCACCAGGCTCACCCTGTAGCAAAAAGATAGCAGTGACTGAAAACTCTATGTGGCTGTGGGTAAACAGTACAATCTCAGTATATTTAAACACTCATTGTGATAAATAAATGTTCATGTGCATATATCACACATCTAATCAAAATTAATTTGGTGCCCAAATCAGTATAAATAGTTATTACTAAATAATCAGTTACACAGATAATCACAGAGTACCTTGCTTCCATCAGGGCCAGGAGGACCAGAAGGTCCACGAACGCCAATGGGTCCCTGGGCGCCAGAGGCACCAGCAGGTCCGGGGTTACCACGCTCTCCCTACATGGAAACACAGATAAGGGAGAAGGTACGAGAAGATGGTCAGAAACTGATCTTTAATCTGGTTAATTCTCATTGGATTATGTCTATGTTCAATGCAAGAATAAATATAATACCTTGCCACCTGCAGGTCCAG
Source organism: Notoglanidium macrostoma (assembly GCA_030068235.1). NCBI lineage: Eukaryota > Metazoa > Chordata > Actinopteri > Siluriformes > Auchenoglanididae > Notoglanidium > Notoglanidium macrostoma. Next base: position 21,517,666 of record JAQQZR010000023.1, on the reverse strand, counting down.
CGACACCTTGGTCTCCATGAATACCCTATCAAGAAATTCAACACACTTGTAACTGGACTGCTATGATGCTCATTTCTTACTCAAAATAGATTTCTGTACAATACATTACTTGGATAATGTATTGCAAAATGACTACAGACACTTTATTTGCGGCGAGGTTTATGAGCATGCAAAACATATCCTGAAATACAATGGTGTAATTTTTGTGTTTAGGTCCATCACTGCCATTTTATGAAGCTCTTACTCTGTCTCCAGGTTTGCCAGTCTCACCAACAGGTCCAGCAGGTCCAGGAAGACCCTGTGAAGTTAAAAGAAAGAGATTAGTGACTCAGACATACAACTGGAATAATATTGTACAATACAATTAATACCAATTTTAACATATACACATGTTAATATCAAGGATAGGGTCATTAAGGCATTTAACTCACATAACTAATAACATGGAAGCAAACACCACATGAGTTACTCCACTATCAACGTGGAGTATACGCTACCATAGTAAATCACACAATATACTTTACTGTTGCATTGTAAACTGTCTAAGAGCCAATGGCAGGAACTTGTGTCCATTCAATCAGGCCTATGTGAAAAAATAAGAGTGAGACACACCTGGAATCCAGGAGCACCAGAGGGTCCTGCCTCTCCCTTCTCACCAGCACCACCCTGCAATCCAAGCAAAAATCGACATTACCATCAGAGCTCTCAAAGTGATGTTAGGTTAGTAGATTTCCTGGTTTTATTAAGTCCACTTACAGAAACTCCAATGGCACCAGCAGGTCCATTGTTACCATCAGGACCAGGGGGACCCTAAAATGACAAGATATGACTCAATGACTAGACAACTGTATTAATGTATAAAAATAGATCAATGATGCTTATAGGGGTGACATGGAATTATAGTATGCTTACTCTCAGACCAGAAGCACCAGCAGGTCCCTTCTCTCCTGGTTTGCCAGGCTCACCCTAGAGATGGAAGCACATATACTATGATGAAATCTTATGATATTGGCTGCTGCTACTTTGTAACACTATAACATATATCAAAATCTACGTACGGAAGGTCCTTTCGGGCCGGGGAATCCAATGTTACCAGGCTGACCTCTGGGTCCAGTTGGGCCAGGAGGTCCACCGCGGCCATCTTGACCAGAAGAACCCTGAAGATCCACAGTAGTAGTGATTAAAAAAACTTTTTTTTTGTTTTAGACCTCAGCAGTTCTCTATTGAATTGGCTTGTATCAATATGGTATTAATATTTATGATGTTTTATTGGAGGACACTTACAGAAGGTCCCTCCTTTCCTTGGGGTCCAGGGCTTCCAGGGCTACCAGGGAGACCCTATCAACAGAGAGCAAATTAATAATTTCTCTTGTCCTTTTTTATACAGGTTTTATGATTGTGAATTAGACAAGAGAAATTATTTCTTGTCTAATTCACAATCATAAAACCTGTATAATGACTATCAGCATTTGCCATATACTATGCCATATACCTATCTATGGGTACCCATTACCCATGTAATGGGTGTATACATGTAAGTTTATTATGCATTTAATACAATTTAAAGGCTTTTTTATGGGCTACTCCTAATGTATTTTAAGATTAAATTTGTAGTGCAGATACAGTACCACACTCATAAGTAAGAAAAATCTGAATCTTATTGGCTATGATTTAAGTATGATAGAGTATACAAGGAACCTAACAGGTGATGAGCTTTTATTATTTTATATATTGATTACACAGTACAATGACATAAGAAGGATGAGGACATAGATAACACTAATAATATAAATCATGTTTGCTATGAAAAGAAGTGGATACTTTATATATTACAAATTCTAACTACTGCACTGTAATTAAATCAGTCATCGTGTTTGTGAGCCAATTAAATGTTTATATTTATGTGCATTCTCCAAAAAAAAAATCTGTTGAGGTCAGAAGTATGTTTAAATATACTGTGAGCTCAGTGTTACAGATCCAGTCACATAAGACATCTAAAGAAAACTGAAGTTATGGATAACCCAAAGGCCCTGTAAATTCAAATTCAAGACACTATAATATTCAAGCTCTTCCCACAGAAACCCTGAGAATCTATATATATATATATATATATATATACAGACAACCCGAATTCCAGAAAAGTTGGG
>JAQQZR010000023.1:21502466-21515419 GCA_030068235.1 Notoglanidium macrostoma | reverse complement strand
TATATATTTCTCAGAAAGAGTATAGAGGTATAGGTAAAATACTCACTCTGGCTCCAACCAGACCGTTCTCACCAACACGGCCAGCATCACCAGGGGGTCCACGTGCACCAGGAACACCAGCAGTGCCCCTTGCTCCAGGCATACCCTGGGAGCAAGAAGTTTAGAGGTCAGTATTACCATATAACTTTTCTGAAATTATATTAATATTCTTCTCTTTGACATGTTACAGCAGGTAAAAATCAAGGCCTTCCTTACAAATATGTCTAACCATATGTGGTTTAAAACATTTCAGCATATTTTTTATTTAAACCGCAATGAATCTTATCATTTTACTGAACAATGTTCTCAAACTACATGAATTCACAAGTATTTATAATGTTATAATTATAATGAAATAATTTACTAACCATTGGTCCTCCTCTACCAGCCAGACCAGGAAGACCACGGGTTCCAGGAGTTCCCTATACAGAAAAAGTATAGACATCATGGAAACACTGACAACTGAAAATCACAGAAACTAGCAAAACCATGTTAAATTTATACACTTATAAGATTCATTACTCACTCTGGATCCACGCAGACCAACAGGTCCAGATGATCCCTGCTCACCAGTTGGGCCTCTCTTGCCCTCATCACCAGCAGCACCAGTGAGACCTTGAGGGCCGGTGCTACCCTGTACCCAACAAGTACAACAAGATTAGGAAAAGAAACAACCCAGAAAACACCTGTTCTGTAACACATACATAGGAGTGAAAATACATTGTATAATTACACTTACAGGCTCACCCTTGACACCAGAATCTCCCTTCCCTCCAGAGGGTCCAGGGTCACCCTAATGAGCAGAAGCAATGAAAAAATCCTCCAGAACATTCCAGCAGAATATAAATAAAATATAGCATGGTTTTGTTGTCTTTGGTCTGGTTAAATGGAACTCACATTAAGGCCTCTGGGGCCAGCAGCTCCAGCAGGTCCCTGGGGGCCAGGGCCTCCTCTTGGGCCAGGGAAACCAGGGGTACCAGCAACTCCAGCGGCACCCTGAAAGATCAACCGGTGAATATAAAGATGACTTATGAAATGCATATTAAAATAAATTCTGCAAACTTTCCATTTCAACATGTAAAGGCACAACTAAATTGCACATTATGTAAATGTACAGTACAGTCTTTGAAGGATTAAAATGGTTCCAATATTAAAAAATTCTGTTGTAGTGTTCTACATAGAACTTTTTTCAGTTCCCTCAGAGTGACAAACCAAAAGAACCACTGGGGTACAAGGTTAAACCTATTTTTCGTTTGTAGAGGCACAACACTAGAAATTAATATAAGATGGGTGCATACTTGATTTTCTAATTCAACTATTTTAGATAACCAACGAAGTTGTCAAAAAATATTTCAATTACTATTTGTCCTAGCTCTAAGACCATGTTTTCAGATGAAATCTAATGTGCTTTATGTTGTAATTTGTATTATACTGTCTTTGTTATTGCTTTAAATCTTGATGGGGTATTATAAAAGCACAAAATTACACCACTGTTACATTGGTTTATTTTATCTGCATCTAGTATTAAATATCAAATATAATATTATAAGAGTTTATCTGAAAGGAAGGCATACACTTATGGGAAATCACATAAATGAATCCCCTTTCATATAAATTTATAAGACAGATGAAAGAGAGTAAAAATATAAGTGACCCAGAGAATTGGTTTGGAAACACTGCAGTACATATACATATAGTTTATGCAGGTAGGCTGCTAATGAATGTGACAGTCCTGTCCTAGTACTGAATGTATCTGTTGTGTCATGTTTCACCAAACCAATTATTTGGGTCTCCCAGATTTTACTCCTCCCATCTCCCAAAACATTTTAACAACGCTGGACACTGAAAACATGGTACAGGTGTAAGAAGTGAGAAATGGCAACAATATGGACTTGTGGGAGTCTTATAGACCTGTTGGTATATATATATGTTAACCTATGACTGACCTATAACGCTGATTTTCTTTGACTCACATAAAGGACTAACGCAAAAGTACATTTCCTTATGAAGAATACAAGTCTGTTAGGGTGTGTATCTAATCAGCTGTTCAAATAAACTTGCCCTATCTTGCCTTGTGTTGTTGTAGCATTTCATTAGACGCTGGTCTATCTTGTCATTCTTTCACTTAAATGAAGTCTCAATGAATACTTACAGCAGCTCCCTTAGCACCGTTGATACCATTAGCACCAGGGTTACCCTAGAGAAGGGGGGAAAAGAAGTTGTCACTACATTACTGTGATGATAACAAATTGCTTCATTTCAACTAGCAAGCATACTTACAACTGGACCAACTGGGCCACCAACACCATTTGGTCCAGGCTCTCCTCGCTGTCCTTGAGGTCCAGATGGGCCAGAGGGACCAGCAGGTCCAATCTCACCCTGTCAAATAATGATGAAATCAGAGAAAGAGCTTAAGTGGCAGGTAGATAATGGACTGTTCCTACAATAATTCAGCTACTGAATGTGGAAGACTTCAAATCAGGAATAATTTAAATAGCGATGTATAATACATACATGCAGGTACCACATTAACGACACAAACATATTAATTCACATTTTTTATTTTCTATTTCTAAGGTTAAAAAGAAAAAAGGCACATACTTTAGGTCCAGGGCCACCAGGGAAACCTGGAGGACCAGCAGATCCAAGTGGACCCTGACAAGGAAGATCACAGACAAAATAGTGTTAGACTGTACCTTCGAACTGTAGTCTAGGACACAGGAGGGGTCGAAGGTCAAATACTCACAGCAGAGCCACCAGGACCAGTGTTACCATCAGCACCACGGGCACCAGCTGGGCCAGAAGGACCAGGACGACCTCTCTCACCAGGCAGACCACGTGCACCCTACAAAACACGTGTGGTATTATGAGGACAATTTCAACTTCAAACTTTGTTGTAAATTATGAAGAACTTATGATGTTTTCCATAAGATAAAGCATTCAATCATGATAAGGCATAACATACTCTTTGACCAGGGGTTCCATTTGAGCCATGACCACCGGTCTCACCCTAAAAGAGATAAAATAGCAAAAGTGGGATCAAACTGTATAAGCATTAAAGGCCATCTGTGAAGAAACATAGCTTTGTAGGTGTAAAGGCACTTCCAGGATGAGTAAATTTGTTTTTGGTATATATGTGAAATATGGATTAATCCCTGAACTTTGAAGACTTGTTGATGGGCCCAGACTTACATTCCTGAGTGTAGTTACAAGCATTTCCTTTGAGTTTCACTGAAATTACTGTAGATAATGTGCTTTAAGATAAATAACTAGATAATAAGCTGGGGTTTGTTGCTTATACAGTGACACTAGCACTGAATTGTTCTGAACTGAACCTTTTTTTTTTTGGTCATGACTGAACATCTCTAATTTTACCTTAGATCCAGTATCACCAGGCTCTCCTTTACGTCCATCAAGACCATTGTAGCCCTATGGTCGAGAAAACAAACAAACAAAAAAAAAACTAAAGAGAAGCATCCATCTCACAATTTATACACGAATACTGTATTATAAAATATAGCATCCATATATTAAATAAGAAATGTATCCATATATAAAAAAATTGATAAATACATGATATAAAGTATAAAGATTAATTATAAAGAAGTTGAAACATCCTTATTCCTCCACATTACTTACTCTGTGTCCCTTCATGCCTGGAAGTCCAGGGGTTCCTGGGAAACCACGAGCACCCTGAAAAGGAAAAGGAAGAGGACATTAGTGAGTGCTTTTATATCTATTTTTAATGTAATCAGATTTATCTCTTTATATATATATATAAAATGTATGATATGACATAGAGTAACATGTCAGTAACATTTCAAAGACAGCAAAAGACTCTGAAGCTTGTGTATTCTGACTTTGGGAGAACAGCAGCTAGATACATGTTAATTTGTCATCCTTTGTTGTCTTGATGATGTAATGATATCTGGGACATAAATATGTATGTTTTAGGACTGATATGAATTAAATGTTCAATTGCATCTAGTAGTCATTTATACTGCAAATGTACTCGACACATGTAAAATGAATTGTGCATTGTACTGAGGTTGATCTTACCTGGGGACCAGATGTGCCTCTGTCTCCAGGCTGTCCAGGTCTGCCATTGTTACCCTGAATAAAAGTTACAGACAATACTGTCAGATGTGCACATCGTAAAATCAGAAAAAAAGTTAAAAAAAAAAAAAAAGAAAAAAAAAGAATTATTATTATTATTATTTTTTTTATTCACTCACATCTTCACCAGGCTTGCCAGGAGGTCCAGGGGGTCCACGAGCTCCAACTGGTCCCTATCACAAAATAAAAATGGTAAATAGTTAAAGGTCAAATCTGTTTTGAGCCTGTCTGTGTTAATTAGCTGAGTACAACCAGTCTCCTTACAGCCTGTCCAGGCTCTCCAGGCTCTCCAGCATGTCCTTGGAGTCCCTGAGGTCCCTAAGTATAAAAACAAATATTTTGTAAACATCAGAAAATTTGAAAAAGTATAAAGTCTGCTTTTGTACATATAAGTAAAAAATAAAAAAATCACTGAATTTAGAAAAAAGGTACTTACAGGGGCACCAGATGGACCACTAGGGCCTCTAAGTCCCATCAAACCCTTTATAAAAGAAAACAAACAAGCCCTTTACGAGTATTCATTTTATTTTCTACATTCATTCATGTATTGTCTGTACAAGCTATGGTTAATTGTGTTCTGTTTTTCCAGGATGAACTTCAGGCACTCACCATAGGTCCAGGGCCGGGGTCAGGTCCTTTAGCGCCATCATATTGAGCAGCAAAGTTCTGTTCAAATGTGAAGCAAGTTAGCATTTTTCCCCTGACAATTATAGATACATTATAAATAACATATAATAATATCAAAAATCTTATTTGAAAATGATAATATTAACATACAGAATAAGAATCAATGAACATTGCATTATCGGATGTCACATAAAATATAAATACAAGAAAAATCATGGCATAAACACAAACGATGGAAGTGATTAAAGTTCAAAGGTCATTGGGTGAAAGGGTTAAGAAGTAACCGCCATTTGCAGACATAACAGGTCAATAGGACACAAGGATCAACATACTCTTAATATCAGTACTCAAAAAAAGGAAACATGTGAAGATGTCAAACACTGAAGTGTAAACTTACTCCACTAAGACCAGGGGGACCAGGGGGGCCAGGGGGGCCATTAGGCCCAGGAAGTCCAGGTTTGCCATCAGGACCTTTAGGACCCTGGTAAAGAAATCTGATATTAGATTCTGAATATACAAAATAATTATCCAACCTTTAACTCAGCGCTAACTCGGACCAGGACATACTCTGATCTTCTTAATAATGTACAAGTGACATGATAGTGTTTATGAGTGCCATAGTTCTGTTGTTTGAAAGGTTATCTTGTTGCAGTAGCAGAGAAGCTTGATCAATGATTGCCTGATATAACAGTAATCCAAATTCTAATAATTATATAATCATGATGTTGCATTCTGATCTAAAGAAAGACTGATTTGCTATGCCTCAGTCATGTATTGGGTGTGGTTTCTACAGGGCCACCCTGTCAGCTCTTTACTCACTGATCCCATTTAGTAGTAAATATTATCACACAGTTTGAGGAATCATAGTTTCTGACTTACCCTGTCACCTCTAGGTCCTTTTGCTCCCCTTGGGCTCTATTTATTAAAAAAAAAAAAAAAAAAAAAAGATAATCACCAACTAGAACAAATCCTTTTAGTTAGAAGGTTGTAGTCATGACTTCATTCACTTGCATAAGCAGAAGTCAGTTGGCTTTCAATGAATATGGTATTCATTGTTTACTAGCATTAAGGCTGTTGTGAGGATGTGTGAACTGAGTTCAGAAATTTGATATTGAGTTAAGCATCATCATATTTAGCTAGTTATAGAACAGTGAACTCAGTTCACACATGCCGCAAGCCACATACATCAATATGACCATAACATTTCATGCTCACCTTTAGATAAAGATAGACAAAAAGAAAGATAAATAAATGCAAGATTTACGTATTCCATCTTTTCAAGATTCTTATGTCATTTGACGCGTAAGGCTGCATTATCTCATCTCACTAACGTGAATATTAGTCCTCACTACGCTGTCAGTAAAGCATGCATATTCATAGACCCTTCATATGCTCTCATGTTGGTTAGGCTAAAACAGCACTGGATTAGTCATGTGATTAGTCATCAGAGATGTGCATCAATGCATCATATAAGGTGTATTGAGCAAAGATGTTTAAAGGAGTGTGAAGGCCTCATTTGGGTTGAACAAGAATTAATATATTTGTTCCACTAATAAGCATCAACTGCTCCTTTATACATCTACTGACAGTAAAGACAAATCAGCAAAAGCTGGTGTTATAAATATTTTTAAGATATGCAAAAATATTAAGTGATCTTCCAGTGAACAGTCTGCCTTAATCTCATATACAAGATACAGTCAATAATGGATTATTATAATCTATCTATCTATACTATATATATATCTATATTTATATCTATATCTATATATATATAAACTGAGGGCCCTGTTGGATAATCTTGAAGGTTCTGTTGTGTATCAGTACTTCTGTTAGGAATGTCTAGTCCATGCTGATTCTGTTTAAAGGCCTCCCCTTCTTTAGACAGTCATCAAGGGGTTCATTGTACCCAAGCTGCCTGCCCAAGAGAAGTGAGTAGTTTCTGATTTCACTGACATTTACCATAGCCAATAGGACTTTCGTCCTCTTTCTGACAGGAAACAGGAAAAAAAAAAACTGCTAAAATCTCTCGATAACATAGAACACGGTGGCATATCTGAGACTGGCATGGATCTGATCACCTAATATCCTTCATTATGGAAACAGAAAAAGGGTAAGAATTTGTATTGCACTACTAAAAAATAATTGCATGAAAGTGTACTGACCGCTTTGATGATACGGGGCAGGAGAAGAGACATGGAGAAAGAGAGGGGAAGAAGAGAGGAATGATCAGTTAGAAAAATTCAGCTACAGACTCAAATATGCTGAAGTAATCTTCTTGGTGACTTCGTGGCATGAAATGTTCAATGCTAAATATGCTAAAACTTGTAAGCACATACAAAGACTCATTTTGTATAGTATGTATCCACTAGTTACTACTTAAACCTGCAAAGTAGCTGTGCTGTATTAAACCTTCAGGTTTATTTCAAGTGTTTATCTACTTTATGTAATGTAATTTGAGGACTGCTGCATAGGCCTTAATGTCATATTATTATGTTGAAACAAACTATTTTGATCTAGTTGTAGTAGGAACAGAATTAAAAGCTTTCTTGCCAAGCAGGTGTTTTCCATTTCAATGAAGCACCATGAATATGTAAAGTGTAAATCATATCAAAAACAGAAGAAAACAACTGTGCCAATAATAATAATAATAATAATAATAATAATAATTTCAACTGAGAATACTAAAATCTAGGATTGTTTATTCTAGCAATATGCCAGTCTTATTACAGATGTCAAATTATGTATGCTGGAAAATACTCTTTAATCAACCACCACCACTACTTTTATTATTATCATTATTATTATTGTCATTATTATTATTACTATTATTATTATAAATTGGACTACTATTGTACAGAATGACATGAAACTGTGGAAATTCCTAAAAATATCAGTGCCAATTATAAATAAGATAATAAGAAATAAATTCAGAATCTCCTGTAGGCTACATCAAAAGTGCTGTTTGTCTGTTTGGGTGTTCCAGATAAACTATGTCGAGTTATCTGGGTCATTCAGTCAGCCTGATTGATGATCGGCTTTGTGGGCGGAGCTAACGCACTCCGCAGCCCTGCTTCGCCCCGCCCCGCATCCAGCTCTAATGTCTACTAGCGGTGGCGCACTGTAACAGCAGCATGCGCTTAAGGGCGGCGCCGTTATGTCACTGAATCTCCACTAGATGGCGCATCGGGGCACGCTACAGTTCTCTGGAGCAAGTAATAAACACGTAGCCACAAAATACAGTTAGAAAAAGGAGAGCTCATTTTAGAACATAGTCTATAATTTTAACAAAAACGTGTTAATTAAAAGGACATCAAATAAGTTTTCAATGTGGCTTTTAGTTTTGCTATTCCCGTTAAAAAAGTGAAATATAAAGATTTGACCATTTCATTGTAATGAACATGTTATTATAATAAAATTTTATGCACTGCTTTTTGCATTTTATTTGAACTAAACTGCCTCTTAAACGCCAAGCAAACGAAGGAAAATTAGACTGAATTCTGAACGCCAAAATATGCTATTACACAACTCGTCCAGCAGAGGGCGCGCGTGTGTGTTTCCTATCCTTAGGATATGCGCTCATATACAGGAGCCTGGAAAAAATACTGACTTGCAACGCCCAAACTAAAGTCTGTAAGATAAATCTAACTGCATTGCCTTCAGCAAATTCTATTTAATGCAATGTTTTGCGGTCAAGTCAAATAACTTGTCTTCATTTGCAAATTCAAAAGATGAAAATATCCACGGTAAAGTCACGAAGCATCCTTTAAACGCACGAGAATCCTTTATTTTCTTTCTTTCTCTTTCTCTCTCTCTCTTTCTTATTTTCATTCTTTCTTTTTTTTTTTTGATAGCCAATGTGGATAGCTGTCCTTCAGGTCAACTCCCAGTACAGTCGCCACAGGCAGCCCAACGAATCCTCAGTCACCAAAGGAATAAATGAGGTTTAAGGGTCCTTGGTAAACACACCAAGAAAAAAAAAACAAAAAAAAACATAAGTAGCACATTTGAAACTTACATTGGCATGATGCTAGGTACGATGTCACTGCAAGCAGCAACAGAATCCGGGTATCCACAAAGCTGAGCATGTCTAGTCCGACATGCAGACTCCTTGTGACGCGGTGCCTGGTTTTTTCACTTCTTCAAGCAGGCATACAGCCGCGATGACGCAAAGTTAAACTCCAAACTTAGCGGGAACCTGCCGGGATGCTGGAATAACAAAGTCCTATCAGCCCTATTTATACGGCAGGAGGTTCCTATGACTGCGCGTCGAAGAGCCACTGCTGGACCAATCGGATGTCAGCAACTTTAGAGAGGTCCTGAGTTGAGAACGGCCCGCGCCGGTCACGTGACCGCCACTGGTCCCTGCCCACTCCCCGCAAACTTTGGCAACTTTCTGACCGTGATGACGAGTGCAACGTTTTAATTAGATCCATTCTTTTGAGGACGTGGACACAGACGAGATCCGAAACCCGTGTGCGTTTTTTTTTTTGTCCCAGGTTTCTTATTGGGGGTCTAGTCATATTTGAGGCGTCACTTTGCAGGGGTTTGTAGACTAGTGCTGCTAGTCCTGTGGTCAGGGTCAGGACAGGGCTGGATGATCGGTGGCACACGGAAGATGCGCGCTTTTACGCAGCGCTTTGGACAGAATGCGGGATCTCTGAGGCGCGCGCGGATCAGATGCGGTGCAGCAGGCATATACGGTGCAGAGCGGAGACGCTCGTGCGGAGTGCTTTTTTGATCATTTTTGTTAAGCTCGAGTGCTTGAGTATGTGTGCGCTTTATATGTTACGTTTTTTTTTTGTACTTTTTTAATCACGCAATTAAACGTACTTCCTCTGTGTTCCAGACTTCCACAGCTTCATGTCAACTTCTGATCAAATATCTTCCTAAAGTCATTCCTAGGGAACCCCCAGTTCACGTTTTTTGCCTTAACTTCCATTTCCTAATACAGTTGAACCAGGTGAAAGCTTTCATTTTTCCCCGGCTCAGGTGTGTTTTGAGCTGATTGAAGATGTAAATTCTCTATGTGGTGACTAAGCCCAAGATTGGGGATGTTTCTTAGGCTGTAAGTTAAGGTCATGCAGCTGAAGAAGTTTGCTTTTAAGACTAAAGGCAGGTGAGGGAGATCCAGTTTCAGCTCTGAGTCTTAGCACACAGCTCCAAGCAGGCCACAGGACCAGACATGTCCACAGCTCCAACACTTACTCCCTGTACAAAGCTGAGCTGCAGGAACTTCCAATAAGCAACTGTGCAACTTTCCATTTCATCTACAATGTCACTGAATAATCAATGATAATATTATTCAAATCCAAAATATCACATGAGCGAGTGTTATATATGCTTGCATTGCATACCATTCATAGTATGGGTTTCACACAGGTTTGTTTCAGGAGACATATATTTAGTTCTCACTGTTCTCTATTTAGGCTTTGCAACATGTAGAGAAAATGTATCCCCCTGTAGTTATCAAGCAGCAATAATACAGTCATCTACTGTTAAGCTACTTTAATGAACTACAGAGAACTGTAACAGCCCTCCAACTGTTTCATTGGTTAATTGTATGGGAAGGTTCATGGACTAGGCATTTCTAACCACCTTACTAACCCAGCATGTGCAGGAGAACACACACACACACACACACACACACACACACACACACACACACACACACGCACACACACACACACACGAAGGAACTTTACAGCTTTCCTTGGGCTAATTTTGAACTTACATGAAGTTGATAGTCTTTAACTTTAGCTGTGCAAAAGTTTGTCATTATGGTTGCAAATAAACATTTGCCATGATCAAATTGTGTTTTTTTTCCCCCAAATTGTCCTCGGATTTGTAACTCTTTAGGATCTGTCACTTGAATAACAACCAATAACATTAAAGTACTAAAGTATGAATATATAACTGAACATTTTTGTCATATTTAGACATCTATTTTAGTCTATATTTACAAAATCTCTAGGCTTTATTAAGTGAACCCAATGAGAAACAAGCTTTATCAAAATGGCGTCTGCTGCTATTCTTTTTTCACAGGACTTTTCAGAGCTGCGCCAGTATAATATTAGTCACTCTTGGAATATTCAGACAACTGTGCTGAAGTCGAAGTAAGGAAAGCTTTGAAGGGGAGGAGCATGTAAGAGGAAATGTGTTTCAAAGATGGCCAAGGAGCTGAGCTATGCAGCATGTTCTACAAAAGAAGTTCAGGAAGATCTGCATCGGTATAACTTTGGAGTCAGAAATGAAACACCTTCACTTTATTAATGGTTATTTTATCACCACAATGAGGTGAATGTAATGTCTAATGTACTAAATCAAGTTCTGAAATGTTTAACACTTTGTCTTTGTCTAGTGAATATTATTAAATGTGAATACGCACTTATGAAAGTTTATTTGAGCCTTCAAGAGGTACATATCCAAAGTATAATTAAAATACCAATTTAAGTGAGGCACCACTCAAAACACCATTTTAAGGCTTGATTCCAAAACAAAGATGCAGAAAAACACCAATTTAAGGGATGAGTGCCTTGAAAAATGGGATGTTTGAATGTCAATATTAGTTAGCATCAGTATGATACCCCCCCCCCCTTAATTTAAACTTTTAACAATTAGTCTGTTATTAGTTTGAAAATTCTTTCAAAAAACAAATTTGTTAATCTCTTGAATAGCACAGCTCTCCTAACAGTGTAGCTCATGTTCATATATTAGAACTGGGATATACTGGGGCTGGGATATGCAATTGGGTTTCATTGGGTAGTTTAGTCACTCTGTCTGATAATAGTGATGATGATAGCCATTTAAATGTTTAAGATCATATAAAACGGTAACATTGAATGCTCCTGTCTGATTATTTAGAAGGTGCTGATTAATTTTCTATAACAGCAGCCCTGGCAGTAATGCTCACCAAAAGACAAATCATAGGCTTGTATTAATGTGTTTATTACAATCTGTTATCATGTCATTATGACAATTTATTAATTCTCATGGACTTGTATGCTGGATGCTCAAATAAACAGATTGTGTAAATGTGTAACTGTTGATATGGTAAAGTTTTATGCAAGGAGATACTTATTTAACATCTTCTGGACTGAGTTTACAGTGTCAGTGCTTTGTAACAGTCAAAATCAACTTAAAAAAATTAACTTCATGGTGTTAATGGTCGTTCTGCTTCTGCTTTAGGTCGGTACACTAAGGGTACTTCCACCTAACTAGATAGAGGAAGAAAGCTGCGTTTGTAGATAATCTGATTTGTTCATTGATGCCAAATGAATACAGAGTTACTGACATTAGTTCATTGACTTCATATTTGTCTTATTGTTCCTAATAGCCAAGCGGTTTGGTTAAATACATATGAAGGGGGTTTGGTTGCATACACACTATACATACATACACACTACTGATCAAATTTGGGTTTGCCAGTAAGAGTAGCAAGGCTTATTTGGGGGATCAGCTGCCACTCTGACCTACCTATGTAGCCTTGGCCCTGTATAATAATGAAGATGAAAGGCAAATGTGAAACTTCTAGGAAAAATGTCTCCAATTGAAGCATCATTTTAAAGCCTCAAAAAGAGAAAGTCGGCAAAATTCTCTGCAAACAAATATCTTATCTTTCATACTGCTTCCTCTTCAACTGCGTGTCAGCTTTTCATGCATTTTGCATTACTTTCTTTTCTTCTCTATGGACTTCAGAGTGTGAGTTTTTTTCCAGGGCTGCATGTTGCTGTGTTCCAGATGTGCTTGAATCTGCTTGCTTGGTCGGGAACAACCTCAAGCTGTACTGGGTAAAGGTTCTCCACACTCACGAGCAGAAAGTAAGAGGGACGTGCAGATGGTGTCAGGGTTTATGTACATTACACATGCCAACCAGCTCCTACAGAATCACTGCTGAAATCTCATGCAAGTGTTAGCTTCACAACAAGCTTCTAATGTAGTCACGTACACATGGTATGACTGCAAGACAAATACACTCTTAGAAAAATGGTTTCCTCAGTGGCTCTTTCCTAACACTTTAGGGTGCTAGGTGAAATGAGTATTTCTATGAGTGCATTATAAAAGAATGCTTTTTTAAAAAAAAAAAACAGATTTAATTGATCCATCCATCCATTATCTATACCGCTTTATCCATCTGGGTCGCGGGGAAGCTGGAGCCAATCCCAGCATCTTTG
>JAQQZR010000023.1:21490407-21502366 GCA_030068235.1 Notoglanidium macrostoma | reverse complement strand
CGCACAGAAAGGCACCCTGGGTGACCCGGGGATCGAACCCAGGACCTTCTTGCTAACCACTGCACCACCGTGCCGCCGATTTGATTGATCATTTGCATAATTAAAAAAAAGATGCAAATTAAGGTCAGGACAGCTGATAATACACACATATAAAATCAAAAGAATTATTTAAATTACACTAATATTAGAATTAGAATATTAGTAGAAGTTGTGTACCTTAATCCAACAGCAGCATAATAGAGCTGTGTTTGTTGTGTTAGTAATTTATTCATTTATTGTCAGTAAACATTTATCTTGGTCAGGTCATGGTGAACACAGGTTATTCTATTACAAAGCACCATAATACACACATTTACACACTCATTCACACCTCGGGCAATTTACTGTAACCAGGCCACATTCTGGAAACCAGAGAACCCAGTGGAAATCCACATGGACAGAAGGAGAACATGCCAAACCTCACATGGACAGTAACCTGAACTCAGGATCAGGATCAATGTCTGTATGCATTTGCGTGTTCTCCACTATTCATTTACTTTGTTGCTGGATAAAAACTCTAAAACCCCCCAAAAGATGCAGTTTCTACACAAAATACATCAACACTACATGAGCTATACTGCTACATTAGCTACATGAAAGCTTGTCAGGACTGATGCTGTACTGCCATCCGGGTGAATCAGCAAAGTCCTCACAAAGATCAAATAATAGCTATGTCTAGCTGAACTCACACAGGGCTTGTTGGACTGGCACTTATCCTAGGGCAAACCATCCTGACTCTTCGCAGCACCAGAGACACACCCAAGCAAGGCCTCTCCAGTGAACCTAGCTGTATTTGAGTGGTCAAGGCTTAATCTTTAAATATGGGCATGTTCAATCACTTTAATCCCATCTTATTATTCAGTTGTTCACATTAAAGCATGCTGTACTGCTAGTACTACTATGAATAATTCAGTGACTACAGTGAAAGTAATAGTAAAGGTGTGTGTTTTGAAGAGTGAGGAACAGGAACAGGTCCTGGAATCATAGCAGTGTTAAACACACTGGCAGAACATTAAGATGTGCTGTGAATATTCACTGACTTCTTTGACTGATGGAAAAACATGCCATCATGCAAGATGTAAGATATCAGTGTCAGTCAGCTTAACTCTGTTGTTGATTTATTATACATAAATATTTGCTCACCTGAACCCCCCTAGCTTACAAATGAGATAGGATATACAGTAACTGAGCAGCTGAGGTTTAAAGGTCTTGCTCAAAGACCCTACAGTGGCAGCCTGGCAGTGCTGGGATTTGAACTCACACTGGTACCGATCTTTATATAGAATAAAGTATGAATGCATATTAAGCACAGATTATCTGAGGACATACCTTCATCTGTTTATAGTTCAAAAATACTACATGACAATAAGATAAGGAAAATGTATTTATGTTAACAAGAGAAAATGAAACTACTAATCTTGATTTACAGTTCATAGAGAATTTATACAAAATCTATAATTTTATACACCATCCCTGACACACACACACACACACACACACACACACACACACACACACACACACACACACACACACACACACACACACACAGATACTATGGCCTATATGTTCATTCATTAATCTTCAGGGTTGTGCTGAACATGATGTGAGACATGAATACAGGTCATGATACACCATGTATATAATGCCAGTCCATCTCAGAACACCATATACACACATTCACACATTCCTTCACACCTAGGGTTTATTTACCAAATCCAATCCAATCCAATCCACTGACAGGCAGGTAGGGTTCGATGGTGGAAGGAAACAGGAGAGAACATGCAAAACTCCACACAGACAGTAAGAGGATTGAACCAGGTACCATGGAGCTCTTTACCATTTATTATTTACAATTTCTATACTGTTTAACCCCTTAAACTTCCTGGATCTGACCAGCTTTATATTCCCCATGCTCAAAACTATTAGTATCGCTCCAGTTTCTTCCATCCATCCATCCATCCATTATCCATTCCACTTATCTGTCAGGGTCATAGGGAAACTGGAGCCAACCCCAGCTTTGGGTTTTAGGCGAGTGGCGGCATGCAACATGGGCAAGTTTCCAATCAGTCACAGGGCTAACACAGAGAAAAACAACTATTCAGATCTATGGTCAATTTAGAGTAGCCAGTTGACCTACAATGGATATAAAAAGTCTACACCCTCCTGTTAAAATAGCAAGTTTTTAATAAGGCACAAAAATGAAACTAAAATAAATCATGTCAGAAGATTTTTCCATCTTTAATGTGAAATTGCAGAGTATACTGAGAAAGTGAAAAAAATGATCATAAACTTTTTTAGGGAAAAAAAGAAAAATGTACAATATCCTGATTGCATCAGTGTGCGCACCCTTAAACTAATACTTAGTTGAAGCAACTTTTGATTTTATTACACCACTCAGTCTATTGGGGTAAGAGTCTAGCAGCATGGCACATCTTGACCTCGAGCGATATTCTCCCACTCTTTCTTCCAAAAACATCCCAGAGCCATCAAATTGTGCACAGTCATCCTCAGGTCACCCCACAGATTTGTAGTTGGGTTCAGGTCTGGTCTCTGACGCCACCGTTCAAAACCATTGACCTTCTTCTGGTTAAGACAAAAATGACTGGTATTTGTAGATATTCATACTTCCCTCCAAATTGATAAATGCCCTGGTTCTGGCTGAAGAAAAGCAGCCCTAAAGCATGATGCTGGCACCACCGTGCTTCACCTTGGGTATGGTGTTCTTTTGGTGATGGTTTTTTTTTTTGACAAACATGTTTTGGAATTATGGAATTATTACGCCTTTTGGAATTGTTCTCAAGAAGCCATAACATATTTTGCCACAAGTAGTTTATAGTGATTTAGTCAGACTTGGATATTTTATGTGAGAAGGGGCCTCTGTATAACTACCCTGCCCCACAGCCCAGACACGTGAATAATATGAGAGATTGTTGTCACATGCAGAAAATAATGAGTACTTAATGTATCACATGTTCCTGCAGATCCTTTAATGTTGCCGTAGGTCTCCTGGCAGCCACTCTGGTAATTATTTGTCTTGTTCTTTTGTAAAATTTTAGAAGGATGTCCTATTTTTGGTGATGTCACGGTGGTGCTCCATTTTCTCCCCTTGTTGATGATGGCCTTCATGGTGTTTCATGGTACATCTAATGTCTAACATGAGATTAAAAGTGATTGGTTCATTCTGAACACAGCCATGTCACATTATAAAAGAGTGTGCACACGTATGCAACCAGGTTATTGTATTAGTTTTTTTCGCTAAAATAGTTCAGATTGTTTATAAAATAAAATTTTAATATACATTTTTTATATGTTGAAATTTTACATTGAAGGTGGAAAAAGTTATGACCTGCCATTTTAATAGGGGGGTGTAGTGGACTTTTTACCTCCACTGCAACTGGCATGTTTTTGGGCTGTAGGAACCAGGCAAGCACAGGCAGAACATGCAAACTCCACACAGAAAGGCTCAAGTCAGCTGGTAGATTCGAACCCAGAGCCTTCTTGCTGTGAGGCGACAGTGCTAATCACTGCATCATCATGAAAGGGTTAAATGAAATGTAGTATATGACTAACTTTAAAAAGTGGAAAGCACGTCATCACCATACTGCTAATATGGTGAAACCTCATACTGTTGATGTGTCACGTTAATGGAGACAATGCAGCTACTCTGTGATTGCCTTGAAACAGGGTTAAGTAGAAAACAGCAGTTGACAGACAGGCTGAAGGGAAAGCGTGCGGGTTGTCCGCCGCCGTGGCATTTGGGTCATATTGTCTGAAAGACTGCAGCACTACAAAGAGGGTCATTACATAGGAGGAGCTCCCCATAACATACTCATTTCACTGACTGAGGTGAGGACACACACACGTGTAATACACACACACTCACACAGAAAGGTAGAGAGAGAGAGAGAGAGAGAGAGAGAGAGAGAGAGAGAGAGCGCACAGACTGAGGTTTCTAAATTACAGGCTATTCTTCGGCCAGATATCCTTTTTTTCCATCTCTGGACTCTGTGGTAATGAACTTTCCATATGACAGGCAGAGAGAAAAGAGGGAACCAAATCTAGCTTGAACTTTTCTGCCTCTGAATATACTTGATCTATGTTTTAAAATTAATTTATTATTTCCATTTAACACTAATGCATGCAGTATTGTAGAACAGAGCACATATATGAGTTTTATCACTTCCAAGCAGTTCCTGAAAAGAATTTGCTACTTAAAGGAACAGGTCTGAGCACATATCAGAATGTGATGGCCACTGACATATCCTCCCAAGTCTATGTTTGAAACATAGGGCACTATCAGTAAAACTAGTAACAGGAGCAATTTAAGGAGGGCTCGTTTTCTTTATGCACTCTAAATGATCCAGCTCTCAGTCTGGAGTGTGTAACTTGCACATCTGCCGGCCATTTCATTTCCACCGTTTTAGAGTCGTGCAAAATGTGTAGGTGGGGCTTTCAGAGCTTTTACCCTGAGGATGGAGGAGGGGAACAGGCTACATAGAAATCACTCAACAAACATGGGTGAATTTGGAGACTTAGCTCAAGAGACTCCATCTTAATTCCAAATGCATGGTATGATACAAGTCAAAGACTTCAGATTTTTTTGCAATCAGGATCTTTTTTGTTATCTTTAACCTGTAACAGAGGATGAATCTGTGCCACAAGAGAAAAGAAACTCTGAGCAGGGAGGGACCCATTGCTCTGCCTAACACATAGTTAGCTTTTTTTCAGCATCCACATGACTCACGGCTTGGTCAGCAAACGCATAATAAAAGGCATAAAAATATCTCCACACAATGTCACTGGAATACACAGTGCGACAAATTAGTGGATACCTCTGGCCGTGGTTTTAGAGCAAAGACCTAACATATAATACATTTTCATGGCTACTGGGTTGCTTGGCAAAAAGCAACAGTTCTGACCACAGGGTATGAAATTTAAACTTAAGTTCAGAGTATGTCAACATTTTCAAACGGGTTACTGTAGATTTGGTAAAGCATCCCTGTGCAGACAGAAAACTTTCTCACCTTAATATTAGTATTTTGTACCTTTGGCATATTAGCAGATACTGCAAGGTCCCTTTTTATAACAGCAATCTCATTGAGAATTTTTTTTTTTCACATTTATCACTAAACATTGGACCGTGTTCTCTGTATATATTGATATGTTTTGATATTGATTGTATAGATTAGTTCCTAAAACAGTCAATGTATGTCACTTAAAAAATGTGTGAAAATAAATAGGTTGAAGGACCCAGTTTCTACTGTATGACCTTGGATCAATGGTCTTACTGAGCAAAACCTACCATTTGTACTGGGCAGATCCTTCAGCATTTAAGCAGAAATACCCCCATGAGCCACACAGATTGCCAGCTGCACTGCCCCTGCGTAGTTAGCATTAGCTGGCTAGGAGAACTTACATGGAGAGCTCTCAGCAGCGCTGTGGTGCTAACAAGACTTAATGGGGGATTGTCAGAGGTGTTGAAGAATTCAGATGGCATGCTAAGATCCCAGCTAATAAAGCTAGTCATGGCCAGTGGCTTTTGAGTACTGTTGTTATTTGAAATGCAAGCACCTCTACAAGTAAATACAAGTTGCCTCTTAAAATTCCAAAATGCTTATCCTTAAAGCACAAAGCCATTTCTTTTTCACAAGCACAATAGAGGGAAATAAATGAAAGCTCCAGTATTAATGTTTGATATATTTAGATGCTGCAATGATTGTGAGCTGTATTTCTTGCCATAATTCACTGGATGTTTTGAAATGCTATGACTTCTGCATCTGCATTTGTAATTCATAATGCATATTTGTACATATTATTATGACAACATTCAGTGCAGTTTTAAATTTTGTCTTTGCTGGAGCATGTTTAGATGTGTGTGATCTCACATGAGCACAGCTTAGCGGGAATGATGTCTTGGAATAAAATTTATCATTATGAAGTTATTATATAGCTATTATTCTTGTCTCTTTTTGCATATAATGTTATTACTGCTAATCATGATAAAATATTTAAATCAATTTACAAGAAACATTTACATTATTTTACAATGTAATCGCTCTCCACTGCACCCATACTGAACCCCTAATGAGCAAAGAACAAATAAAGCCATTAATTAGAAATTTTATTCACTTGTAATCTGTAGGTGTGAATGAGAGTGTGTATGTTGCTGTCCCGTGATGACATTCTGTCCAGGGTGTATTTTTACCGTGTGTCCAGTGTTCCGGGAATACTCATCGGATCCACAACCAAGCTAATCAGGAAAAGGTGTTTACTGAGGATGAATT
Organism: Notoglanidium macrostoma; assembly: GCA_030068235.1. NCBI lineage: Eukaryota > Metazoa > Chordata > Actinopteri > Siluriformes > Auchenoglanididae > Notoglanidium > Notoglanidium macrostoma. Next base: position 21,496,040 of record JAQQZR010000023.1, on the reverse strand, counting down.
AATAAATGATCTATAACGTAACATGGATCCAGAGACAATCCTGTAACATTGGGCACAAGGCAGAAGAATTTACCCCAGATGGGATAGCAGTTCATCAAAGGGCATCATGTACACACATATTTACGGCTGTAGGCAATTTAGCATAGCCAGTCACCCTACCCAAATGTGTTTGGACAGTGGAAGGGAAACAGAGAACCCAGAGGAAACCCACAGGAACCCAAGGAGAACATGTTAAATGCCATACAGACAGTAACTGATCTCAGGAGCTGTGAAGCAGTGATTTTACCCACTGCAATGCAGTGCTGCCTGACACTGAAGGAGTACAATGGAAAATCATTGTCATAGCTTACACTTTCCTGTAGATTTTATAGCGACCATGCAGAAAGTATTAAACTAATGCACTCTTGTTTACGTGACTACATCATAATTACACCAAAAACACGCAGTATATATATTTAAAGCCCATAAACTACAAATGAGCTGTAGTCATTTGATTTTCTTGTAATGGTTGCATACATTAATATGAATTAATATGTCTACAAAATGACTACAAAACAACTAAACATTACTCGAGCTGATGTATTACAGCACTACATCTTGTTATAGTAGAATACAGTAACGTGACATAAATGGGAAAAAATATTTTAATGTTTTCTAACAATATTATTTGGAAATAGTACTTAGATATTAGATACTTAAATATTACACAACTCCCCCTACACCCTCACCACCCACACACAATGTCCTGTAATTTGTACCCTGAATTTTTAACCATATTGAAATTTTATTATTGTTGTGGTAAAACCTTCACAGCCTGCGGCCCAAGCACAGGTAGGCCATTAAATGGTTAAAGGCTCTCTGGAAGTAGAATGGAGAAATCTTTTCCATAGAGCAGCACATGAGGAAAAGTTTAAACAAGTCCAGCTGTCTGGTACCTCTCTCTCTCTCTCTCTCTCTCTCTCCCACTCTTTGTCTCTCTCTAGCCCTCTGTCTGTTTCTTGTCTCTCTTTCTCTGTCTTTCTCCCACCCCCCTCTTTTATTTTCTCTCACTCTTTCACTGGCAAAGGGCAGATTTCATGCTGTATATCATTACACATCTGGAAAACTCACTTCAAGCTTCACTTCAAACTTTATATGGAGTTTTGAAATGTTGTGTACCTTGTTTTAAGGCGCAAACTGAAGAATTCCAAAGTAAAATGAAGTTCAATCTAAAATGGAGACAAAAGTGTACATGTTTAAGAACAGTGTGTTCTTTTGCCAGCATCAGAAGGCAAACATAAAGCCTTCGTTAAAGACCTACAATTACATGGCTTGGATAAAGTGGCCTCCAGCGGTGTGGGAAGTAAGAAACTTTAGCAGAGCAAAAGCACAATGACTCACATCCCTTAGCTTATTGGTCTTTTAGATGCAATGCCCCTCCTTCTCAGTAAACTAAAGGAAAAAGAAAGAAATGTTAATCATGAATATTAATCTCAGTCATGTAAATGTGAGACATGTACCTCCCACACCACGTGTCTACTCCTCTGCTGTTACATTCTGTGAGGAACGTGGGGTTAGAGCGGTGACTGGTCAGCTTTATTTTTTATGTAATGGAAAGTGCCTGTGTGTCACATCTTCACATTCATTATTTGCAAGTTTAAATTCTTCACACACTTAAATAAATTAGACAAGCATATCTGCTCATTCCTCCAAACATACATGAATCCATCCAGCCTTATCGTTTTGAGGGTCTGCCTAAACATGAAAACGAGAAATGTTTTGAGTTGTGTTCCGCTCCAACCCCCACGCTACCTCTACACAACCCCCACAGCTCTTAGACCTGACCTCTGAGGTACACAGCAGCAGAAACTGTGGATGACACACTCATGCTGGACTTCACCTCAAAATGTTACACTCTGTGTAGCTGTTCTGACTTTTGTTGGATGATTCCCATTTCTTGTAAGCAGCATGGCTCTGGAAAATAGAGTAAACACGTGTTGTGAATAGAATGTACCTCAGGAAAAAACTTCGTTTATGTCTACATGTCAGCATGACATTTGCTCAAAAGCTATGTTAATCTAAATTTCAAAATAAATTAAATGGTTTTGTATAATTTATGTCTGCAAAATCTATTTTGGAACAGAATATAGCTCGAAAAAACAAACAAACCATGGTTCTGTTAGGCTGTGAGGGCATTTATTTGTTTTGCTGGCATGGTTTGGGCCTTCTTGCAAAGGGTCACTGCAAGTAAATACAAAGTTCTTCTGACTGACCACCTTTATCCTATGATGAAACATTTCTATTCTCATGGGAGTGGTGTCCTCCAACACAACCCTGCCTCACCCACAAGGCACAAGAGGTGAATGCTTTGAGGAGAATGAAAGTGATGTAAATCATACGCTGTGGACTTCACTTTCACTAGATCTCAATCCTGTTGAACACCTACTGGAGATTTTGGAGTGATGTATGAGACAGCACTCTCCACTACCATCACCAAAAAACAACCAACTGAGGGAATGTATTTTTGGAAGAACAGTGGTCATCCGTCCAGAGACATGTAGAAACTGTGCCAAAGCACAATGAATTTGTTTTGGTGGCTGAACACCTTACTAAGACACTTTATGTTTGTTTTGTCCCTTGTCTATATATTAAAAAAACATATTTATACATATATATTCAAATGTTAGTATCAACAATATACAGCATAGTTGTAATATACTACATGTAGTAGTAATATACAGTATTTATCTGCTATATCACAGTTTTATATGTTTTAAAATATGTCTTTCCTAAAATATACTGGAAATCATATATACACTTTCTCATGTATTGCACTCTTCATGAAAAGGCTCTTTTTTTGGTTCTTTGAATAGTAAAGAATTCTGAGCTTCCTAAATGGGTTCCACATGGAACCTTGTCCATTAAGAAAATAATTTGTTGTATGTTACAGCATAGAGCCCATTAAGGGTTCTGCCAGAGAAGGTCTTGAGCCCTTAAGAGATTTTCAGTTGTCCCTCTTGGGGAACCCATAAAGGTTCTGTGAAGAACCCAACAGCAAAATGTTTCTTTATTAGAGTGGGTTCTAAGATAGAATCTTTTTAAGCAACTAATAACTCTTAATTATACAAAGAAGCCTTTGAAGAACCCCTAAAGAACCCCCTTTTATAAAGTGGAACATTTTGTCCACTTTTTTTTTCTGAGTATGTAGTATAAATACACCAAAATATTGTAAAACACTGACTTATTTGAAGAAAACATGGAAGGGTCTTGTTCTTAAAATTTTTGACAATACTCTTACAAAAATGGTTGCTTAAGAGTTAACTTGGATAATTAATGGTTCTTCTCTTCCTAACAGGATTCTACTCAGCAATCTGTGACAGAGGAGTAAAGTTCTACATAGACTATTTAATGTTTCTCCCTGACCGACCAGGTTAAAAGTCTATAAGGGTTCTAGATTTAGATTTTCCCATTCAAAGTGAAGTTTTAGAGAAACGGTCTCAGTTATAACTTTTAACTTTATTATAGTCATAGAGAACAAATGATTACTATTTACAGAAATTCAACACGAGAACCAATATGCTCAGAATATTTTGCCAGGGGCTGCAGTGAACATACAAAAACACAACCTGTATCACATTTACCTGTATCACGTTTTTGCTGTTGTTTGGATACTTTTCTCTTATTGCTGTGATGTGATGTGATTCACAGTTATTCAGGTACTGACTTCACGGGATTGCATCCTTCCCAGAGTCACTGGTTGAGAAAGAAGACATGGAGTTTGCCACCTGTTTGTAATGAGACCCCCATCTGCCTCACCAATTTACTTTTAACTGGCTGCTTTTAAACTTCACACAACCTGTGCTGAAGCCATCATTTTCTGCCCCTAAGCTCCACAGACCACTGTCTGTAAGTGGCACAGGTGGAAATAGGCAGGATTTTATTCTTTGAGCAATTTGGCACTTTGCCTTTGAGCCTACACGTGCACGGGGCACAAGAGGTGAATGGTTTGATGAGAATGAAAGTGCTGGAAATCATATGTTGTGGTTTTCACTTTCAGCAGCTCTCAGTCCACCCAAACATCTATGGGAGATTTGCGAGTGATGTATGAGTTTTCATGATCTAATCGTACCGGAGTTGGTTTGCTCCAGCCCAAAGACATTCAGATTAAGCTTTAGTTTTAAAATGCTCTGTTCATCTCTTTGTGTTAGCCCTGCAATAGATTGGTGACCTGTTCAGGGTATACACCATCTCTCAGCTGAGTTTGGCTCCAGCTTCCTTGTGACCCTTAACGGATAACTTGTGGATGGATAATTTCCATTAAGTTTTAACTTATACTCATTTCTATTTTTCTAAGAGCCCTTAAAAGTGATTTTAAAGCAACAACTGCCTTATCAGCAGCATGTGAACACTCATCCTGCCCTGCCCCATGTTTCTCTTACCAGCTTTGTGCTTTTCTCATCTCTGACCATTTCCTTCTCTCAGTTCTACAGCTTGCCTCAATCTTTTCTTTTGGATTGCTGTTCAAATGTTATAAAGTACAAACAAATTAGCAGTAAACCATCATCATGCTCTCTTTTATTTGAATTATTTAAGAAACCTAAGCCGGTATTTATAATACAGTATATTTATAACATGCTCATAGTGCTGATGGCTTACTCTCATATGATGTGGCATGCATTTTTGCAATATTTTCTGGAGACAGAAAGATGGGGCGTGCACAGTCTGAAATAAGAGCACGGAAAGCAGGATAAACACTGCAGCCGGTAGTTGTGCTTAGTTAATGACTGCCTCACTTCTTTATAGAAAACAAATGGTGCACTAAGTACTGCTTTCACAAAAATAAAACACGGCAAGGTGTCTCCTGCTTGAAGTGTTTTCAGTATAGACATGGACTAAGGACTGGTAGTGAAAATTCCATTAATGTTCATTGCATGTATAACAGTAAAATTACATTTAGTCCAAGACAATCAGTTTAACAAATAAACAAACAAACAAATAATGTATAGTCACATTATGGTGACTTTAAAATGCCTTATTTGTGATTTTATTTGTGCAATACAATGTCTTTCCTGTATATTAAATGTTATTATACCACAGCTCTGTTTAATTAAGTGATTGATGAGAAAGTGTTGATTAATTACTGATAGTAGCACCATCTGTAAAGCAAATCATACTCGTATTACATTATTGTTTCTATAATAACAGCTCATGCACAGGGACTTCACCGAGAGAGATGCTCCACTTAATCTGTAACTAATAATTCAAAGAAAAATAATTTATAAATAATAGCTGTTATTTAACACTGAAAAATATCTTCAACATATCGATATTTTTCTGGAAGGAGTCTCTAGTGTCAGAGCATGGTTAAATCAGTACATTTTCCACAATTGGAAAGTCTTCATGAGAGAAGACTGTGCACTTTCAAGTTTCTTGGTAACATGACAAACTGCATTATTTTTTTGGTCTTATGAACATAAGAGATACAGGCTAATGAGGTAGACTGATTGTAACTATTAAAATCTAAGTGATAACAAGAACTAACTGGTTTTGTGGGCATTCCACCACATTACATGTAAGTATACACTACCAGTCAAAAGTTTGGACACACCTTCTAATTCAATTATTTCTTTATTTTTATGACTTTAAAAGAGACT
>JAQQZR010000023.1:21421925-21432380 GCA_030068235.1 Notoglanidium macrostoma | reverse complement strand
TGCCCAGGGTGTACCCCGCCTCTCACCCGAAGATGCTGGGATTGGCTCCAGCTTCCCCGCCACCCAGATGGATAAAGTGGTATAGATAATGGATGGATGGGATGAAATGGGTGAGTAAGTGTGGATGCAATTCAATATAATACAGTATCTATGACAGACACTTTATACTTTTTATAGGGTTTTGTCCTTATGTTTTCTTTTCTGGGCACATTTATTCATCATACCATTTGTGCCTATTGACTTTCAAAATATCAGCTGCCTTTGTACTTTTGCTGTCAGCTTTCTGTGTATTGTGTGATAGCCTCTATTAAATGTTCATGATGGACTGAATTGATTTGCATTGCTTGATGATTGTTTTAAACCTTTGGCTGGCAGAGGAGATTAGATGATACAATCTTTTTGATAACAAACATCCACAGATACTTTCTTTAAAACTGAAAATAATTACATTTATTAAAGTTGATTTTAATAAATATAGGGATTATACATATATTAGGTCCACTATGTAGAATCTAGGATAGTCTATTAGCAGAAATGGATTATGCATAAGTATGTTTCGATTAGTGCATAATTACCTGTAATTCTTGTGTTTTTGTAAGCTTTGAATGAACCCTTTATATCTACACAGGGAGCAGGTCCACTTCCACGGAGCCTCCATTTTGTACCACTACAGTAGCCCAGAACGAACAAACTTCTAGAGAGAGCCTTCTGCATTTTGAGTTTATAAGTGTCAGCTTGAACCTGGAAGGAAGCACTGGAAGGAAGACAAGGAAGAAGAAATCAGAGTAATTAGTGTTTGTGGTACTGGCTAACAAGTTTGAGAACCCAAATTTAGAAAAATGGAGGATCATACTATTATTTAGCATGAGAAAAAGCAAGGGAATGCGACTGGAAGTACTCTATGGGCATCTTATGGCCACTATACGTTTTCACTTGGAAATGGAGGGGTTGGTTGCAATCAACTGAATCCCACATAGTGGACCTTTTAATCGATTTCAAGCAGTTACATTTTGGCTGATATTCCATGTAGGAGAATGTTATAAGAACTTAATCACTGATAAGGGTGTATGATGCTTTTGTCACCCAGAATGTGTATTACATTATGAGTATTATATTATTTTCCAATACTAGAATGTCTCAAAATGATTTATTCCTCTTATACCACAGTAATTACAATTTTTAATTAAAGATTACAATTTTTATTAAAGATTGAAACATACTTTGTATCTGCTTATAGTTGTATTAAATGTCTTAGAATGTTCTCAAAGCAAGTTAGCTTATGTTATCACATACAGTACATTATAGCAGCTATAAACAGTTGCTCATACACAAGCCTATCTCTATTAAGGTTAAGACAAAAATAGCAGTTTGTCATGTTACTGAGCAAGTGCAAAGCCTTCTATAGTGAAGACTTTCCCAAGGTGGAAAACTAATGGTTTCAAAACACTGGCACTGGAAGGTCAGGAAATAAAAAAAAATCTCCATGCAGAAAGCTTCATCATATAAGCATCATGTTAAGGAAAGTTTATTAATTATTAAAATTATATGCACAATTATATAATAGATGAATATAATATTAAACTGATTATATTTTAAAACAACTGCATGTAAATAGAAAGAACATAAATGAATAATAAATGAATAATAAATAATTAATAAATTGTCATTTTAAGTTCCTATTTTAGCCTGTATTTAACTCAGTTTCTTCTTAGTTTATTCACAACTCACAGTTGTTTCATTAAACAATGACTACCATAGCCATGTGGACTCCAGACATGTCATCATGTTTCTAAAAGAGTCTTTGATGAGTCTTTAAATCTTGCAAAAACACTGTTCCTGTGATTTCACATCCATAACATTCTGTAATATGCACGAGTATCTTATTTCTGATTATCGATCTGCCTTTTCCTTGAAAGACCATATGACAATATATGCAAGCTGCCTCACTGATGCAGAGGTTGTAAAGTGAATATGAGTTCAAATGTCTCAACCATAATGCTAGACATGGTCTTCATCACAGGAATGTAATCAGTAACATGTTGTTGTGTCTTTTTGATAAGAGTCATGCTTCGCAAAATCTCCCCTTTAAATGATTTTTTAAATATTTGCTATGTTACAAAACAGTAAACTGTATTGCATTAGATCTTTTTGCCTAAATCAAAATCAGATAATTGATTTCTATTTCCAGTCCTGGCAGCCTGATACCCTGCATTAGTTCCATGTGTTTCCTTCTCCAGTGCACCTCATTCATCTCATTCATTTCCAAGCACTGTAGAGCTGATTTTAAACCACAGACCTAAATGTGTCCCAAAAAAAGCAAACAAAATGACAAAATTAATTTCATGCAAAATGCTTCTGAACATGTGAAACTGCCTCCAGTTATTTTAGTATACTATATTTCTACTTATATAAACTCTTAAACCTTCGTGTTAGCTCATCTCCTTCCTTTTCCCCACTAAATTCTTCTTTCCTGCACTGAACATTCCTCATGTTAAAATGGAAGGTTTTAAAGTTGTGGTTTTTTTTATAACAAATGTCCAGAGGTTCACAAGGGAAGTATAATGTGGCCTTTATTAACCATCGTAAAAATGAAGGATCTCTCTATCTCTCTCGCTTTTGCTTGCTCGCTCACTGTCTAGGACTCTTTAGTTAGTTTGTCTCTCTGTCTCTGTCCCTCTTTGTCTCTCACTTTCTCTCTTTTTTCTCTCTTATGCTATTCCTCTCTCTCCTGTCTTCTCCTCTCTATTTCTTCCTCACTTCTCTCTTTTTCCCTCTCTCGCTTCATCTCTAACTCCTTCTTTCCCACTGCCATTCTCTCTCTCTCTGTCTCTTTTTCTGCCTGTCTCTCTCTCTCTCGCTCTCTCTCTCTCTCCCAATGTATTAAAATTCAAAATGCACACATCTTTAATCAGAAATTTATTTTAAATAGCGAAGCCATCATTACTAACAGCTGTGCGCAGTGGTAAAGGGTTATGTATTCATTATTCAATAAGAATATTGTGATTATTTTCTGTGTTTGTGTTATGAGGCGTACCATCATCTTGATATGCTGTGTATTGAGCATCTGTGGAATTTGAGCATTTCTTTGTGTTTAGTTTTTTGGGTCTCTGTGGATATAGATGCACATTATGTGTAAGATGTATTACCATCTGTGCCTGCATTCCAGCCAAGAAATGAAGTGATTATTATTGGAAAAAGGTGCACCATTTGAATTCAAAGTGTTATTTTCAGTTTTGTGTTGTTTTCAGTCATTTGGAATATTATTTAAAACTTACAAAGGGGAAAATCAACTTCACAGTGCGCTTAATATAAAGTCCACACTGAGGGAAGCATCTTTTATTAATTTTAAATGAAATTATCAGAGTGGAACATTGCAATGTTGGAAAAGAGAGAGGAAGCAAGAGATAGACAGAGATAGATAGATGCTGCCTCTCAATGCCTGCTGTAATTGGAAGCACACATATAAAGAATGTGTGCATGTTTTTTCTGGACTTTGGAAGCAGCTTTTCAAAGGGTTGAATTATATGCCACTGTGGTATGGAGACACTATCACTGAGCCATATATATGTCAACTCCAGATCTGCCCTTTCACCTGCTGCCTTTCTCGTCAGCTTTCTCCAGATACACTGTACATACTTTCACTGTGATCTGTTTTCCTCTGAAACATCACATACCTGAATTTGAGCTACAAATATATTTCTGTGTTCCGAAACTATGTAAACCTCTATCTAACCCAAGGAAAAATTAAGCTTGGACAACATGTTTAAATGTTTAACTTACTCACACGTGTTCTCTGGGTGAAAATCTGAGACTGCCATGTTGAGTTTTGTGCCAAATGTAACTTCACATGCCGAAGCACTGACACATCTTTGGGGAAGTTACTGACTTTTATGTGGCCAGCACAACTTTTCCTGGCTTCATGTTTATCCTTGGAAAACTGTGGAAAAAGATTTTTTTTTAGTTGTGAATAATAAGGTTACTGCCCATAGGTTACAAAATGATTAATTACCAACATATAAAATAAAATGTGAAATCAAAAAAGGAAAATATACATATTTGTTGAGTTGTATAAGAATAAAATTTCTTCCAACAAAAATGTCTTCAGCCACTTCAACTTCACTTTATTCCTCATTCTTGTAACTACATAAGTTTTCTTTAGTAGTACTAAAATCTGTCAGACAATATTAGCCTGGATTATAATGGGTTTATTATACGTACTTTTACAGTAATGATGTACTAAATATAAAATACTTGCCCATAGAACTGAAATTGAAATTTACCAAACCAAAAACCAAATTTTTAAAATTTCATACTACTAGTATTTCATAATACTACATACAACTACTATTACTGCTACTACTTCTACTTATAATAATAATTTCAGACAGTTGGAAATTGGAAAAACATCACCTGAAATTAGCTGGGATTGATCTAGCTTCCCCGCGGCCCTGATGGATAAGTTGTATAGATAATGGATATGCAGATAGATATGCAGGAAACAGCACATTTTCCTCTCTAAATCTTCTTAGGACTGTAAATATGTTGTTTTTAATATTTAATATTTTAAAATGGAAAGAACATAACTGTTTGTTCGACTGAAACCCAACAGCATCATATTTGATGGTTGCATTGAACTTGTGCTGAAATAAGCAGTAAAACACACTGTAAAAGTGTCCGGTATTCAGTCTGTATTTAATAATCTTAGCTAAGAATGTTCCTCTTTAAAAGGTATTTGCCTCGTTTGCTCACTAATTAGTTAATGGTAGCCCGCATAGAGCTCCAGGCCATTCCAGCACTATAATGGCTCTTGTGCTTCTCTGATATTAATACAGATAGTAATTCCCCTGCTGAGCAAGTGCACACACTGCATCTGTGACCAGTAAAATCTGACTGTCAGCTATGGATATATAACTGATAAACATTCTTTACTTTTATTTATTCAGCTATTAATTGCAATAACTTATTATAAGAGTTTTTTATAAACCCTATAAATTCTGAATTCTGACTTAGTGATAAACTAATCAAGCTAATATATAAGCTCTTTGCAAATACTTGTGCTGACCTTTTGGACCACCGTGAGTAAAATATAGAGATTAAAGTAAATTATGTAATGGATGTGATGTTATTGGTTTGGCCTGTTATCCAAGTTGTAGGTGTTATCCTACATAATCCTACATAATCCTACATAATTACATAAATGTAATGAAGGAAATACACCAATCTCATGGCAGTATAATTAATATATCAATTTTCATACCTGTCAGGGTTCTTTGTCTGTCCTCCAAAGAGAAGCTGTTGGAAGAGTTAACTGGAAACTTCTCCTTGGCGTAAGATTAAACCCACTTTATTTACCTTTAATGACACATTCTTTAGCTGTTCCACATTTCCTCTGGAGCACTTAGATTGTTTTGCTCCTCAACATAGTGATTGTGGGTTGGTGATGTTGTCTTGAAGACTAACATTGAGCTACGTGGTTTGATGAATGTGAGTTTCTGATGGAGGAGAAGAAGGAAACTGTTTGCCTGTTTTGGTCAAGGCTGCCTGCAAATGAGACCAAGCATGAAAGTGATTCAGAACTGCAGAACAGTTGTGTGGACTGTGTGCGTGGATGCTGAGAGTGAACACACAGAGAAGAGCAAAAATGTATTCTTTTATTAGTATAATTAATGAGGAGGGCTGTTTGGTTTACAGACACTCTCTTGTGCCAATGCAGCTGGACTCTCGATCGTAGAAATTGGAACTGTATACAGCTCTTTCACAACCTCAAGCAGAAAACAATTTTGGATAGATTTCCTGCGTGTATTTGTTTTGGTTTTTGCGTTCTGTAATAAACAAAGATGTTCAGTTTGCTCAGCGTTCATTTGTGATTTCCTGTTTATGCCATTAACTTCACTGATATGACACAAATATGCTGATTTATACATCAGCAATTATGTCTGTTATTGTAGAGCTTTCTTCCCTGCAGAGTGAAGACACATAACCATAATAACTATTTAGATAGTTAATCCTCATGTTAACACTGGGGTTAAAAATATATCGAAACAAGATGCTGGATTAGTTTTTGTGATACGTGCTCACAGTGCATCACTTTTTGACATTACAGAAATGGAATTGAATATATGATTGCATTTAGGGAGCATTTTGATAGCCTAAATACCTTAAAAATGTACTTTATGCACATTTATTTTTTCACACATTGATGAACTGGGACTGTTAAGAATATCCTCTGTATGACCTCAAGCCTTTCAGCTAGTTTTAGCTGGATTGTTTTCACAGCAGATAAGTAAATGAGCATTTTTGTTCCATATTAATAAGTTAATAAGTTAATTTTTATATAGATTTGGAGTTGTGTAGGCTATTGTTTTAGCAACAACTCGTGTTTTTGGAGGTAAGTCTAAACAGCTAGCTCTGTTGCTGGCTAGAAAACTACTGCCATACATAAATACCCCTGCTAATTAGCTTGTATAACATTGCTAATCAATTGCAAGAGATAAAAGTGCTAAAATTATTTGTAATTTCCCTTAAGTTTAACTGATTTACACATAAATTCGCATTCATGAAGTGCCATATAGATCTGCAATGGGATAAATGTAAATGTGCAGTGGGGAAAAAATGATCATAAACCAAGACCTCCCTGTCTTGAGCAAATGTTTTACTTCTTTTCTTTTCTTTTCTCTCTTTTTTAAAAAAAATTTTTTTAATCTATTTAGTAAAAACAGTTATTATAACAACCTAATAACAATAAACCATAGAGTAGAGATTCCAAGAGCTTTTATCAGCAATAACATGACTACATATAATCAAAGCTGTATAAGCTTTATGCAAAAACACCTTAACATAATGTTAGTTAAAGCTAACAAGACAAATGCCAGAGGTTCAGTTTGGTAGTTTAAATAATAGACTACCTTTCAGAGTAAGTTAATGGCACTCAGTAGCAAATCCAGCAAAAAATTCCAATCTCACATGACGTACCAATTATTATGGTTGTTGAATCTGAAGTTTGTTGAAACTGAAATTTAGTTAAAGAGGCACTTGACGATAATAAAGAGTAAACTCACCGTGTCTACCTGCCTTGACTCCTGTATTTCCTTGTTGTGTTCGTGAATCTTACATCCAGATACTACACAGTGTACCAGAATTTTCATGTGAATCTCTGTGGACTCAATAGAGACCATCTGGAGCATTGTCCCAATAAAGGAATATTAGACCGAAATGGCAGATTTCACAAGCCTATTATTAAAATGATATTGAAGAGTCTATGGAGTGAACTAGAGTGCCAATTTGAAAACACAATTTGAGATGTTACATATACTTTCTATAGTTATACTTTTTTTTTGGTTTCTATTTACTTATACTACAATGCTGTTGGATGCTCGATTCTGATTGGTCAGACGGTGTTGATTAATTTTCCAATAACATGGATCTGACAAAAGTTCCGGCTGCAAGGTTTACATTAATATACTCATTCTAATGTTTCTTTAGTAACAATTTATTCAAAGCCATGTATGGTGGATGCTCCACATAAATGGATTTTAAAACATGTGTAGTTATTGATATGGTGTTTGGTTTAAGTGGGACTAGACTTTGTAACTTTGTTGTCTGACATGGGACCGTCTTCAGAATGGAAAGGTTTGTGGTTTCTTTGTGGCATGACAAGTGGTCTTTAATTATTAACTTCAAGAGGAAAAAAAAGAGACTGGTGAGGAAATTACTATTTCTAGCTGCTCTAATGTAAGTCACAAAAGGACTATGTTTCACAACATTAAACAAATAAAAAATTAGTTGTTTCCCTCTTCATTTAATTAAAAATGTATATTGATGGCAAATTGCGGTTGTATAAGAGTAATAAAATACGTTGACCTGTTATACAGTTATACTTCAGGATACATTAAATTGCCCTATCAATCCGCCAAGTCTATACTAAATGACATATTAGGCATGTTAAAATAGTACCTGAGTAGGGTGAAATCCATCACTATTGTTAAATTGATTTTATTAAGAGATATGCTTTCACTTTAAAAAAAAAAAAAAAAAAATTTACTCAGAAGCCTTCCACACATACAGTGATAGCATGATTAGACTCATTGTGTGTAACAGGTTGAAAGAGTGGAATGGGCCAGCTGAGAGGCTGAGATGGAGTGAACGGCTCAAGCCAAGCATTAAATGCAGTGCAAGTGAGCTGATGCATGAGAGGTAGCTGAACACTGTTCTGTTTGTCGGGAACCCCGCCAGCACGTTCTTTTTTCTGCCTAGATGGTGACAGTCAGAAACGTCCTCTTGGCTATGCCGTACATGTCTAACAGCTCTGTCTGGCTGTTTTCATAACAAATGTACTCATGCAGCTATTTTCTTTGAGACATTCAAGAGAAAGACAGAAGCGACATTAAGACTGCTTGAGGATTAAATTGTGCAGTAAATGTATACAGTATTATATAAAGCTCACAAACTTGCATATCTTGTTTGTGTCTGAAAAACCTGTCATGTGTCCTTGAAAATAAAACCATAGGGTAATAAACTATTAACGCAACTCTTCATGCATTAAGCATTGTTATATTTGCAGGCCTTATGTTGTTCATGAGTTTGTAAGGTGGGCTTTTCTTCTGTTTGCTTCCAGAGAGTTATTTTGGTATTGTTTATCCTCATGTGTGATTTATCATGGTAAAGTTTGTTCCATTAATCAAGTACAAACCCATCACTATTTTACCTTTTCAGATGCCTGTATAAGACACATTTATTGCTTTAGTATTTGCCTCCAAGGACTACCACATGAGTTCCACATAAAATTTATTATTGGGCTTAAGTTGGATTTCTGTCTGGTCTCATATGAAAAGAGCCTCTTTATAGAAATTCCTTTATTTTCCGCAGACAAATTTTCCTTTTATACTTACTCAATTGCTATTTACTTCAGTCAACACACATATAGCTGTATCTCTTGCTATTAAATGAGTATGAGTACATAATTTCTCTCCTTCTAGCTATTTTATAGAAACATCCTACAGTCTAGCTTTTTTTTAATCATGACTGCAAGTTTAGTTTCAAATGATGTTTAAAAAAAGTCCAGTTTAAGTACTGTAGAAGACATCAAGTAAGTAAGTAAGTAAGTAGCACTTTATTGTCATCTCAGCCATATACATTACAGCACACTGCAGAGATGAAATGGCATTCTCCCTGATTCCACATCAGCACCTTCAAATTAAAAACGAGTAGTGACTGTTAAAAAAAAAACAGCATCCTTTTAGAAGTAGAAGTAGAAAGGTAGAAAGGTAAATCAGCTGTCAAATATCAAATGAAAAAGGAAAAAAGGTCAGATCATTCAAAGAAACAAAGGGTTTTCATGGAGTACTTAATCAGCTTTCAACTCACTATCGAGCAAATGAAAATGACAACATTTCTCAGAATATATCATCTGACCAGCCAGCCAGGCAATCTTAGATGCAGGAAACATAGAACTACAAACAAATATGTTAATTGAACTTAAATTTAAAAACTTGAACCACATGAAGCAAAAATCGTTCATCCAAAATAGACAAACTTTAAGTGACAACTGATACATAAAGCAGCATAAGTAAATCACATTTAACAAGTTCCATGTGTAATCCTCATCAGTTATCTGAGAAGAAATTTATTCTGTATTATCTATTTAACAGATGTGTAGTCTACAATGTTATCACCATACGGCATACAATGTACTTGCAGATTGCTGTTCATAGCCAGGATATGCGTAACCCTGAAGTACTTCCAGTACTGTGCAAAAGTCTTGAGCCATCCCTCAACCCCTCATTTCTTTGTATTTTGCTAGGAAGATGAGACAGTAGGTACAGTAATTTATTGCAACATGTGCAAACATATGTATAAATACAGTACATAACACAAAGAGAGTTTGTATAATTCTAACGAGCTTTAAAGTCAGTATTTGGTATGACCACTGCTATTCTTCCTCACAGCCTGAACTCTCTTAGGCAAGCTTTCTTGTAATTTCTGAAGTAGTCTTCAGGAATAGTTCTCCAGGCCTCTTGAAGGATATTACAAAGCTCTTCTTTGAATATCGGTCAAGATGATCCCACACTGCTTTAATAATGCTGAGACCCTGACTTTGTTTGGCCAATCCATGAATGATAGTGTTCAATTGTGTTTTGTGTTGTGTTGAGGTATGCAGGAAGCCTGGAGAACTGTTCCTCAAGACTTACTTTAAAAAAAAATACAAGAGAGCCTGGCTCTTTGGAAGCAAAATATGAAGAAATGAGGGGTGGACTTAAGACTTAGTACTGCACAGTACTGTAGCTCAACATTTATACTTCATAAGAGAGCAGATTATTGACAAACATATGATGACACATACATTACCAGTCAAAAGTCTGGACACACAGTTGTTACTACGGTTGTTCAATAGGGCTGTTATAAAAAATACTGTATTTTTATCATTTCCCATTTACTAGTTACTGGATGTCTCAAACG
>JAQQZR010000023.1:21389444-21406566 GCA_030068235.1 Notoglanidium macrostoma | reverse complement strand
TCTATCTATCTATCTATCTATCTATCTATCTATCTATCTATCTATCTATCTATCTATCTATCTATGTATATATCTATCTATACATCTGTCTGTCTGCCTGTCTGTCTGTCTGTCTGTCTTTCTGTCTGTCAATACATCTGTCTTTCTCTCTGCCTTTCTGTCTAAAAGTTTATAGTAATTAGTCATGTTTCATTCAACATAAACCAATCAGCCATAACATTAAAACCACTGACAGGTGAAGTGAATAACATAGAATATCTTGTTGCTAGGGCACTTTTCAAGAGGAAGCAAGTGAAAAGTCAGTTCTTTAAGTAGATGTGTTGGAAGCAGGAAAAATGGGATCCAAGCAACTTTGACAAGGGCCAAATTGTGATGGCTAGACAACTGGGTCAGAGCATCTCCAAAACTGCAGATCTTTTGGAGTGTTCCTGGTATGCAGTGGTTAGTACATATCAAAAGTGGTCCAAAAAACAACAACTGTTGAACTGGTGACAGGGGCATGGGCACCCAAAGCTCTTTGATATGCATGGGGAGCAAAAGCTAGCCCATCTGGTCCGATCACACAGAAGAGCTAGTGTATCACAAATTGCTGAAAAAGTTAATGCTGGCTTTGATAGAAAGGTGACAGAATGCAGACTGCATAGTGGCAGACCAGTCAGTGCCCATGCTGACCCCTGTCCACCTCCAAAAGCATCTGAAATGAGCATGTGAGCATCAGAACTGGACCATGGAGTAATGGAAGAAGGTGGTCTGAACAATCATGTTTTCTTTTACATCATATAAGGACATGAGTGCATGTACATTACCTGGGGAAGAGATGGCATCAGGATGGACTATGGGAAGATGGCAAGCTAGAGCTGGAGGCAGTGTGATGCTCTGGACAAAGTTCTGCTTGGAAACCTTGGGTACTGGCATTCATGTAGATGGTACTTTAAAACTTACCACCTACCTAAACGTTGTTGCAGACCAAGTAAACCATGGCAACGGTATTCCCCAATGGTAGAGGCCTCCTTCAGTAGGATAAAATATGAAAAAATTGTTCATAAATGGTTCGAGGAAAATGACAAAGAGTTCAAGGTGTTGACTTGGCATCTAAATTCCCCAGATCTCAATCTGATCGCGCGTTGGTGGGATGTGCTGGACAAGCAAGTCCGATCCATGGAGGCCCAACCTCACAACTTATAGGACTTAAAGGCTCTGCTGCTAACATCTTAGTGCCAGATACCACAGCACACCTTTAGAGGTATTGTGGAGTTCATGCCTCGATCGGTCAGAGCTGTTTTGCCAGCACAAGTACCTTCACAATTTTATGCAGATGGTTTTAAAGTTATGGCTGTTAATTATGGCTGATTGGTGTATTATTTATTCCTTTGAGTTATATAGTGTAGAACTAAACATTGTACCTCAGCTGCTTATGTGTTATATTAGATGATTTATTTTTTTATTTAGTTAGGATTTTGAGTAATATATAAAAATATATTTTTATCGTGCTGTACTCATTCTCTCTTTCTTTCTTTCTTTCTTTCTTATTTATTTATATTCAACCCTGATTCCAATAAAGTTGGGACACTGTGTGAAACAAATAAAAACAAAATGCAATGATTTGGAAATCTGTTTTGATCTAAATTCAGTTGAATACAATACAAATTCAAGATATTTACTGTTCAAATTGATAAGCTTTATTGTTCTTTGTTAATATACACTCATTCTGAATTTGATGCCTGCAACACGTTTCAAAAAAGTTGGGACAAAGACATGTTTACCACTGTGTTACATCACCTTTCCTGTTAACTCAGTAAGTGTTGAAAGTGTGGAACTGAGGACACTAATTGCTGAGATTTTGAAAGTGAAATTGTTTCCCTTTCTTTCTTGATATACTACTCCAGATGCTCAATAGTCTAGGGTCTCTGTTGTCATATTTTGCACTTCATAATGCACCACACACAGGTCTGGACCACATGGAGGCCAGTCTAGTACCTACATTCTTTTACTACAAAGCCACACTGTTGTAACATGAGAATGTGATTTGGCATTGTCTTGTTGGAGTAAGCAGGGACATACATGAAAAAATGTGTAAGATGTACAGATGTGCAAATTACACATTCCATGGGCATTAACACACCCCCATATCAGCACAGATGCTGGCTTTTGAACTTTACGCTGGTAACAATCTGGATGGTC
The DNA here is from genome assembly GCA_030068235.1 of Notoglanidium macrostoma. NCBI lineage: Eukaryota > Metazoa > Chordata > Actinopteri > Siluriformes > Auchenoglanididae > Notoglanidium > Notoglanidium macrostoma. Next base: position 21,404,385 of record JAQQZR010000023.1, on the reverse strand, counting down.
CTTTTCCTTTTTATCTTGGACGTCCATGATTTCCAAAAACAATTTGAAATGTGTACTTGTTAGACCACAGCACACTTTTCCACTTTGTGTCAGTCCATGTCAGATGAGCTCGGGCCTAGAGTGGTGTTAGAGACAACAGTGGTGTTTCTGGATGTTGTTAATATATGGCTTTTGGTTTGCATTTGTAGTTGCAGTGATGAACTGTGTTTACGAACAACGGTTTTCTGAAGTGTTCCCGAGCCCATGCAATAATGCCTCTTATGCAAACATGACGGTTTCCAATGCAATCTTTTAATGGTATAATGAATTACTGATGGTGAAATTCCTAAGTTTCTTGCAATTGTATGTTGAGAAACTGAAATGTTAAGCAATTGTATGTTGGTGAACCTCACCGCATCCTTGCTTGTAGACAACGATGTCCCTTTCACATCCAGTCGTGATACTATCACCGGCTACCAGTTAATATGTTTACTTGTAGAATGTTCCAAACATTCAAACATCAAAGGTTTTTTGAGCATTCACAACTTCCCCAGCCTTTTTGTTGCCCCTGTCCCAACTTTTTTGGAATGTGAAGCAGGCATCAAATTGAGAATAAGTGTATATTTGCAAAAAACAACAAAGTTTATCAGACTGAACAGTACATATTTTGCCTTTGTATTGTATTCAATAAAATTTAGGTCAAAAAGGAGTTGCAAATCATTGCATTCTGTTTTGATTTATGTTTTACACAGCATCCCAAATTTTTTGGGGTTGTATAAATTCAAAAAATGTATTCCAACTTTTTGAGCGCTTCTAAGTGATATAGTATAATAAAATGTATAATGTAGTATGTTGTTTAACTGAACCAGAAACAATCTGAAAATTTTTTTTTGATAAATGCTAAGAAACCAGAAAACATTTTTCATGCTTTTAGCAGTGATACAACAACTCTACCCTTTCTTTCAGCTGCAATAAATACCTCTCAATTTCTGTTTTAATCAGACTTATGGAAAGACAAATAGAAATACTTTTCATCCACTCCATTCCAAAAGAAATGTAAAAAAGCTTGTGCTTTCACAAATGTATTTCTGGCTTATTTTTTGTTATCATTTAACAGATGAACAGCTGTCTAAATGCTGGTAAGCTCAGAAGTGGCCTTGGCATACTAATGACATTTCACTTATTGGTTTTGGCAGTTTAGTTGCTGCTTTTAGAAACATTGAAGCCACTGGTAGGTATGCATGTGAAGGTCTAACCTAATAAATGGTGTGAATCATGAAGAATTATCTGATTATCTGTTAATGTGTACTACAAAATTTGTTTATTTTGGATGGTTGGTAAAATGAGTTTTGGTCAAAGTAGCAGAACATGGTAAGTGGTCTGGTTGCGGAGGCTTGGCCTTTTCACTGTGTAGGTGTGTTGTGGAACATGTTGAATAGATGTGATGTGATTTAGTATTTAAGATCAAGTTTTGTTGAGATGCGAAGTGGCTCTTTGAGCTGACATGAGTGGTGGCCTGGTGGTCGTATGTATGACGTCATTTACTTCAATGTTTGGAGTGACATCATATGTACGGCTGCTAAACTGCTACATGGGACATCAGAAGAACTCTCACATATGTTTTATTTTTAGGTATTTAAAATGTAAGGTGAGAACAGGAGGACTTTCTTTCTATTTCATTGCGATATTCTCATGGTTAGATATATTTTGACTTCATTTACATGCAATCATTAAGAGGAAGACATTCAGGTTGCTTCTGAATTACCTCTCATCTTTGGTCAGAATTTTAAGCGTGATGACTCATACCAGACACCGCTACTACAGATGCTATCTGAAGAATTGCAGAAGGAACATTATCTGTCTGCTTTAGAAAAAGCCTGGACTTGATCACTAGTTGAGCTCTTACGTTTATGAACCATTCCTATCTCCACAAGCAAGCTTTACCATGCTTTAAAAGATCTGACGTGCTTTTGAAGTAAGAAATGGCTTACGGGCAGAACCTGCATATTCAGAATTTCAAAGTCTTTTAGTGCTCACACTAGTTGTGACGGAATTAAATTTGGTTACACCAAAGCAAATTTGTAATTTGTTCTTGTTGTCATTTCTATCTGGGGCAGAACATAAGCTACTTTGTTATGTGCCACGTTCAATGTGACTTTCTGAATTGATACAGTTTATCAACAATACATCTCTTTTTACAGTGGATAACTACTGTGGGTGGAGAGGAGCCTAAAGCCGAACCAACCACAGACTTTTCTCTCACTCCTGCTATGGGGGTGATGGAGGGGGAGCGCCAGATCATGACTGAATCTCAGTATAAATGTCTGGAGCTGTTGAGCAGAGATGGGATACGCAATAAAACAGGTAGAAAAGGAAACATTTTATCTTTTAAATTAGCTGCATATGTATGGTGCCCCTGGAAAACACTTCACATGGTGAAATATTTAACACTCACTACTACGTGTAGTTCTGAAAACTATTGATTTTCCTAAACTGACTGTTTTTACCACAGTGTTTGTTAAACCTGTTCCTTAACCAACAGCAATGCAAGGCAAAAAAGTAAATAAAACATTTCCACATCGTTTTAGTTAAATTTATTTATGGTTAAAGGCAAACAAGTTTGTCCAAACCTGATTTTTCATATTTTTTGGCTGTTTGCCTGAATTCAGCCAAAGCGACATTCAGTGGATTTTTCCAGACCGCCACACATATTGAATGACTGGTGACTGAGGTTGTATCTTGTTGAGTGTGCGATCTCAAAAGTATGTTAATACAGAATAAAGGAAACAAAGAGTATACTATCATATAGCATAGTGTTCTTGTACCCCCAACAAAAAAATTATTAACCAAAGTTTTGGCTATAGTATTCTGTCCCTGAATTGCAAAAAAAAAAAAAAAAAAAAAGAGTCAACCTGATTCAAGATTTTTTTTCCATGTTGATTTTATTTTTCTTTAAGGATGACAAAAAAATTGTAAACGTTTTTTTATGTTACATGGATGTTTTTAAAAGTCATTGATGTGTCCATTCAGGAGCATTTGTGTCTTCAATTACATCTAATGGACTAATGATCAAACAGTCAATTGACTGGAAACAGCTAAGTTACTATGCAGTCCTTTGGTCCTCTACCTCAGGTCCTCTACCAGAGGTCCCAGAGTTACTGCATAGAATCGTAGCTGTTTCTAGAACTGCACATTTCTGGACAGAGACCTCAGTTGTTGTACTTGGAATCAGTTGAAACCACTCTTCAAGTTTGGGAGTCACAGCCCCTAAAGCTCCTAATACCACTGGCACCACTTTGTACTTCACCTTCCACATCTGTTCCAGTTGTTCCTTTAGGCCTTTCATCAGTTGGTTATGTCTTTTAGTGTATGCTGCCCCAGCTTGCATCTTGCACGCAGCTATTATGTGCTGGACAGTCTCAGAGGTGTCTTTGCACAGCCTGCGCCTTGGGTCTAGTCTACTGTGGTAGATCCCTGCCTCTACAGATCTGGTGCTTAGGGTCTGTTCTTGTGCTACCGTGATCAGAGCCTCTGTGCTGTCCTTCAGGCCTGGTTTTTCCTAGCCACTGATAGGATTCCCTGTTGCCAGCTACCTCCTCTGCCAATGATACAGTCCATGGAGGGGCTTGGTCTTCCATGATGCTTTCTCTTCCTCCTCACCATCCTTTGTCTTCTGCTGCCTGAGACACTCTTTCATCAGTTTGTCCTGGGGGGCCATCTGCTTAATGTATTCATGGGTGTTCCTTGTTTCATTCTGGATAGTGGTTCTGACACTCACTAATCCTTACCCCACTTCTATCCATTGGACTTTGGATCCTTTCCTCCTCTATCCCAGCTGGGTATCTGATGGTTGGTAGGGTGTACATGTTGATGTCTTGGATCTTAGTCCTACCATTGAGCTGGCTTCTGAGCACCTGTCTGATCTTCTGGAGATATTTGGCTGAGGCTGATCTCCTTGTAACTTCTTCCTGATTCCCATTGGCCTGTAGTATACCAGGGTACATGTAGCTGTCCTGTATATCCACTATTTTGCCCTCTGCTAACTCCACTCCCTCAGTCCTGATCATCTTCCCTCTCTTGGCCACCATGCTTCTGCATTTATCTGTCCATCACACGGCACCATGCATGCACACTCATTCATGTTTTCACATAGCCACTTTACCTACTGGCATATTTTTTGGAGGTGGGAGGAAACTGGAGCGCGTGGGATCGAAGGAAAAACAAACAGAAATGAGAAAAGAATTCTATGCTATGCTACCCACTGCAATGCTGCATGTGATTATGAATTATAAACTAACAGCCCCGACACAAACTCTGCCTCTCCCAGCAAACAGGCAAGTGATTTGTTCACCCCAGTACAAACTGACAACTAAAGCTTTTATTTAGCTGTGAATATGAGTTTGGGTTTGAGCTCACATTTACACCTGGGGAGAAGTTGCTTTTTGTGAAATAATTTTCCATTTCTTTCTCTCTAGTTTCCCACTGTAGCCGGTTTTGGGATGGCTGGCTGTGTTGGGATGAAACTCCTGCTGGGGCTTATGCTTCTCAGAACTGCCCAGACTACCCCAACTTTGACACCTCTGGTAAGCCTGAAGGACGCTGTTATCTCACAGCCTATATTTACATTTGACCCTCTAGGTAATTGGAAAAGACGTTTCAAACAGATATTTAATTTGTATCATGTTCTTCTTTACCCTCTAACATGACCAACAGCAAAACAGCACCAGTTTTCGGCCGGCAGTTTTTTTGTTTTTTTTCCCCAAATGGTGTCTGAGAAAGCTTGTCTGGATTTTATTTGGAACCTCTGAAAATAATTTATTAGCTGTTGAGGGATAGCAGAATGCAGTGGAGGAACATCTTGATCCCTCTCCTCAAATGGAATCGCATGAATAAAAAACCTGAAGGAAAATTCCCTGAGTCCAGAGCGATCGTTCCAGAGGCGGGAGATGGAGAGTGATTCAACAGTTTAAGATCTTGTTTAGTATAAAAGCTTGAAGATCCCACAAAAGCAACATTATAGCTCATGAGAGTTTATTTTATAGAATTGTCAGCATTGATATCATTAAAATGTTATTTTGGCAGATCTTTGTGTCCTAAGAGGGGTTTCTTTAATCTCAGCTTCATATTATTTAGTTTGTCAAGTTTGGCATCAAACTTTAAACATTAAAATATCTTCTGATTATTTTCTGACTAAGTAAGCACTGTAAGCTAGATAACTAGATTGCAAATATGTTTTGAGCATTTACTAAATTTTAAGTATATTTTACATTTTACCTATTAATAAATGTCATTTTTTCAGATTAAATGAATCCACTGTGTCTGATTTAGTTATCAAGGTCATCTTGCTAGGCAAACTAAGCAAGCTAGCTAGTTATGTCACAGAATGCTGGAGAATTACTTTAGATTATGTTATAGCAGGGTCAGAGAAAAGGCACAACAGCACTAATCTCTCATTGTGACTAGCTAATTTATGTATCAAGTCAACTAATGAAATGAAAAAGCAAGAAGAGAGGAATCACAGCTATGAAAAATATAATATCATGGACATAGCTAGGGGTTGGGCCATTAGTTAGCTAGAAGTTGTCAAAAATAGTAAAATATTAAATTATATAATCTTAAATTGTTAAATCGATCTTACAATGACTGTTTATGAGCTTATTTATATTTCCACAAAGTTGTATTATCAGAGCTTTGCTTTGCTTGTCATTTACATGAAGTCTGTAGCTCCTTTTGACATGTTAATACATAGTAAGATATTAATACACAGTCAATGTTTTATAATTTGTATATGAAAAATAAAAAAAATGTTTGTATCTCAGTAAAGAAGCAACATATTATGTAAGAGACCACTTTTCAGGCAATAAAAAAACATAATGAAGGGTCATGCATGCAAAAAAGTACTTTAGTCTTTATATATTACACATACACACAGATTGCTGTGAATTATAGTACTAATGCACTGATTGATCTCAAGGTGTACTACTGGCATGGTTACTGCTACATTGCTTTTTATATTTTATTTTTCCTTACAGAAAAAATAACCAAATATTGTGATGAATCTGGTAATTGGGCTCACAGTACATCAATAAATAATACCTGGTCTCAGTGTGTCAGCATCTCAAAGGACAGATTAAAGGTAATCTGGCCTGGCCACGTACCATATACTTTGCATTAAAAAAACTTTTAATACTAACGGAGTGTAGTAGTCAGTTTATTTACAGTTTCTCCTAAGAACAGTTATACTGTAGTTGAATCAGTTCTTCAGTCTGTTGACCGTTTCTAATGATATTTCTGCAGAAAGGATCTGTTTATAGTGAAATTGAGCCAGAGGCTGATACCACAGCAGAAACCCTGGTCAGTCCTGTGGAAACCCAGAAAGCAGAGGAGAGGAAGAAAATCATTGATGGTCAATATAAATGCTTTGAGAAAATGAACAGAGACCCACCATATAACAAGTCAGGTAGTGGAGGACTCTTATTTTTGAAAAACTGTAATGTTATATAGTTCAACAGGCTCTTGCAAACACAAACACGTTTATGTGAGATACCAACTTATTTAGAAACAAGTTACAATCTCATTTCTGTTTAATTTTATTCATTTAAACTTAAGGTCTATACTGTAACCGGACTTGGGATGGGTGGCTATGTTGGGATGATACACCTGCAGGAACATACACATCTCAAAACTGCCCAAACTACTTCCCTGACTTTGACCCCACAGGTAAAAGCAAAAGAAACAAAGAGCTCACATGAAAGTGAATCTAGATCCAGTTTCCTCAAAGCAATGTATTTTATTTCTATGCAATGATCATAGTTCAATATAACAAAATATCATGGCTTGTAGTTTGCCGTCAAGTCCCAAGAACATTATAAATCTTTGAAATGTCTCTTTTGAAGAAAGAAACTCCCTAGAATGTTTAAAATTTCTCTCAAATAATTTCTCTTCTTATACTAGAAAAAGCCATAAAATATTGTGATGAGACTGGGAGCTGGTTTCTACATCCTGAGACAAACAGGACATGGTCCAACTACACCCTCTGCATTGCCTACACCAAGGACAAGTTAAAGGTAGGAATTCATGGCATTGCTCTTAAATATCTATATATTCAAACAAGTCTGAAATACCAATCTAGCAGCCTGAACAGTTTACTTTGACACCAAATGGAAGAAAACACACTTGCTTCCCTTTGCAGGCTATTAATAGTGAGGAGTAGGACTTTGTAGGACTTTGACAGTAAACAAGAAAGAGAGGAATAATCCAAGTGTGGGACTGTATGTGTTGTTCAGTGTGGTATTAGCTAAAAAATATCAAAAGTCATATAAAAAGTCTTATCTTGTGACTCTGTTGTGTGTATATTTTGCAGAATGCATACATTCTGTACTACATGGCAATCGTGGGTCATGCTTTGTCCATTGCGTCCCTTCTCATCTCTCTGGCAATATTCTTTTATTTCAGGTAAGTTCCAGACAATAATGCGGAGTACACTTGGTTCTTAGCTCTCTTTTATAGCAGGGTTTCTCAACCAGGCAGATGCATAGCTAGGGAGTAGATTTCAGGTTTGAACTTCCTGTTAAATACTTATTTGTGGTACATTAACATTACATACATATACAGCACCTGATTAAATACATGTCAAATAATATGTTTTGTGCAGTAATTGCACTATAATGATGTTCATAAAACAAAGGTTTCTCTTGCATTGTTTAATCATTTAATTTTGTTGGCTATGAGCTGCTATGGTGAAAAACAGGATTTGTAGGGGGTCTCTAAAACTGAAAAGAAATGTTACAATTGTTATTCACCATAGAAAAATACTAATTTTACAAACTGAAAAGTGGATTGCTTTAAATAACAGATTTTGCCTTCTTTTTTTTTTTTTTCTTTTTTTTTACCAGCATAACCTATTACATTCTTTGTTTTTATTGTTTAAATTTTCACAAATGTCAAGTACTGGAGCAGCATGACATAGAGCATATTGTAAAATCTAAAACGGTTTGTAATTTGTCATATTTGTTCATGTCAAAGCTTAAGAAGTGGAATCCAGTCTTGGTCATTAAGATTAATTAATAAAGGCTTGCTCATCTCAGAGGAATTTACCAGGGACTCATTCTAATGCCATTCATCATCAGAGCCCATTAACAGTGAAGTGAAAAGACAGATGTGTATTTTCAGTGGATTGGCTCAGTGCCATAATGAACTGTTATTTTTGTCTCTTTTATTTTGTACTTATTTACACCTTTATAATAGGTTGCCATGTTGTAAGATCAAAATTTAAGTTTACATAACATTTGGAAAAGTGCCAACAAGAAACATTTATAAAAATCGCTGCAAAAGTCTGACTGCAGTTATACTGTGGTGGAATGGATTAAAAGTTCCTCTGTTCCTTCCAACTCTTTTGGTTCTACATTCAAAACCTTGTTCTTAGTTTCAGGCTTTATTGCCTGCTAATCCTTTATGTCCATTAGTTTTGCTGACTGGTTTGTAAGCCAAATGACACCAAAAGTGTTTTGCAGGTTTTTGACAGCATCATTTCATGCTGACTTGGTTTCTTTCTTTAACGTTGCTAGATATTTCTTAAGCAAACTCAATTTCGTGGGTTGATTCACATGGTATAGTCTATAGCGAGATATATCAATCTCTCTTGGTTACAAAAGTTTACAGCTATATAACTGCATTGTAAATGTTGTTTCTGTCATGCTTTTTTATGTTTTTTTATTTTTTCACACTGTTTGAAAATACCAAGTTCCCATTAGATTTTGTGAATGTTTTTACCAGAAATAGTCCAAAATCTATTAAAACCTCTATGATATAAACTCATTTTGTTCTTAAAATCATAGTATCTAAGAAAAAGAGATAAGACCAGGCAATGCTTTTCCAACCTATATATTTGTAGTGTCCATGCCTGTGCCTGTGCCAATTTAGCCTCAGATTCCAGTTCATGGTTGACAGGACTGGAACCTGACGTGGTCTTCTTATGTTGTAGCCCATCCACATCAAGGTTCGACATACTATGCATACTGAGATGCTTTTCTGCTCACCATGGTTGTACAACATTGTAATTTGATTTACTGTAAAATTCATTTCAGAATGAACCTCCTCTTGTCAACAAGGCTAGTGTGGTACCAAAAACCATGCCATTGTTAAAGTCACTAAGATCACATTTTTTCCCATTCTGATGTTCGATATGAGCATTAACTGGGGCTTCAGTTGTTTTTTTTTCCCTATAACATATTTTGACAACTTAAATATATTTTACCCAAGCAATGTGCAGGTTTGTAGGCACTTCTAATGGCACTTCTTAGGATTAAGTGCGTAACCATATATTTTTCAAATTTATTATTACTTCCTTAATTATTCCACTTGCCTAGTAAAGTAGTAGTTTTAAGTAATAGGAATAATTATTGCATTGTAGAACCAAGATTACTTACAAAACTTGTAGTCTTCATATACTGTAAGTCAGAGGTTCTCGAGATGTTTTTTGGCTAGTGACCCTATTTTAAGAGCCAAAAATGCTCCCCCAATAATTGCTTCAGAAGCAATTAGTAATAATTATAGGCCCAATATTAAAAAAATTCACTGTGCATTACTGTAAATGCATACACAATTCACAGAATGATATATCGTGGCTGTTAACATGCTTTTTCTTATACGTCGTATTTCTTATGACAGATGTGTTTGCCGCCTTTTAAGAGCCCTTTTAAGTTTACAGAACTGGATTTTGGCGCCATCTCTAACATAACACACATCAAAATGAATGGGGCCATGATAATGGACCTGCATTTTTTAATCTGTTCACTTAGAACATCTCATCGCTTGTAAAAGCAAAGGACAGTCAGTGAATTTAATGAAGAGTCATTTGGAGGTGAAATGGATTTTTCCTCCGCTCATGTGCTAAAGTTGCAATTGTGCTCTGTTGTATTTACAATTGTAATTTGCGTCTGCAGCATATATGCCTTGATTGATGACTGTGGCATGAGGAATGATGGGAATATTGGGAGGGAAAGAACTAAGAGATCTTGGGCTGGAATTCCAAAAGAGAAATATAGGAGTGACAGAGAGCGGAAGGCAGAGTTGGGAATAAATGGGAGGATTGTCTGAGTGGTCTTTCTGCAAAATGTCATTTTTTTTGTTTCGCTCATATAAGCATCTCCAGTGGTGTTAAACATGTTAAGGAATTATGTTGATTTTAATGAAGAATAGCTGTGGCTTTTTATCTGCACTTTGTTTATATTATTACTAAATGTGATATGTATTATTATTGCATCCAAATGTGGTATTTACAGTGGCATGTGACATTACACCATGGCACAAGGCTTTTATTTATGCCCCTCCCTGATCACTGCCAGAAGAGATTGGTTAGAAATGTGTGATTCAGTTTGGAAAATGAGCACAGTTTTCCCTCAGGTCTTGCCAGTCTTCCAAGAACAGTATTACACAAGGCATCTGATTTTTGTGGCTGTTTTGGGCCCATATGTGTGAGGTCATGTGAATGGGATGACTCTGCTAATCGGCAGGATTCGTTGCATCTTTAAAATATTATTGCCAGGGATTTTTTGTTTGCTGGCTTGTTGAAACTTACTGAGACAGTTGTTAAATAACCACTATCTGTATAACCTGAGATAGTTGTTGCATCTATCTTGCAATTATGTTAATGTGTTTTTCACTGCCTGGATAATTACAGAGCAACAAGCCTAATCTCTCAGCAGCAAGTGTCTTATTTAAATTTGTAAATCATCCACATAGACATGTATAACTTTCAGTAACAGTAGTTTTGACAATAGTGCAGACTGCAAGGCAATCACAGGTTTGTAATAATGTACTTGATATAATATGTTATCATTTGTAGTAACAACTTGCTCACGAATATTTCTTTTATGGAGGACATGCCACATAATCTAAGACTAAAAACAAATTAATTATTTTATTAATTACTGGTGCAGTGGTTAGCACTATTGCCTCACAGCAAAGAGGTTCTGGGTTCGAACCTCATGGCTGACGACTGGGGCCTTTCTGTGTTGAGTTTGTGTGTGTTCTTCTTGTGCCTGTGTGGGTTTCCTCTGGGTGCTCCGGTTTCCTCCCACAGTCCAAAGGCATGGTCAACTGGCTACTCTAAATTACCAGTAGTAATGAGTGTGAATGGCTGTTCATCTCTGTGTTAGCCCTGAGATAAATTGGTGACCTCACCACGGTGTACCCTGCCTCTTGCCTGAAGTCAGCTAGGATTGGCTCCAGCTTCCCCGTGACCCTCATAGATAGGCGGCGTAGATCATGGATGGATGTTCGTATAGGTTTCTGTAAGGAAATGTTTATTTAACATGGAAGAAAGGACAGTGTAAGTGATAACAGGAATTAACTTGTTTTGTGGATGTTGCACAACATTAAACGTAAATAATAAGTATGATAAGCTTGATTGTTCATTAATCAATTTAGAAAATGAGGAGTAAAACCCTTAATGAATAATGAACTTTGGAATGGTAAGAGTAACTCCACTTTACTTTTGGCCGCATCACACTACCCCATCATTGGGGTGCTCATATTTAAATATTGCGGTTAAAAAAAAGTTTCAGTTGCTTTTTCTTAAGAAAAATCTGCTAACCGCAGAGGAATGAACTACACACAGGTAAGTTCTGAATAGCAGAAAAGCAATGCAATGTAAAAATGTATGCAAGGATTTTAAAGTCTGTGTACACTAAATGCATTTTGTATCAGTAACCTGTAATAATAATTTCATATATGTATGTGTGTGTATATATATATATATATATATATATATATATATATATATATACACACATATATATATATATATATATATATATATATATATATATATGTAGTTTGATCCACATACAGCAGTGTTGTCCTAACTCTGTGGAGAATTAAAAAAGTGAACTTGGTAATAACTAATGCTTGTTAGCAGTTGTAAAATCAGAATGACATACTTGACATTTTATTCAACAGAAAATATTATGGTCGCATTTAGCAGAATCTTTATCCTAGAATAACTCCCATAAGACCCAGTTTAGGTTTAGGTTCTCATGATTTAATGGCACCCTGCATAAAAGAGAGCACAGGTAGCATCTGACAATCACATTATGCTAATAGAAGCCAGGATAGTCTTGCCAGAGTCTCATGATTTATTGTTCTGCTTACTGCATCAAAGCCTTCATGTTGTTTGTAAGATGACATGTTGACATTTTTAGGTTCATTTGTATTCCACAGAAAAATCCCCCCACAAATTACAAATCATAATACACAAGTACTTCACATGCATGTGATAATTGTGCAGCTTTTATATCAAGCCTATTTGTGCATTTCTATGACTTTTCTTTTAAAATCATTAATTTTTCAGTTTATTTCATTATTGTCTGGGGATTTCTGTTGCTAGGAGTCTAAGCTGCCAAAGGATCACCTTGCACAAGAATCTGTTCTGTTCTTATGTGCTCAATTCAGCCTTCACTATAATCAACCTCACATGTGTTGTCAACAACCCTAAAGTGGTGGAGAGGAACCCGGTAAGAACCCTGCACCTCAGCACTCTTACACATGATCTGTGATGAATAGATGGAGTATTTCAGATGCTGTTTATATATAAATGTGTATATAACAAGAGTCTAGCTGTTTGAACTGTGTGTGTGTGTGTGTGTGTGTGTCTATGGAGTCTTACTGATCCAGGAGTTTGTCTGCTGATTAAACACAGAGCCGAGTTCATTTAGGAGGCTGTTCTATTTATACACACCATGAAGATCATCCTGATGAGCTTTTAGCAAAACAGCACACTGAGTTGCTTTATACTACATGAGATGCAAAACAAAAAGGCAATGTCATGTGACTGTGTGCTGAGAAATGAAAGAAAGAAAGAAAGGAAGGAAGGAAGGAAGGAAGGAAGGAAGGAAGGAAGGAAGGAAAACATCAAGAAGAAAGAAAAAAGAGTAAGAAAGAAAGGTCCAAATAAAGTAAAATCGATCAAGAAAGAAAGGAAGGAAGGAAGGAAGGAAGGAAAACATCAAGAAGAAAGAATGAAAGAAAAACAGGTCAAGAAAGAAAGAAAAAAAGAAAAAGAAAGTGGGAAGTAAAAAAGAAAGAAAGAATGAAAGAAGGAAAAGAAAAGAAAATTAAAGAAAGAAAGAAGGAGAGAGGAATGTAAGTAGATGTAGATGAAGCATTGAATGTAGTTCAGCTGGCAGGTTGGAGTAAAGTCCAGCATGGTAACCTTGTGGTATAAATAGAGCAGAGAACAGTTGTGAGGTCAGAATGTAAAATCATCTCAATCTGGATTTAATCTCACTTCTGCATCTACACACACTGTTGTGTTCTTTCAGAGGAAAAGACCTCACATTTAATCCATGTGGTAAACTCTGCTGCCAGCTTTCATTTCATTTGGTCCTCTGACTGCAGACAAGTCAGACTGTCAGCGCTCCAAACACACGTTTTAGTTAGACTGTTCAGCAGACTCTGAGCTCTGCTCTCCCTTCTTTGCTCTGGTGTGTTATTATAACACATAGAGCAGTTCAGCATGCTTTTGTAGTGAAAGTAGTGAAAAGTCACAAGAAACAAATGAGTATGCTATTGAATAGTCCAGGCTTCAGCAAGTTAAATCTGAGCTTCATGATCACTGTTCATACTCAGTGTAGAAGATTTTATCTTAGAGGGGGGTTTTATTCAGTTGGAATTGTGCTCTCTTTGCTTCTAAAAAAAAAAACCTATTCCAAAGCAACAACAACAACAATAACAACAACAACAACAAAAGTTTCCGCTAATATAACACTTCAGACAAGAAAACATCAACATTTTGGCAGTTAGAAATTTCCCAACATGCATTTATCAATTTGTTCAAATATTAAAGGAGCTGCTATACAAAGACAAAAACAATTCAAATGGTGAATGTTTCTACTATAATGTACTGTATATACTGTATATATGATGGATTGTGTAAAGGAAGACAACATTTTAAAACAATGAATGATTTTAATAGTTTAATTGTTGCTGTATTCTTTTTAATACTGGCAAATCCATTACACTGAACAATCAGAATTAATCCCAGGTTTTTACAGTATTTTGCAAATACAAACTAAACCAGCCCAACACTTGCACAAATTTTGGTCATGAACTGGTCTGCATTGTGGCATGCTAAGCATGCCTAAAAGAGGGCAAGACACTTCTCATCACAACAAAGTTAAGCATAGTTTGTGCTATGTCCATCTGTCACGAATAAGTTATGAACTAGGTGTGCATCTGCCACGAACATGACACGTCTTAGACACGCAGTGGTGCGCAATGGCAATAATTATATGCCATAGTTGCACCAAGGGCACTCACTATTTGCATATAGGTTGCGATGATGTCACGTCTGGGCACATCTGTGTGCTCAGTGGCACCAATGATCACTCAAAGACACACTATAGTTATGCATGTGTGAAGTCATCATGCAGGAATTTGGATGAGACGGTTCATTCCTTGGACCGCCATGGATCAAAAAGCTTCATGCAGTCAGTATTTAGTGATAGAAGAGACATGCTGAATTTACAAGATTCAGAAAACATGCCAAAGTATTTATATGTGGCGGCTGTGGGCATTATCATTGTTGATCATCAGCGGAAATTAGAGGAGGATGAGAGAAGCAGGAGTCCCTGGCAGAAAAAAGAATTCAAGGAGATGGGCAACTGCTTAGCACTGCATGCTGTGTGGGAACCATGTGCAATGTATGCACAACACATGCATGCAAATACATGCCATTGCGTTCCACAGGTGTTTACATTGTCAAAAAAAGGCATGCAATGGCATGCACATAAGTCGTGCCACTGGCACAAAAATTTTGTTGTGCCAAATTTGTAAAGATTTCAAAACTTCTGCCATGCTTGCACACAACACTGGACCATCACCTTACCACATGGATACTGGACTACCTCACCAACCGACCACAGTATGTGAGAACCCAAGGCTGTGTGTCGGATAGGGTTGT
>JAQQZR010000023.1:21363144-21373447 GCA_030068235.1 Notoglanidium macrostoma | reverse complement strand
ACAGTATATATATATATATATATGTGTGTGTGTGTGTGTGTGTGTGTGTGTGTATGTATAGTATGTTTTCTTTACAGTTCTGCTGCTCAAAACAAGCAAAACACTGAGGTGGCATTCCTGAAGAATGTGACAGATTTTAGCTGCTAATCCCCCGTAAAACTTTTTAAAACTACTCTAAGAAACACAAACGTTGCTTCACCAAGACTAAAAGGCGTGTGTCGTTTGGTGGATGTCAAGAGGCTGATAAGTTTTGGGAATTGAACGACTAAGATGATCCTCCAGAGCATGTAGGGCACTTGGTGAATGTCTTAAAAATATGTGGAACAGTTCCTCTGTGCCTATATTCTGGATTCCTGTAAATAAACTCATCAGGCAGAATTTTAAAGTGTCAAAGTATGTGGTGAGGAATTTTATATTTCTGATGGTTTTTGTTTTGTTTTGTTTTGTTATTTTCAGCTCAAAATCACATTATGTCTGTGTTGTGAGACTTCTGACTTTCCTGTTTATAGCAGCTCTGCTTTTTGCTGTCTGTGTCACAAGAAAGAAAACAGAGGAAAATTACTTTTAGTATAGTGTTTTAAAGCTGATTTATAAGCACAGAGTGCAAATGCATTCTAAAAACACAAAAAAGTCTAAATGAGTATGTGAGAAAAAGCTCTTTAAGGATGCACTCTGTTTGATCAAGGCCAATAATGCCCGGAAAGCTTCTCCATCTGCAATGAAAGTGATGCATAGTTTTTCTGGAAGGTATGTCATTTGTATGCTCCTCAAAGATACATATATTTAAAATGGCCGCTGTGGGATAATTACTATGTCCAGCTATATATTATGACATATTGACTACAATATGTTGATTTATGTTCCCCACAATTTAGTGTTGTTGATTTCATCTGATTTTCAAGTGTACTTCTTTATATTTAAGAGTGAGTTTAGCGTATATGTGCATCGTGTTATTGTGTTTGGAGAGTTTGAAACACTCTCGACGGGTCAAATTTCTTTGTGAATTCTGTCAGTAAACTGGACCTCATATTTACCATGTAAATGTTTATAGCTTAACATGGTGTTGGTTTGTCATGGTGTACGTACTGCCAGCAAACCACGGTGTTTGTTTAAAGTACCTATCATATTATAAAGCTAAGGCTTTCTTAGACATTCATCTAATGCCTATTGATTTTGCCATTTCTGTTGACTAGATGGCCAGACTTTCAGATTTTCAGACTAACAAACATTGAACTCACTATTGTGATCTTGAGGTAGTTTTATTTATAGTAGATTATACTTCACTATCTCAGTTATCCCCATGAGGTCACATATATTTGCCAGATTAGACCCATTTTAATAGCTCTGGATCATCAGTTATTAATGCAGTGATTTCTTCATATAATAACTATAGCAAAATGAACACGATTAGGGATATAAAATGATGTTTTTTTAATTAAATAATATAGGCCCTGATTCTTGAGAATGACATGGTTTAGATACCTCATGAGCAAGTAATTGAAATTTAATTTTTACATTTGTCATTGCCCCTGATTTGCTAATTATTCCTGAAACTGAAACTGAATAATAATGTAGACTAAAGGCAGTGAAGCTGGCCCAAAACTGTATGAAAAATTATGTAAATAAAAGAACAAATTTTCAATGGAAATCAGTTAATTTTTCACCTGCAATGCGATTTACTGAAATTTCACTTTTCAAACCATGACTGCATGATACCACTGCAGCATTAAGTCTTAATAATGAGAAAATCTGCCTATCTAAATCTCTAAATCTCTAAAACATTTCTTATTAGGATAGAATGAACAGAAGGTTTCTCAAAATGATGATTTTCATATGTATTTGCCTCATGTTCACACATCCTAAAATCCAACAGTGTTTAAACAGAGCCATTGAAAAGGTTTTCATTCATATGCCATACCATTCACATTAAACTTATCAACATAGCGCACATAATTGTGCCTGTACATAGAAACGCCCCAAATTGCATATGTATTAAGCTGAACATAGTAAACATGTTATTTTGTCCATGTGAAAGACCCAATCCTCCAAAGAGACTGATAGTAAATTAATTTGTACACAATTTTTTTCACAATCAAACATTCAGTAAAGCAGGGCCGATTTATTTCTTTATTTATTTTAAATTTTTGCTCTCAGAACATCTCTACAATCACTTCCTTCCAAAACAGCATATTAAACAGGGCAGTTGTAATCAACAGTTGTACATTTAAAATTCCTGGCTGTAGCTTTAATGCATGGTGCTGGTACGTATTCTCAAATCCTTTGATATATATGTAATGCACTTGTTGATGCCAGCATGTTACAACTCTATACGACTGAACATTTCAAGTTTGTGGAAAACATCAGATCTAATCACAGTTGCAGATGAAAGAATACTTTTATTTATGTACCGCTGATGCATCTTCAATGCAGGCAGAAGCACACGGTATTTTAAGCTAAGTATTAGTTGTGATATTTTAGTATTAAAAATAAATTGTTTTTTAAATGTACCTTATCTTGAAGATAAGTTTGAATGTCTATGCTGATTGTCACATAAACTCTATATATATATATATATATATATATATATATATATATATATATATACACACAGAGCAATCTAACATTCATTTTCCAAAAAATGGAAGATTTTTGTATATTCCCAATAGAGAGTTTAATATATTAAATTACATACTAGTTTTCAGAGAGAGTGGTAAATGACAAGCTGATTTCTTGTAATAGAAATAAAACTGCACCATATTGTACAAGAGACCTGATACTAACTTATGAACAGAATTTCTGTCTGTGTGCCTAAAACACTTTAAGGCCAATTATTGTGTGATGTTTGAAAAAAAAAAAAAACAGTCATCAAATGTCTCTTATCACGACATGTTGTCACTTAATGATCTAACATCTTGATTAATTGCGTTCAGCTACTGATCTGTTCCATGGATGTCAAACTACAGACAGCAGCGTGAGCGTATTTTTGGTAGGGATGTCACTAAACATCTCCATGCACAGGTGCTGAATTTCATCTGTTTACAACTAATCTGAGTTAAAAAAACAAGATTAACTTAAACTCAGAATAACAAACATGTTGTTAATGATGTTTTTCTTTTCAGTAGTTGCTTGGGGTAATTAAGCATCTATTTCAAAGATAAAATTTAAGGAGTGGTTTGATTGTCTTTTACCGTAGCCCTACTTCATCAAATAATTTAAGAAGAACACAGACATTCATCTAAAAGGATTTGAAGGAAAATCTGCAGAGAATACTGAGGATTTCTTTATGCTAGTGTTTCTGAGCGGCTATGGTGCTACCATTACTTAAAAAAAAAAAAACAGGATTAAAATGTCATGGAGAAATAGTTGTTGTTTCAAATGTCTCTCAAAGCAAATGTTGTTTATTTGTTATTCTTAAAAACTGAACAGAAAATATGTATACATGTGTGCAGCTGTATATGTTAACTTATTATGGTAGTGTAAAGGTCTGGATACATTAAGGAGCAATGACAGATGCTTATCTCATGCATACTGTAATATATAAGCAGAATATTCGACACAGCCAGCATCATAAACTGCATGCAAAGTTTACAAACACAAAAATATATCCATTTTATTTTTACTGGTTATATATTCACATACGCTGTTAGACACATCAACAGAAATATTAAATCTGTCCATAAAAGAAAATCCCACCAGTGGTATTTTAAGTATCCTGTATTCTTTGTTTATCCTGTGCAAAAAATAAAGGAATAATTATTGTATCCAGGCCTTAAGAAACAACCAAAAAAATGTTTGTTTGTTTTTTTTGTTTGTTTTTTTTGCATTGAATTCTACACACCTCACATCTATAAGTTAATGAAAAAAAGAGGGGGGAAAGGATTAAAAAAAAAAACAAAAAAAAAAAACCAGGAACATAAAAATAATCTGTGACAATCAATTTACCCCATGAAATCATGAAATGACGAGTATGTCTTATGTTGTTTTGTTTTTTTTGCATTCTCATTCAAGCCTGATTCAATAATTTTGCAAATGACGATTTGTCCGTTGACATAAACGTTTTGTATGTGATAGCTGTTAAACTGTGAAAATGTTTTTTCTTCATGCATTTCCCCCTTTTTTGCTGTTAATTACTGTCTACTATTTCTTTTTTGCCAGTGGTTTGTAAAGCTATTCTTATAAATAGACTCATGACAATGCTCTGCTGTGCTGTGGTCCTTTTAAATTTTTTTTAAACTACCTTTCCAGCAGAATTATGGTATAATAACATACTAAAGATGATAGTTTAAGTATAACATGTACACACCTGTATTTACTTGAGTAGTCTTAAGTCGGCCTTACGCCAAATGACTTTTCAAGTGATTTCACTGTCGCAGACAAATTTCCAATGTCGGAATAAAATCATGAGAGTTTTGCTAGAGTTGGGGCATGCTCCCTTCATCTTGATGGTTTGGATTAAGTTGGTCAGGATAGCGGTCTTAGATCAGGCTTTTTCTCGTCTTCACTTTCCGATAGAATCAGCCATGTTGAATATGATCTTTAGTCTTGGCTCATGCGAATGTAAGATCTCCAGCCTTAACACATACATAACTCTGTGACTAATGACACATTGTCTTTAAATGTGTAAGGGTGTCTGACTTTAGTCTTTCAAAGTCTTCTAGTGTATGGTTAGCATGATGTAGTTTTAAGTGAGGATCACCAAAAATAATTAAAAAAAAATTGCAAAAGCTTTACCTAAATCAGGAAAATGTTAGGTCTAAGATCTAATACGTTATCTGTGAAAAACAAATCAGAATTACAGTGAAAGTATGAGTGCACCACAGCATTACAACATATGAACATTCAACGAATCAGTGTACTATAATACAGTATATCAACTTATAACATAGGTTTGTAAATAAAACCCACTGGGATTTAAATACGTTTAATTGTTTTGTGAAACTGTTAAGTTACCCTGCAGCAAACTGCATACTGATGTAAAAAAAAAAGAAAAAGAAAAAAAGTACAAATACTACACGAGAGACAGGAAGCATAAAAACCAGTAGCCCACATGATTCTGTTAATGTTTTCACTCTCATGCATCTCTCCAACCTTTCGTTTATTTTTATAGTGGAGGAAAGACTGTTTTACACCTATTTCCTTATAAAACCAATAACTGAAAGCATGGATTTAAAACAGCTGTTCCAGACTTGAGAGCACCAGCCAGATGTGGAAAATACTGCATTTCTACACTCAATCATGATTTAGAGGTTTTGATTTTTTTTTATTGTATCTTTAGTCTGTTAGTTTTCCTTTGAAAAACAGTTCACACCATTTTTACTCCCTTCATTTTCATTTAAACCTATTTGCTTAAATACATGCAGAGAAGATTACAAACAAAATGACCTCTAGCTTGCTACTGGTGAGCATGTTTCTGACCAGACTGTCAGAAACAGACTCCGTGAGGGTGGCATAAGGGCCTGACGTCTTCTAGATGAAGACACTGATGCCATTGACTGGCCCTTCTGTTCCCCAGACATGAATCCAGTTGAGAACCTCTGGGACATTATGTATCTGACACCACCAAGTAGGGCCACGGACTGTCCAGGAGCTTACTGATGCCTAGATCCAGGTCTGGGAGGAGATCCCCCAGGGCATCATCCGCCATCTCATCAGGAGCATGCCCAAACGTTGTTGGGAGTGCATACAGGCAAGTGAGGACCAAACACACTACTGAGTCACATTATGAGTTGTCGTGATGAAATTCATGCATGTTGGGTCAGCCTGTGGTTTCAATTTGTTACTTCGATTTTTGGTGAGATTTTGAATCTAGCCCTCATTGGGTTGGTGATTTTGGTTTCCACTGACCTTGATTACATCATTTTGTTCTTAACGAATTACACAATGTATATCAGTAAAGATTTTCACTTGGCATGTTTCGTTCGTCGGGTTCCGATGTGTGATTTAAGTGTTCCCTTAATGTCTTTGAGCCGTGTAATTTTATTAGTAGATAAATATTGCTAGCTATACTGTTAATAAAGTACTACTAAAGTACTATTTGCTATCAGCATTATTTATCTCTCAGAATTCTTGTGTTTTTGGTGTCTGCTAATCCTCTTTGTTTGTAATAAGTATCCCTACAATAATGCTAATAATCTTGACTGTGAATCTTACTAGTGCTAACAGTATTTCTAATAATATTTCGAACAATATGTAGACAAGATTTAAACATTATAATTTAAAATTTTGTTTCTTTTGCCATCAACTAAATTAAAAAGTCAGTCATTATAATCAATTTTGTACATTTTAACCCTCTCAAGGCAGGCGTTGCTGATTTGCAACAGTTAAAAACTAACTACCTTATTACCCCAGATAATTTGAGCCTGAAAGGGTTAACTATATTTTAATATGAGTGATGTCGACCTGCTTTTCACACATTAAAATGTTACTGTAATGGAACAAAACTTACCTAATAATACATTCATATGAATTTACTGAATATAATAATACAGTCATATGAACTAACAAGGGTGATTTCATTTGAGTTCTGTGAAAAATGTTATAGCATTGGCAAGGAAGAAATTTGACCTGGAAACATTGTAAAACAATGCAATTGATCTCTTATTGTCAAGCACAAACACTCAAAGACTCAATGGTTAGCCACAGAACTGAACTAGCTAGGGAAACTAGCAGCGGGTAATAAAACCCAAAAGACTTCCACTGTATAGTGAACACAAACAAACATAAAACACCTCCTGACACAGACAACCAACATTTATCTTACAATAATTTCACTTATGTTAATAAGACAAAGACATTAAACACTGCAATGACATATCTAAATGTGGACAAATATTTAAGTATAATTGTAACTTGCTATTTACACTTTTTTCCATTCCAGGCCACGGCACTGTGCAATTTCAGTTCAACTTCAATCTCATTTAACACACCTGATTCACATCAACCATTCAGAGCTTGAGAGGTTGAATTAGGTGTTTTACTAAGGAAAAAATAATTGATTGCACACTCCAGGTCCAGAGATTGGTTTACAATATGATCACGTTTACATTTGTAACCAGCCAAAATTACCCAGAAAGTGTATAAATCAGGAAATATTTTTAAGAGCATTGCAATAGTGATTTCTTATCGATCAGATATTGTGTCTTGATCTTAAAATGGATCAAATAATCAACCTCAGTGGTATTGTTACACTAAATCTATACACCCTGGCGTGAGGCAGGAATACATCCTGGATGGGACACTAGTTCATTGTGTTGCAGGCCACCATGCACATATGTATTCACATACTAATTTAGGCCTGGGGCAATTTAGTATAGCCAATCCACCAGCATGTTTTTAGGAGATAGGAGGAAACCTGAGAACCCAGAGGAAACCCACACAAAAAACTGCTAGAGCATGATAAACACTACACAGATGGTAAATCAAGCTCAGGGGCCCTGGACCAGCCTATTCTAACTTCTATTTTTCCAAACATAGCTTTGCTTACACATGTATCCACTCGGAGACCCTTTTCATCTGATGTGTTGAAGGGTACTTCCACACACATTTGTGTTATTATGAAATTTACAAGGCAAATGAGCTCTCAGAAATTCAATAAGTAAGTGGACTCTTACAAACCCCTCTTGTATGTCTGACGCACAAAGCGTAGCCTACCAGTGCTTCTCTTTCATCATTATGTCTCTTCTCCATCCTTTCACATGTGGACTCAATTTTGGTACGTTTAGCTTCTTATGCATAATTTTGCATAAGACTAGAGAACATGGACAGGAGGAAGGTGGGAGAGGGAAGGATCTGCTCATGTGTCATGACTGTAAAACCATTTAGTCACACAAAGTCTTGGACACAGATGTGAAGCGGTGATAACTGGATACCATTTATATCCAGAAGGTACAAAATAATCCATGGTAAAAGCAACAGGAAGCTGTAGGCTGATTCGCAAAGCAGATTAGCTGAGCTATTTCTGTCAGTCACCAGAATACTCTGATCCTGATGTGGTAGGTGCTATATAAAATAGCTGTGCAAGATTACAGATCACAATGAAACTACAGGATGTGGTGTATAAAAAAAAGTAAAAAAAAAAATTACTTACAAGCCTTCTCGATGCAAGATTAAACAGCATCTGTAACAATATTTTCCAATGACTGTGAATCAACTACAGCGTAGGAATGTCTCTATTGAACAAACTAACCGCAATTTGCAAATTTAAAAGATGAAATGCTAACACAAACAGTGACTCAACATTAAGCTGGCTTTACACTCTTTTTGCACAATTTTGTTTTACCATATAACAATGTTTCATGCTTTTCTTTTCAAAGTTTCTTCCCAGTTGAAGAGTTACAAACTCGTGCTGCATTGCTGTGTATGACCATTTTTAACCTCAGTATCATTTTATATGACTTCTTACGGTTGTGCGAGACCACGTTGTGAGCAATGAAAAGTAGTTGACATGGTTTTAATGTTAGCTTAAAAGGTTTGTACTTTCCTCTGGATCTGTGTGTACTTTTCTTGCCTTTCTTCTGTTGGTGTTTACGCAACAAACTTGAGCAACACACATGACAGGCATTCACAGATTTCAAAATTTAACTAATGCTTGGTCAGATGAGGAACATAGGTCAAGCAATTTACCTTGTGTTCTTCATCAAGCTCTCAGGAGACTTATCGGATGAAAATATTAAGGAAGTGTGGTTTTTCCTAGGCGTGTAAATAATACTGAATAAGGCAGAGAGAGATAGAGAGAGAGATACCTATTATTAGACAGTACAGTATTGACAGTAAACCCATAAAAGATGAGGAAATAAGAAAATAAGATACCCTCAGACCAGCACTGTTTAAAGTTCTTATTGATATACTAATTGAGGTGAAATTTGACTATGCTTGTTTTCTGTTTCACGAGTAATTTTAACTCCTGAAAAATGTTGAAACAGTATTGTTTAATTTGTTATTATATGGAGTCCTACTTCCTTTCATTCCGGATTGCCAGGGCAATTTCCTTTGGAGCTAGTCCAGTGTTCAGTATTCCCACTGTTTCATTGCTGTTGCGGCAAGAACAGAGTTAGGCCAAAATCTCAGCTGCTCTTCACCCTGGAATGGGAAAAGTGGGTTCTTTGATAACACTGAGATAAAGAGATAGCAACAGGGATCAGAAATATGCTTATTAACAGCAATGCAACAGCACATTGAAGTGCAGATTTCTATAGCGCTTGAATACACAGAGAGAGAGAGACCAGGATATACGGGATCTCATTCTCTAAACTTGACCCCAGTAAATGTGATGAAGATTGATTTTAAGACTTAGTGTCTTAGTGAAACTGACGCTGGATGTAACACTCAGCACAGCTGATCAAATGCCTGAGACATTCCATGGTCTAGTTGCCCAAGTGAGAACGTGAGCTAACCCACAAAATATCAATTTCATTCAAGAGCCCTTATACTCACACAAAAGCATGAAAGGCTGCACAAAGGCATGGCTGCAATGGCAGAAGCACCAATATTGAGAATAATGCCTTTAGTACAGGCACAGTGGTGTCACTAGTGGTTCAGGCTGATAAAGCTCTCTGTGTAAATCCACTATTGATGAGGGTTGAATGTTCAGCTCCTGCAAATGTTCTTCCCTGGCTGAATCCAGTATTCCTGCAGAAGATATTATTGCAATAGTACTTTAACAAACCTACTAAGTTTTTCACCACATACATGTGTGACTAAGTGGATGACCACCAGGGCTATGTGGGTCACTCAGGTTGACAGAATGGACAGAGGATGAGGATGAGGATGAGGATGAAGTAGTCGGGTCATGGTCAGTGTCACAAGGTGGTGACTTTGCTGTTAATACATGTCTAGGAAATGAGCAAACGGGAATACCCCACTATTTCCGAGGGAAACCACCCTGGCCGTCCTCTGCTCATTTGTAGAGCATATGTAACATTCTGTTTTCAACATTGATATCATGGAAATGTGATTAAAACAGTTTTCCTTATGAAAATATCATCTGGTATCATTCTTTTCTGGCTAAAGTAGTCTACACGATACACCAAGCCTTTTTTTAATCTAGCTAAAAGAATACAATGATCAATTGTGCATATATATATTACCAGTCAAAAGTTTGGACACACCTTCTCTTTCATAGGTTTTTCTTTTTTTTTTTTTTTTTGGTTTTCTACATTGCAAAACAATACTGAATACCTCAAACTGTGAAGCAACATATATACTGAATTATGTAGTAAACAAAAAAGTATAAAAAAAGAAAAAAAAAAGAAAAGAAACCCAAACAAAATATGTTTCATATTTTAGATTCTTCAAAGTCGCCCCA
>JAQQZR010000023.1:21340375-21350626 GCA_030068235.1 Notoglanidium macrostoma | reverse complement strand
CTTGAAAAGTGTGTGGCAGGTCTGCTTGAAAAATATTTTTTGAATTTACTTTATTACCATTTAATCATGAAATAAAAGGTCATCAACAAATATTTATTGTCAAAATTTTTGTTGAAATCTTTAATACTGTGTCCAGTCAGAAGGTCAGGATTAGGACACAATAGGACATACAATAGATCTGGAAATTGTCTAGTGTTCTGTCGTGTTTCTTTCAGGTTTGTGCAAAAGGGTTACAGCTTTCCGATTTACCTTGTTTAGGATTCAGGAAGCATTATGACTTGAGACACTTAATTTGAAATTGAAATTACTCCTCCCATATAATATCATGGCCAGCTGTCACTGGGTATGTTAATAACTCTCAAAACATTACAACAGTGACTTGAGACAGCTTCAAGGCAGCTGCCTTTGCTTTGGACACAGCTAATCTCACAACTCCGCATAAGCTATCATGACAGATAAGGACGTATGAGAATGAGTCAAATGAAAACCTTAAAATTGTGACATAATTTAGAGGAACTTTGTGGTTGCACAAGAAAAATCATATTACTGGTTTATTGTTCTTAATAGGCCCTTCTACTTTTAAGAACTTCATATAATTACTGATGCCTATTTGTAACAACAATGGGAGAAAATGTTTTATCTGACTCGCTGTCATAAATTATAGCACAAGTTACCTGGTCAGCAAGAAGTAAAACTGCATCGCACTCGTATCTGGAATTATTGCTACCAAAGCACAAACCGACGTTCGTCACTATTTTTTATTTTATTTTTTTTTGCACTTAATGTAATTTTTTCAAACACTAACCATTGGTGACACCCAGACAGGATAAAGAAGTTTTGGGATCTGAGTGTTTTGGTGTCTTGGGTTTGGCATGATGAGGTACAAGTGCTGAAAATTGTGTCATTATAATAAAACACAACTTACAGCAATGCAAATTCCCAATGCTTCAGTTTTGGTTTCTCTAGTAACTGAATAAATGTTACTTCTTTCATTTTTAATTATTGAAGTGTCATACTACCGAGTGCTCATTGGAATAAAGCGGAATGTGTAAGGTGCTGGAGGCTGATTGCGCCCACATATACTGTTTAATTATTACTTTTTAAAAAGCATATCATTTTAAAAGGCAGTCGACCTGCTTTGCAGCTGGAGATCTGTGCCAATTAAAGTCGATGGTCCTGAGGGAGACGTTAGTGCTGTGTTGAGCAGCCAGAAGTGTGTTAGTGGAACTTTATCAGCAAAGCCTTTGAAGTCCAGAGTTTCCTGAATGGAATTTAGTACACAATGACACACAGGTCTAATTGATTACTTCCTATTTCATCTCCCTGCAACCTCCAAATTTGATTACGTGAAAAGATTAGGAAAAACGATCAAGATATAAACAGCTCACTATGCACACTAGTGCAAAGGTGAAATGACGATTATAACAATTCAGTTAGAGGCTCCACTCTGGAGAAGAAATGTATGAAAATAATCTAACAAAATGAAAACACAGACTGGAAAAAAAGATAAAAATGCAAAAGCACTCGTTCAGAATGTTAGTGTATTTATTTTGTGGCCTTGGATTTCATCTTGTTACAATAATGTAATAATATGCATAAAGTAATTTTCTGGTTCAGACAACTACACACTAACACTGTTTTTACACTCTGACTCTTTTTTTTTTTTTTTTTTTTTTTTAATGAACGCTGTAACACCCAGTAGCTGGAATAAATACGATAGTGCTTGGACATTCACATATACAGTATAAACTATATGTCACAAATTGCACACTAAGGCCTCCAACTGAGTATTTTAATCATTCCCCAAAAAAAACATACACATTGAAGACAAAATGTTCTAATCTATCGATCAGCCATGTTCATATGTATAATTGGTATAAATAATAAAATCGGTATTTTTTTTAAAAAGCAAAGAACATATAATAACTTTCTGTAACAGGGTTAAAGAAACGGGCATTAAGACCACATGATGAAATCCACAAGTTTGCGTCTCCCGGAGCAGACGAAAATGCTTCATTACCAATTCTAAAATGTACGTGTGGCGTATTTGAAAGAACAGACATAGACGGAGTGTTTCGGTTTCCAGAAATTTCTCATAGTAATTGCATATTATTGCTGGGCAACTTTGTAAAGGCATCCATTTTAAGGGGATCCCTTCATTTTATGCATTACTCGAACACATTCATGGAACCGCTACTGATGCACACTAACTAGCTCTTCATAAACAGTATGACCACGGATCACTTACGTTCACACGAAAATGTACAGAGGCAGCAAAGGAGTGAAAGACTGCAAACTGATAAGTCCGTCGGCGTAGCGGACTTCCAAGGTGATCATGCTTTCAGGCTGGGTGGGCTGCTGCTGTTTATCTTTTTGGTCGGTCGATGTCATCAATAGCGGCGAGGAGCTTCTGTCTGGCCTTTTTGTTGATGTGGGAGCCCAGGCAGACGTTGACCAGGTTGGCCAGCTGCTTCATGGAGTATTCCTGCTCAAACACAACACACAGCTTGAAATAACGAATACATTTCTGAGTGGTGAAGATCTTCCGTCACATGCCATAATTGAACACTAAGACTTGCATGCCTTCTGCAATTAGTTGTTGTTTTTATCTAGTTTGATTTCTTTTTTAGGTTGTGTGACTGATCAGTTGAAGGCTTTCTTTCTAGCGCTGGGTGTCGGCATTTACAGCAATTCAGATGGATAAACTGATGTAAGGAAGTACATCTGCACTCATCCCTATCATTAAAATTTAAGCTTTTGAATGAGCAGATGGAATTCACGTCTGTGTTTTATGTCTCATATAATTTGTCAATACTGGAAATTTCTGACATTGAAGAATGAAAAGTTTTATTAGGGCATATTCACACTGGCCGAAAACCAACCCACCCTGAACCAACACATATCCTGACAAGTCTAGACATTATTTGCCCTCGCACTGTAAAGGAAACACTACAAGGCAATTACATTAGCAACTTTCACTAGAATCTCAGAAAGAAAGTGTGCTCACCCTGTGGTTCTTAATAAACTGCTCCATGTCATTCTCAGTCAAATAGTAGGCTTTAATGTAGGTCTCGACAAACTCTTTATCAGGGATGGGTCGGAGGTCGGTGAGCTTCTCCAGCTTCATGAGGAACTGTTGGAAGTCCAGCTGCATCAGTGCTCGGCCCTCGTTACTGCACTTCTTAACATTAGCATAGCTGGCAGGGAGCAGAGGAGAGAAGTGTGAGCTTCACACACACACACACACACACACACACACAGGACCACTTAGTGCACTCATTAACTTTGCACATTTTCACCAAAATCCCCACAGTACGTACTCACACCACAGAGAGACAGAGAGACTGTTGACTGTAATGTTAACATTTTAACCATAAAATGTGAATATGTGAAAAAGACAAATTATTTTTAAAAAACTGGAGCAGGAAAATTTTAATTGCGTTGGTCAGCACTGTCGCCTCACAGCAAGAAAGTCCTGGGATCAATCTCCGGGTCGCCCAGGGTGCCTTTCTGTGTGGAGTTTGCATGTTCTCCCCGTGCATGCGTGGGTTTCCTCCAGGTGTGCTCCACTAATTTGATTGGTTGAGCGACGTTCCAAGAGTGCTGATATTTCGCAATAACAGCACCGGGATGTTTCTCTGTGTGTTTCTCTCTGCTCATCTGTGAATGATTGTGTTTGCCATGTAAAATTCCACTTCCTACTTCGAAACTGTTGCTGTGGCAGAATTAGTGACATCTTTAGCGGACATGGCAATCGATACTTTTCAGTAAAATGACTTTTGACAAAATATGAAAGCTCATCAGATGAAGATGAAAAGGAATTTTACTTTAAGCACCTTTAACAGGTATATACAAATCATAGTGAGCTAGTTAGCCGGCTAGCCGATGTGCTGTAAAGTGAGCGAGTGTGGTATTTTTGGGATCTATTTGTCTATATATCGTGTGATATTGCTTAAAAGTTACATATAGACAGGTATGGAAAATACCTACTTAGAATAATATTTTATTACTATACTTTAGTGTTACTGGGGGGGGTTTATACTTTGCTTGTGTAAAATAATATTAAATATACTATTATAAACGTCGAAATTCTCCTCTTCTCTCGTCCAGCCAGTCGCAGTGCGCTACACATAAGCTGAATCGGCTCAATTTAGAATCCAGTCATTTCAGTTCAGTATCTAGTCAAGGTAATCAGCAGCCATTATACACAGAGATACCACAATACAGCCGTAAAGAAGACCCCTCAGTACGGTTGTTTACACTAAACTGGACAAAGTCGGCATAAAGCTGTAGCAGTGTGATTTCACATAGTGAGCCGGTGTTCAGGAACCAGAGCCGTGATACATCACAATGAAGCGTCAGTATGAAGTATACGTATAAATATACTATGCGTTTGAAATAGGAATACCGACATTGCTTTGTGGACTCAGCATTGAGGTCCTTTTGCTAGCTGTGCACATTTATACCACTCTTCAAAGGCAAGCAAAGTTTCTAAGCATCAGAGATGTATGTTGGAGGAGGAAATTAATTAAGGAGAAGTGGGAAGCGATTCGAGGCAGAAAGGCTCGTGGACCTTAGATGCCGCAGACAGAGACGTTTGAATTCGCGCTGGTCTCAGAAAGAAGAATGTCAACGTCAAAAGATGTCATATCCTTGTCCCGCCTTGCTCGCATGTCAATTTTACACAGATGTCGATTCCGCTCTGTGGCTGCCGGCGTGTCTGGCTCAGACGCCTCATTCCATAGTCAGACCTTTCACATAGAACGGCGAGGCGGAATAAAGGTGCGACATTCCATGTGCCCCAAGCCCTTCCTCTATTTTTTTTAAATACTACAGACCATTTAAAAGTGGCAACATTTTACTTTCACTATTTCGGCAGGATACTTTAAACCGAGTAACATTTTGAAATGATCCATACTTTCAGTGAAGTATAATTTCTCATTACTTCGAAAACGGAATTATTCATATACTGTAGGTATTTGTTGAAAAGATTTAACGTTAACTAAAAACATTCTTCTTCTTTTCCATCTTTATTACCACTTCTATGCCGCCCATAATAAATCAAAAAACTAAGTGAATCAACCAGGTACCATCAATTAATTAATAGATAACAATTTGCATGTAATATCAGAACGATTGATTATTTCTACTGGTCTCATCTTAACTTCATAAACTCGAAAACTATGTACTCATTTTGCAGAAAAAAAAAATAAATAAATGCACATATGACATTATAAAACAAGCACACACACACTTCCCTGAGCACAACATTGTGCTGTGCTACAACAGTGTCATTTTACTTTCTGCAGCTATCTACATTTTTGTTTTCAGGTGCGGTCAAAACCTCATTAACCAGTAAGGTACAGATGTTTATTACCGGGGTAGATGACTCGTATTATCTCAACCTGTCGATCATAGATGAGCAGTTGATAACGGCGCCAAAAGCTCCAAAATGTGAACCTGAAGGAAAGTGTCCGTGCTAAATAACAACATAAAAACACCCCAGAAAATCCAATATGAATTCAATATATAAATATATGGATACGATAAAAAGTTAAGACGCAGCGCATCTCTGGTCTGGGTGGATGGGTTCCCCGCAGTCTTGGACGTCAGACTTCTAGGTACAGTGTCACTAATCATTGGTAAAGATTGCCACTTCTTTCACAGGAAGAGGCCTTTGTGAACACTTTACAATAGGCAAACACACAAGGCTCACTCATTTCCTCCCTCCTGCTTTGAACAAAAGTTGTTCCAGACACTGTGAACCTTTTATTCACTCCAATGACTATATCCTGCTCAGAAAACCTAATCTTGCCAATGTTCAAAAGCTGGTTTTCTGATT
The DNA here is from genome assembly GCA_030068235.1 of Notoglanidium macrostoma. Lineage (NCBI taxonomy): Eukaryota > Metazoa > Chordata > Actinopteri > Siluriformes > Auchenoglanididae > Notoglanidium > Notoglanidium macrostoma. The sequence goes on along the minus strand of JAQQZR010000023.1, from coordinate 21,344,784 downwards.
AGAAACACATTTTATATTTTCATGCATATGGCTAGAAAAGAAAAGAGAAAAGAGAAAAAAAAAAAAAAAAAAAAAAAAAAAAAAAAAAAAAAAAAAAAAAAAAAAAAAAAAAAAGTGAGCACACCCAACTGGGCATCTGATACCTTTTCCAGTCACACACTTACTTGTCAGTGTTAAAACATTTCTCACTGGACACCTTACAGGTTAGAGTACGCAATCGGATCATAACCATGAAAATTTTGACGCTGTGGCCAGAAAAATGCACAAAGGGAATCAGATGCTCAGTGGGTTGCGGTGGAGCGTCTGTAGGCCTCAGAAGGTTTCGTGTAATCCATATTGTATTTAGGGACAGTGCAGCACCCGGAGGATAGTCGACTACTGCTTGTGGGCTTTTCAGAAATATCTTGCACTTTTGCGACATTTAAGGCTTCAATCAATACAAAGCTACTTCTGCACTCCAAAAGATTTATAGTTCTGCCAAATACAGAACACACACAGAGCCTGGCAGGTCAACACCATGGCAATGCTAGTGTGTACTTTCTGATGGGTAGTGGTCAGCCGTACACCTGCTTACGGTCACAAAATGCTAGTATGAGACACACCAAATACCAAAAATGTGCCATATCTCGACATGTCCTGTCAGACAGCAGCTATGCTGATATGCAGAGAAAGTAAATAAGCATGAGTGTACTCAGACTGAGAGAGACACACAGGCTCAGTGGACGGTGAACAGGGTAAAGCCGTCACTGGAGCAGAACAGCTGGCTGGGAATTATTGCAAAAACACACACCATGACAGCAGATCTGAAAAAAAAAAGGCCCGACTCAACCCGATCTCGTGAGAGATTTATATGAATTAGAAGGGAGATATGGCTCAATTTCATTTCATTAAAGGTGAATGTGCATGAAAAGGCACAAACGCAACTGCGTTCTGTCTTGCAATGATCACTTCAGTCTATAAGCATGAAACCACGGGGTAAATATGACCTCCCATAGTATTTAACTGATAAAATGTAAAGAAAATATAATAAAGCAAACCTCATTTTTGGCGTCCTAGGGTAAAATCACACAACGAAATATTGCAGAAAAAACAAAAGTTGGAAATTTGCATATTCCCCCACATGTACGGGTTTGCTCCACATTGTCCGGTTTCCTCTCAACTGAAGATAAAACGGTTACTGAAGATGAATAAATGAATGAAAAACAAAACGAACAAAAAAAAAATAAAAATAACGTGCACTTTTTGGGAGAGGAGTTGTGTGCACAGTGGTGCATGAAACCAAATTAATTCAGAACCAGAGCCAATCCAATTATGCTTGGGTGAAGCAAATTTGAATGCAAGAAGCTTGAAGCATAGTCTGGCCCAAACATTCCTACATGAACCACAGGAAGACACACTGGGCTTTCCAATGCTCATTTTTATGCTTTTCATTTCCTCAGGAAACTCTGCAGTTCTTCCCCTCGCCATGCTCCAGAGCTCACTGGGCATCATTCGTCAATCTTTGAGTTACGTGTAAATGTCTCTGTAAATCCAGTTGGGCTTCAGATTTCTACCGGATTTACAGACATTTCGTAAACATTGATTTTCTTTATCTTTACTCGCATATGTTATATATGGCAATCACCTGTGAATTACCGGACACAGCTGATTTGAGGCAGAAGTCAAAGTACCAGACATCTATGAGAATAAAATATCATTCCGCAACGTATCCACTTCTGAAAGTTGCTCTGAATAAGTATAAATGTAAACGTATCCAGCTGAAAAGGCCAAAATATGGAGAAAAATTAAAGAGGTAAATTTACTGTCATCTATCTGGTGCAGTAAAAACAAACAAACAAACAAACAAAAAAAGAAGTATTGCTGCTAATTGACAGAGTTTCTCTGCTACTGATTGGCCAAACCAAAGAGATATGGGATGACTTTCCGTCCAATATAAACAGTGCATTTGAAATACAGTAGAAACTCTGTTTGCACACGCCCTGCTCATTTTGCCTGTTTTGATTTCACGACTGTACTCGAGCTTTAATTAAAAATGACGAGTTACGATATTTAAATTCGTTACATTCATTTATATTAGCGATATTTATGTACGAAAGTGCGGGTTATTCTAGTGTTACTCTGTGTGACACTTTGTTTTCAATAAAGTTTTCTGTATTCGAGTAAAAACCTTTTATTTTATTACATATAGTATGTCAGGATTTGTGATTATACGGACTACACCTGGTCACTGGATAATCGAGTCTCTACTGTACTGTAGAGGTTTGAGCTTATAAAAAGGCAGTAAGTTATTGCAAGTTGTAATATTTAAAGCCGATCAATCTGATGCGTACATACATTAGTTAGTCTTCTCATGCGGAAATTTGTATGCACTCAGGAGTAGAAGAATATGAACGTTTCTCTTCCTGAATTTATGTTGTTTTTTTTTTTTTTTTAATGAATCAGTTTTTATTGTGTAAACACTCATACAAATGATTTACACACAAGTCTGTTCATACATGATATTCGATAAATTCTTGATAAATGAGGCCAATCAATAATGGAGGTAACTAATGTGGAAAATGCATTACTTTGATACTTACTCCTGTTGATTTTCTCTACAACCTACAATTCAGAGCAATTTAAATATTTGATGGAAACTTCAAATACTGCCACAGTAAAATCTCGTCATTGCGTAGGTTCAAAATTACAGAATGGAAGTGAAGTACAGGAAAGTGTCTTTTCTGCACTGGGCGCTCTGAGGCTCTGAAGCCTGGCTGTGGCCATATGGAGCACACAAGTTAAGAAAGTGAAGAGGAAAGTGTAGAAGAGTAAAGAACTCTGACAGCACTGAGGAGTGTGTAGCTTCGCATTGCCCCACTTGCCTAACCGCTGCTTGGACCTGAAAAACACATGCTTACATTTCACAAGCAGATGTTTAAACAACTGAATGACAAAAAAAACATCCAAAAATACCAGTTAAAAAAAGAAGCCATCTAAGAGGTAGGAGACGAGGGAACATAGGAGCCATTTTTCCATTCATCGCTGCAACTCGCCAGAGGCAGTCAGTGTCTGAAAAAACATTTACAAAAAAGCCCCAAGGATAAGCCTCATACCTTGTCCCAAAAACACAAACTACACCAGATAATAAAAAGCTGGATCAAAATCTAGATGGATGCAGCAGGTAAAACATCTCCACCACTCAAAGTCAGTTGTCTATAAATGCAATATTCCACAGGTGACATTGTTCCTGCTGCCTCAAACCCACTTCTTAACAAGCATGATACAATTCAAACCACCAAAAGGTCTTTATTTTCGAGTAGACAGACAGTACAAAAGACAAAGACCATTCTCTCATTAGCCTTTCTTTTGCCTCTCTTGTGAGGTTAATGAGACAAAAAATATAGCTTGTTGTGTTACTACCAAGTCTTCTGCCCTGAAAACGTTCCTGGAAAGAAACGGCAAAATTGCCTGTGCTCGCTGGGTGCGAGAGACGCCATTCTGTCCCCCTGTCAATCGCAGAGACTAGCCAATCGTGGGCGTTTGAGAGCTTGAGTATACTGAAAAGTGTAGACAGCGCTTTCCTCCGAGTGTGTGACACAGCATGAGCAGCAGTTTGGCTGGCGTCACACGTCTTGGAGGAAGCCTTTTAAAACAAATCAGTTCTGTGCATTTCTATAGAAACTATAATGTATTAGAATGAACGCATTGATATAAACCTATGACTGGCTATGCAGCCAGCACTACTGACAGAACTGATCTGACCAGAAGAAAAAAAATTAACATCAGGGTGATGGAGAAAATCTCAAAGCGTGCCTCCATGTTCCTGTTTTCAGGATTGATGTCACTACTCACCCCTCCACCAGTGTTCGGTTAGCCAGGCGAATGCAGTGCTCCCAGAGAACGTTGGAAACCGGGAGGGGGATCCGCACTTGTTTGGAGACATCACCAAGCCTTTTATTGAACTCCTCAAATTCCTATAACAAAGAAACAGCGTATCCATCATCGCAACATTTATATGCCCTTTAATGACTTCCATCTGTGCTGCGGATTCAAAATTGTCGAATGTTTATGCACTGATATGTTGTATCGAGTCAGCCGAAGAGGCCGAATTGATGACTGTGCTATCTTCCACACAAAACTAAACCCTCCTCCAAGCCTGCGGGTCTTTATTTCTATTGTCATATACAGTCACATGCTGTCACGCAAAGCATGCAGCTTCCTCTATAATGCGGTGAAGCTTAGAGCAAGCACTCAGAGGGATATCGATTCCGCTTCACTGTAACATGAAATACTAGACACAGCTGTTTCTTACTATATATAAACTGATTTATTAGTTATGTTTACTGGTATAATATTATTCAATTCAATTCAATTTTATTTGTATAGCGCTTTTAACAACAGACATTGTCTCAAAGCAGCTTCACAAAAGT
>JAQQZR010000023.1:21276204-21286537 GCA_030068235.1 Notoglanidium macrostoma | reverse complement strand
TATATACACTACCATAATGTGTGTGTTTGTGTGTATAATTAATATATATATAAATATATATATATTAATTATACACACAAACACACACATTATATCACAGACAAGAAGGTAGCTTCAACGTCCCGACCATATAATTGAGTATAATTGAGTTCCAGTTGTCCGTTCTTGGCCCACTAGCCACTCTCGTCCCAGTAACACTCCACAAGACCTGCCATTTTGGAGATGCTGTCACAATTTTGCTCTTGTTAAAATCGCTCATATCCTTACATTTGCCATCTTTCATGCTTCAAATTACATTTATTATGAATTTTTTATAAAAAATAAATAAATTAATAAAAAAAAAAATAAAAAAATAAAAAAAAATTTTTTTTACACCGACACAACAATGAAAAATTGCCTACAAATGTTTAACATCTTACAATTTTAAAAATCAAGCAGAAAAAAAAAAAACAAAACCAGCTGAATCCTGAGTGTGTAATAATTTCAAAACTGTTTACAATATTGCAGAAAAGCGGTAAAACAGGACGACATGGAGGCTGAAAAAATCAGCAGGATTTCCCAGGTGCTGCTATTCATTTATTTCTGCATATGCTCAAGTTGAGCTCATTTTAATCGACCTTCTTAAGAATAAGGGTCCAGCGCACGTATATTACAGAACAGCCGACTTCTACTTCCAGGTTGAATGTTGGACGGATTTGATTTCTAGACTGTGTGTAGGGAAAGCGAAAGAAGTGAAAACAAATCTTTTGAAACTGAAAATGAATAAAATTTCCTATTTGGCAGAATTAAACGTCTTTGTGAGTGCGCGTAAAAAAAAAAGAGAAAAAGTTTTTGGTATGAACCGGCCTTCGCTTGAGAGTTTTACTTGCATGCAGCTCACGTGATTTATGAACAGAGAGAGATTTAAGAACTGGAGACGTACTACCCGGAGATTATCGTGATAATAACGTTCTCATTCCCGTGCTGTATTTTTTTGGGCAGGTTATGAAAACGCCTCGTGATAGACACTTCTGATACTGAGCACCGCATGGAGCTGTGGAAAACGTTAACATATCCTGCTGGATCAACAACAGGCTCTTATATAACATGAATATAAACATGTGAACTCCAGGTGTTCACAGTCTACAGTAATCAAAGCTGTCTGGCTTTTATAATTTTCTTTTTTAACTCCATGCTGTCTCAAGGTAAAAACACTTCTTTCCATGGCCTACGCTATTAACAGAATAAAATGGTCTTGCGTCATCTGTTTTGAAATGTCAAGTGCATTTGAGTGATGATAACTCCATGCAGACACTACACTCTCCATAAAGCTGATCCAACATGGCAGGTAGAGAGACAATAAGCCACTTAACACCATTAATTATGTCCAGTTATTTCAACAGCCCACTGTGGTTTCAATGATGCTATTGAAGAATAAATGGGAGAGAGAACTAAAGTTCAAAAATGGGCACAAACAAATGCTGCACAGATTGAATAGACAAAAAAAAACAAAAAAAAAACGGATCACACAAACCCAATGAAGAGATAATAAATCATTTTTAAAAAATTACATATTACGTTTGGTTTTTTTTTCCATGCATTGTAAACCAGCACTCAACAAAAGGTTACCTATTTTATATTATTTATTCACTGATCGAATTTCAAGGCAGACGTTAGTTGCATCATACAAAACCTTTTAAACGTTTTTTGTTTCCTAGTTCCTACAACAATCATAAAGCTGGTTATATTCAGCAGCAAGTTGATGCGTCCCATCAACTCCTATGTTAAAACCAGAATAGAAAAAAATATAAAAATCATATCTATTTCAACAGGAGGCATTTTTATGGACTGGTAAACCCAGGCGCCAGAAATAGGAACAGAAAAGGAATAAATAATAATAATTCTAAGCTGCGTGTATTGCACTGCATATGTAATAAAGGTGTAACAGACATGTAAACACTAAATAATAAGCCTACCCCGTTGGACGCCAGGACATCCTCGCTCTCCTCGTCTTTATTGTCGATCTGCATCTCAAAAGGGTTTCCTCCCTGAGTATACTGCTCAAAGAGAGACAGCTCCTCGGGGTCGCTGGAGGCCGGCTGCCTGCTCGGCGACACTGACGGCGAACGGCACTGGCCCATGAACTTAAACTCCTGCAACGCAACAGTGTTAAATGTTTACTACAGTTCTAAAAGCTTCTTCTTCGTCTACATATGCAAGAAATGCTTAAATATGCAAGGATTATAGTCTGATTTACTATACAATCATGTGACTACCAATCAGCCAAACTCACTTGCTGTAAGCTAAAATCACATGCGAGAAGAGGGCGGGGCTTCCAGGGTGTCCGTAAAATGTTAGAGAGCTCAAAATACACAACTATTTTTACAGATTTATGTCGAAAGCCCGAAAGAAGACGGCGCTTTTTTTCAGATTTTTGAGCATGCTTCGATGTTGTAATGTAGAGCACCTTTGCAAAACGGCTTGATGGGTCCAAACGTGAAGCAAATTTATTCAACACAAAGATTATTTAAAGGTGTTCTTTATATATGGTCCATTCTACGTTTGGAGGCTTTGGTGTACGTGTAGTACGGACTGCACGTCATAGACAGGGCCAGAAACACAAAAACAGCAGGACGAAGCACTGCATTTGTAAATACCGGGGCTACATTCCTTAACCGAATATCCCTTTATTCATTTTCATGGTGATATGAATAATACAAATGCAGTATAAAAAGACTAAGACTGATGGAAAGTCCTGCAATAATTTATTAAATGGAATGTGAAACGAACAGACCAGGCCGTAAAAAGCCATTCGCGCAAAATGCAAAGCTGATATTGTCCAAGGTTAGGGGAAAAAAGCTGGAGAGAAAGACATCTCTTTATTCCTCAGAGTACTGATAAGATGTGGTCAGGCATTAGAATCCTCCTAATCGAGAGTTACACCCACTAAATGCACCAATTCAGTGACAGGAAAGACTCTTTTTTTGAATACCCTATGCTAGAAATGCATGCAGGCGCATTCAGGAGACCCTCTGGGGAGAATTTGCTTTCACTGCAGATTGTATAGCAAAGTGAAAAACAAATCATTTTCTCAGAGATTGACATCACTGCGACACACGCCTTTCCTCTTTCTGTCTACAGCTGACAGAGAGAGATAATCCAAGCCAGGACTCAGTTTCTGGATACCGTCCCATACCCATAATGTCCCCAATGTCCTAACCCAAGCTACATAAAATCCCCCAAAAAACAAGAGGGCCAGTTTGCCAGACGGAACGTTAATCCAGCATGTTTACTGCAAAACCCCCCAGAATGAATCGGTCTGTAAAATGAATCAACGTCCACATGCGCGATAATCGCGGAAATATACTCGCACCGATAAGAGCACCTCAATGTGACTTCTGGAGAAATTTCTCATTTGTACCGGCGGCCCCTAGTGCTGTGCTGAGACTTACGTGAAGTTGAGTGATGCTGAAGTTGGACTTCACAGGACACAACTCCCATGTTTCATTCTCCAGAAACATGCGCAACTCCTCCAGGCGAATTCTAACAAAGAAATGAGAGGGAGACCGATTTATACAACTTCATCTCGAGAAACATACACGTTGATGGAGGCACAGGCATTAAGCTGTTCAAACTAAATCTGGTCGTCAAGAAAAGTGCCTTGTTATATTTACGTCACTCCTGTCGGTTACGTGATGGGCACCCATCACCATGCTTCTCCTGTACATTCATCACAGCCAAAAAAGAAAGACGTGACGGCAAAAATGTGGCCGCGTACGCTGGAGCGAAAATCGGGACGGTCGTTACGAAGACGACGGCAATCGCAAAACGTGAACATTTCAGAATTGACCCAATTCGGCGGTACATGACAATGCTATACAATTTGATGCCATTCCGCTGAAAAACACGGACGCCACACTTTCCCTCACCCTACTGAACTTTTATTATGTATGAGATATACAATCCAGCACACTGAAGTGCAGCCTGAGGAGTGAAGCATTTTCAGCACTTTTCTTTTCATATCTTTGAGAATGACAAAGAGATTGTGAAAACTCATTTCGCTACCGTGGAATTGAACGAGTACTGTAGACTCAGCGGATCACGCCATGTTTCATGAACACAGGATGCGCGTTTTCTTTCCTGTCAAGCTAAAGACACTGGGCTGATGACGGGACGTCAGTTTGTCGGTGTAGACCAATTTCTTAAGGTTAAAAAACTGCCATGGAATTTCATGCACAACAAACAAGCAAAGAAACAGCGGGTGGCCCGGCCTGCCCGGTGCGTTCCTCACGTTGCCGTTCGGCACGCAGGTCTGCCATCCTTGCTAGTCATGTAAAGAATAATGATTCTTAATTATAATTTAATTAAATACTGCAGCCATTTTAATGCGCAGGCAGGGGAAAACCGTGAATCAGAGCTCTGTCTGAACAATAGGAATAAATCAGGTTCCTTGATTATACAGTCTGTCATTAGCTTTTAATTTTTGAACCTAGAAACGGCACAATTGTTTCAATATCCATAATACATGAGAATTAAAAAAAAAATCTTTACATTTTACGCATTTTTTTTTTTTTTTTTTTTAAATCAACTCATATTTCTCTTCTTCATCTCATCCCTCTCGCTGCTAAGTGAATTGTCGTGCCACTCTTCACGTTCTGGTAAACGTGCTTTTAAAAAATGAAACAAGTTATTTTTAGGTCAGTCCATTAAAAGAAAATCGGACTATTGGGTTATCTATAAGTGTTTTAGTTTTTTTTTTATCAATTGCCACAATAACGGACATGAGATGAGATGCGCCCCTGCTGCTTGCTCTCTGGACAGAAACAGGCACCCAGCTGTTTACACAGCTGGACAGGAACAACTCGCACCAACTCCGTCTCCAAGAACCTGAAGAGAACATGTACAGGTCGTATTTTTGCAGAAATGTCACACAGAAAGCACTTGTATATGATCTGCAGTGCTTACATAGCAGTTTGGATATGTTTTGGCATGTTTGGATACACTTAAAGGCACCTGTGTAGAAAACGGTGTGAAGAACGGATACTGCCAAGGAGTACGAGAATCAGCAACGGTGACGATGTAAAAGATTCTAACAATAATAACGTAGAACCTATCTTTCATGTTAAAGATGAAACTACTGTACTACTGTAAAATTAGTCCTCACTGACTGACCAATCAGATTCAACTGTGCTGGGGGTTAATAAAATTCCACCTCACATAGATATTTTAGCTAGCAAAATCCGCCTACACCGTGATCATTTCTCAGTTGTTCTCACCAGTTCTCAGAGCCGCAACCAGTAAAACTCTATTACGCGATAGACGCACCAATTATGTTGGTGCCAAGAGCTTTAGAATGAAATCAGTCTAATAAATCCGTCTTAAATAATCAGCCCCTGATGAGCTGTGGAAAGAGTAGAAGTAAACACTACAAGATGAATTTTTATTAAATTTTTAATTTCTCCATCTGAATCTTATTTGTAGAATATTTAAATGACGACTTCATGATGTAATATAAAAGAGGGAATCCTCAGCCTCATATTAAACACCAGGATCTCCCTTCTACCCCTACAAATAACTGTAAAAATGAAAATAGACAGACGGGTAGGTACGTAGATAGATGCAGCAACTTCCTGGATTCATGCTTCCCTCCTCCTTGATAAAAGCCCCGGTTCAGGCTGAAGAAAAGTACAACGCTGCCACCACCGTGCTTCACCTTGGGCATGGTGTTCTTTACGTGATGTGTTTTTGTGCCAAACATATGTTTTGGAATTATTATAGCTTTTTGAATTGTTCTCATCACACCATAATACATTTTGTTTCAAGTAGTTTAGGGTGATTTACTCAGACTTGGATGTTTTTTTGTCAGAAAGGGATCCTGTATAGCCTCCCTGTCCCACCGCCCAGACACGTGAAGAATACAAGAGCTTGTCGTCGCATGCAGGGAGTAATCATTACTTGTCAGATCTTCCTGGCAGCCTCACTGGTAAGTTTTTGTCTTGTTCTTTTGTGAAGATTTGAAGGGACGTCCTGTTCTTGGTGATGTCACTGTGGCGCTCCATTTTCTCCATTTGTTGACGATGGTGTTCACGGTGTTCCGTCGTACATCTGATGTTTGGAATTCTTTTATACCCCTGTACTGATTGTTACCATTCAACTAGTGAGACACCATACAGGCTTTGTAAGCTCTTTAGGACCAGCCGTCCGAGAAGATGTAAAGAAAAGCCTACAGAAACAGCTGGTATTAATTTAAGGTTAATCCGAATAACGGCAATGATGACGGCTGTATGATGATTACTTTTGATCATGAGACAGCCGCATCCCCAGTTATAAAAGGGTGTGCACACAACTAACCTTTTTATTTTTTTCCCTAAAATGTTTTTCATTTAATGTTTATACACTGTGTTATATAGACATGCGTGACAGACAGACAGACAGACTACACACACACACACACACACAGTGAGAGCTGTGAAGAAAAACCCCACTTTTTTTTTTTTTTTTTTTTTTTTAAGTGAAACAGGACAGGGCAGGGGTAAAGGTACAACAACCTACCATTCGAAGAAGACTTGTATAGAGAGACAGAAATATAGAGGCTGTATACCACAAGATGCAAACCACTCATAGCAGTAAGAACTGGAAGGCAAGCTTGAATTTGCAGGGAAATAAAACAAAAGCTGTGGAACCAAGAATAACCTCTACCCAAAGTGACAGAAAGGCCAAAGCGTGGAGAAAGAACGGATCTGCTCAGGATCCAAAGCATACGGGCTCATTAGTGACACGCGGTGGAGGCGGTGTCGTGGCTTGGCTGCTTCTGGAATATGCGCACTAATGTCTATTGATGATGAAACTCGTGAGCAGCAGGTAGCAGCAGAATGCATTCAGAAGTCTACAGAACATCCCGTCGGCCAATTTATACAGAAATGCGTTCTGTCAAACTGGGAAAAATGTCATTATGCAGCAAGACAATGACCCCAACCATCACATGTCATATTCACCTTTTCATCTCGCGTAAGAATAACTCGGGACCATACGAGATAAATCCTGTGCACTTGCTGGCAACAGTTCTTCATAAACGCTCGACTGAGATTCACAGCTCACCTGTGATAGTTCTTAAAGTAGTTCACACTCTGCCTCTTAATGGACTCCTGTAGCACCTCGGACTTGCTGCCGCAGAACTCCTCCCCCACCTGCATTAGCCTAGACACACGGGAAAAGAAACGGCGGAATGAGTCCGGACTTGAGAGAGCACACAAACATGTACAGAAACAGCTGACAGCGGGGCTTCAATGCTACAAGTCCTTATTAACCCCGTACACCACATATGACCCATGCATTTGCTATTGCTGCCGACCCATGAGCAGGGGTTACACAGGACAGCAAAACAGAGCCGTGGCTCCACGCACTCGGCGGCCTTTTAATGAGATGCCTTGTACAGAAGCTGTCTGGAAGTTCGCTCTCACCATGGAACGAACGGCTTCATTGATGCCCGTCGCACCCTCCCTCCACACCGGGCCCAAGCAGCTAAACAGGCCTCGTGCCGAACCAATTAGCATTAACGAGGAAGCAGCTTCCTACCTGCTAATAACGTCCAGCACCACAATGAAGTCGTCATACTTGAAGTTGGACATGTCCGTCCCCAGTAAATAGGCTTTCACTTTCAGCTGGACGTCCTGACAATCGGAAGACAGGTAGGTGCGATCAGAGAACTGATGGGCAAAACAGAGAATAAGAACGCGAGTGTGTTACTGACCTGCCAAATCCGGCTTAGGCCATGTTCAAGCTTTTTCTTCACATAGCTGTGGCCCACCGTAGATTCCTCTGAGCCTTCGCCGCTTGCTCCGTCTGCAGGAACAGCATCCGAAAAACCTTAATAAAAGAAAGCTGTAAGTACTCTAAATTATCGACACGGTATCTTGCTAAGAAGGAAAGAAGAAAAACCTGCCATTTCAGCGAACCTCGTTAAATTCGTTCCATTCCATTAGCACACGTTATAGTATGGACTGACCGGCATGCTGTTACTGTACTGCAGGTCTGGAACAACCCTAATGCTAAAATAAATCACAGCTCGGGCTATTTGCTAATAAAAACAGGAGCCCAACGATGCCATTCTCTGATTACAAGCACAGGTTCACGGCAGCCTCAGAGCTTCAGGAAAGCTGGCATTATACCGTGACAAGCTCAGAATAGGGGACAGGCAAAGTGTCGTTTAAAAAATTTTATGACAGCACACTGTATATTCATGGGTATTGCACAGAGACATGAAGCTTCATCAGAACAATCCGATCTTCACTGTTGGGCAATAAAAGCAGCAGCTTGAAGTAAGAGGTGAAGGGAAGCGAGTGCGCACACTGTTGAGAAGGCTTTGCTTAAGTACCCTAGAACGACCCATTATATACGAAACAGTGCCAAACAGAAATGAAATAAAGCCTTACGACAATATTACAACCAAGGTAGTAAAAGTAAATGTCCTGTAGAATCGTTCCACTTTCTGACTTGGTCTCCCAGCAGAACAACGATGCAAAATGTCCCAGTACAATATAAAAGAACAACTTCAAGACGACTTCTCATCCGGTGGTCAGACACAAGTAAGGAATAAAACCCAACAAACGCGAAAAGGAACCTGATTAAAGCTTTCATAACAATTCCACCCGGCTTCTACATTCATAATCTTCTGTACTTATAAACTTTGCGCTAATTTCCTGTTTTTCCTACAAGTTTCGAGGGGAAACGGCTTTCAGGAACGAACCTGAACTAAGGCATTTCCACGGCAGCTTGGTCCGACACGTTTACGCTTTCCTAAAGTGAACACGTCAACGTATATTATTAGCAGAAAACCACATTTTTGATCAAGACAAGATTTCTAGAATACAGCTAGACCAACAACTGACCACTTTTTTTAAAAAATGTCTCGCCTCAGATTTCACCAACATAAAATTCCCAAGATGCTCCAGTGCTGAAGCCAGGTGGACAGAGCTCCAGGCCCTCGATGACCTTTTACTTGGACGCAGCATGCATGTTTTAGAAACTCTTCATCACTCATGGCCAATTTCGTCAGTGAGTCACAGGAGTAGAAAGCGCGTCCAAACCGCACGCAGGAAGAGAAATCTGGTAGAACATTGTTTTCCACGCGTATGCCGAGCACAATTCCGGGATTCCGGTCGTGCAGTTAAAAGAACTGCTTGTACGACCTCACTTCAGTTTGTTCACATTAAACGCCATCGATCGGAGGCAAGTTCGCCGTGCTCGGAGACTTTGTTCAATTGTAATGAAGCACAAAAGAATATGATTTGTTTATAGAGGAGCTGCGTGACACTTATTATTATTATTAAAAAAAATTAGATTAGGAGAAAGGAAGTATGAGAAGAAGGAACGCGTTTATAAATAAACTAAGTAACATTTTCTAATCTTGGCTTAGCTGGACTCATAGCAAACAATGTAGACGCAAATGAGGTCGAGACTGGAGTGAAACCATGAAAAAAAAAAAAAGCAGCTTACGTGCTTATCTCCGAGTAGTTTCCCGGGAGTAGCTACAGCGGCTGATGCGTGATATTAGATTAACTTCGTGGAAGTACATCTCTGGGACTGAATCAACAAAATTGTGTTAAGTTCTGTTTTGGGGAAAGACGTCCTTATAAACATTTTGCAAGGTAAGGCATCCGGCGTTCATATGCAGCAGTATAACCCTCACAGACGAGTCCTGCAACGCTCAAAGCAGATGCTGATCCGGGCTTACGCAGAGAGCTCCTGGATCTTCGCTATGTAAAGCTTCAGGGGAACAAACTGAAAGCCAGGAAGACATCACCATCTTCACAGCAATCTCTCTCTCTCACACACACACACACACACACATTAAATGCACAGTGGGAATTTTCTGCCTCTTAGACAGAAGACAGGGTCTGTTTATTTGCCTAGGCGTTATCGTTTAAGGGGTCCGTTATCACTCTTGGAGCCTTAAGTGTAATTAATAAGGGTCCCCATTTACATCCCGATCTGTCGATGTGACACGGAACGGATATTCCGCAAACATTTTACACATGGCTGATTTTGCAGATAGTGTTGGTTTGTACACGAGATCAATCCTTCAGCTTGGGATAGTTAATGTGAGTACGCACAGCATGCTAAAGAAATATTATTAGAGAACTCGTAGCACAGACCTTCTATTACATCAAGAAAGGAACAGCTTCTGCTTCTGACTATCTACAAAATTTATTGAAGGTCCTGTGTTCGATCCCCAGGTCGCCGCCTTTCTGTGCGGAGTTTGCCTGTTCTCCCCGTGCGTGCGTGCCTGGGTTTCCTCCGGGTGCTCCGGTTTCCTCCCACAGTCCAAAGACATGCAGATTAGGTCAACTGGCTA
>JAQQZR010000023.1:21232203-21252074 GCA_030068235.1 Notoglanidium macrostoma | reverse complement strand
GACCATGGTTGTTGTTCAATAATAAAATTATTCCTCAAAAATACAACTTGCCTAATAATTCTGCACTCCCTGTATAATACCAGATACATATTGATCCAGCTTAATATGGTTCATTAAGGGCACTTTTACATATACACTGTACATGTAAGAGGGTTAAACAGCACATTAGGATGAATCAGTTAAGTTCAAGTGCCATAGTTAAAACTGAAATGATGTTCATCATTTTGAGCCAATAAAGAGATGTGCGAGTCAGCACATCTGGTGACCCTGTTCCTCCTCAGACAGTCATAGGACACAGGGATAAAGAAGAGGTCTGCAGTTGAGCTGTGCAATGAAGCCTTCATGCAAACTCCATGTGCTGCTCTGCATTAGGATGCGACCTTCGGAGTATCGCAGTTGCATCTAATTATTACTTCTAGTGATGGGGTTTGAGGTGATTGTCATTAGCACACGTCTTGTAATTTATATTTAATATCGCCCAGTTTTTAAGCCGCCCAACACGACTAAAGTGCCCTGAGTGGAGACATAAGACACCAAGAGTTCACTGTAAGGCACATTTTTTGTCAAAAATGAATAAAGCAAATGTCCTCACATTAGGAAAGAAAGCTAAAATGAACAACAGGTCTTCCTTCACTGGATCCTGGGATATCAAAGCTGAAAGAAAGCAGGGCTGTGTTGCTCCAATATCTTATAGAGGCTTGTCTGCCAACAAAATATCTTCCTCAGCCTCCATGAACAGCGGCGTCAAGGTACAATCAATGCAAGGATCCTAGAATCCGGTCTCAAATAAAAGTAGGATACAACATACACCTTTCAGTCATCACTTGTCTAAAGTGTCTGGTGGTTACCGTAAATCCCTGGATACATGCACACTCCAGTTCACACCGTTTTCAGACTTTTTACACTTTTGGCTAGAAAAGTGTCTCTTGCTGATTATACACTTATCCAATATACGCAAATCGACCTCCGTTTATCCTGTGCCGCCTTTCGCTAACCATCACTCTCCATGGTTGCTAGCACTCATAATAAGGGAGAACTAGATCGAGGGTGGGAATCAGCAGACAGATGAATGGGTGGGTGGATGGATGGATGGACAGACAGATTTTAGATGTTATTAATTCCTAATGGGAAATTTGGAGAATTGAATATAAAACAAACAAACAAAAAATAAACCCTGTATTTTAAATTCTCCATCAACTGCTACACTAACCCTGCCAGTCATTTCTCATCTGAAAGTGTGTGTGTGTAAAATTGTACTTAACGCTGTTGAACATCAGTGAAACACGTTAGCTCCTGTTATCACTTACGCTTCAGCAGCTACAAACTGCCATTCCCAATACCAGCCTCTCTCCAAGTCAATAAGACAAAGAAGCTTCTTATCTTACTAAGAAATTGCCTAGCACAAAGCACACCATCTTAAAAACTGGAGAATCCGTCCAAAAATGCTAAATCTTCACATAGGATTAATAAAATAAACAATCACAAACGTTTTTTGATCTTAAATGTGGAGTGTCCGCCATACAAGTTCCTGTGTAAGCTGTTACTATAGCAACAAAAAAGCATTAGAATGAGTGCATTAATTTAACAGCCTTTCCCCACATGCTAGCGATATACATCAAATGTCACTTCTTGATTTCTGTTTTGCAGCACAGAAGAGGCGCTAACTCACTTATTCTCACGGCACTTAATGTGAGAATTAAAGCTTTCAGTGTTCATGATAGTCCTGATCACAGAGGGCTTGCCTGAACAGTGTTTCATTTTCCACGCATGATTGGCAGGCACAGCTTAATATCGCTGGCGTTGCTTCACCTGCTGCCTGACATTAAGCACACATCCTGCAAAGATAAAGCAATAAAACGGGATGAAATAGTGGCTGCTTTGTTTGAGATGCAGAGCCTTGCTTCAGACTAATGCAAATGAGGCTTTCAGAGGCAGGGTTAAAGAGCTGAGCTGTCGGCCTTCAGAGAAGAAAAAGCCACCAATGTCCTTTGCAATGACTCTATTCCTGTGTATTAACTCAGATTAATTGCATTGTGACATGCTCATGAATGAGACTGCCTTTCCCTTCCAGAGAATGATGCATCGTTGTTTCTTTGTTTCAGTGTGCTCCCAATATAGACAAATGTGCCATCCTGCAAGAAGGAAAATAATTTTCTGCTCGTCTGAAGTACAAAAGAGTGACGAGTTATTCATGAAGCAATTTAGGAGATTACTTTCAGTCGAGGCTGTGTGGAGCAAAGCAGCTAATCTGACCCCTTTTTAGACGCGAGGGTGGAGGAGGAAGGCTGAAAATTGAAAGGAGGGGCTCACCGTGCACAAATCCTTATACTGCATCTTCTGGAACTTGGTGTCAGCGTTGCCGGCACACAGCTCCACATATCCCAGCACCACCTGGAACACGGTGTTGTGAATGGCCTGGGTGAAGTGCATGTGAAGCTGATCCATCGCCGTCTAAGGAGAAAGAAAGAGACACAGAAAAAGAATTATACGGATACTTAGCTGTGATCTTGTCACAAGCCATTTCCAGCATGGAAGACGCAGGAGGTTGTCTTTCAATCTGTATTTGGCAGCCAAAAAAAAAAAAAAAAAAAAAGAAAATGTTACAATATCCGCTACAAGTCACACCCGTACATGGTAATTAAAAAAAGTGTCTGTTTGCAAGTACAATTAGCCGCCCTGGCTGACAGGTTTGTTATTTACATTAAGTCTGTCCACCATTAATCAGAGCGTTAGCTGTCTGTTATAGCCTTCAAGTCTTCAGACTTGTTTAGTGAAGGTGAGCAGATTTAAAGAAAAGGTGGGGTTTTTAAAATCTTCAGTATTTTAATTCACTGGATGTAATTAAAATAAAAACCAGTTTGTGTATATGATAAAAAAAAATTTATAATAACAGACAAAAAAAGAACAGATGTTAGCCGTTTGTGTTTGTATATAGGAATTTATACAACAGTTATTTCTGGTCCACTTATCTGGTTGACCAAACAGCATTCCAAGAGTGCAGATATTTCACATAACGGCACTGGGTGTTGTTTTTCACTGTGCATCACTCCGTTTGTCGGTGTCCATCATCAGCGGACATGGCAAATGACATTTTCAGGAATATAACTTTGGACTTAAAACAGGAAAGCACATCAGATGAAGATGAAAAGGAAGAAGGAATGCCGACTGTACGATAATCACCTTTAATTGGAATGTACAAATCAAGGTGTGTTAGCTCGCCACCTAGCTGAGGTGCAATAAAATGAGTATGGCTTCTTCGGGATCCATTTCCTCTAGTGGAGCAAAAATAAATGAAACATTTGGCCAAATTGTGTCCAAAAGGTCACTTACTCTAGATCAAGTTCTGGTTTATAGAAGTGATGAATAAAGGCAAGCTCACACATGAGGTCGTGCTGTTGTACTGAATATCAGCACACATGTAATTAGCTACGGCACACGGACTCTGGCCTCACGCCTACGGCCAAATCTCATACGTGCTGATATTCACTATAACAGCACTCCCATCCATGTGAGATTGCTTAAATATATAATATAATCATATTTATACACTGTCAAAATATGCCGCAGAGCTTATTTTGTACTGTTATTGTGCCTGTGAACATTTGATGTATGGATGGATGGATGGAATAAAGGACGGAATAAAGGATGGATGGATGGAATAAAGCATGGAATAAAAGATGGATGGATGGAATAAAGGATGGAATAATGGATGGATGGAATAAAGGATGGAATGATGGATGGATGGAATAAGGGATGGATGGATGGATGGATGGATGGAATAAGGGATGGAAAGATGGAGGGAATATGGGATGGATGGATGGAATATTGGATGGATAGGATGGATGGATGGGTGGATAGATAGGCAGATGGATAGAAGGATGGATTGATGGATGGGTGGATGGATAGGCAGATGGATGGATGGATGGAAGAGTAGATGGATAGGCAGATGGATGGAAGGATGGATGGATGGAAGAGTTTATGGATGGATGGATGGAAGAGTGGATGGATGGATGGAAGAGTAGATAGATAGGCAGATGGATGGAAGGATGGATTGATGGATGGGTGGATGGATAGGCAGATGGATGGAAGAGTAGATGGATAGGCAGATGGATGGAAGGATGGATGGATGGAAGAGTTTATGGATGGATGGATGGAAGAGTGGATGGATGGATGGAAGAGTAGATAGATAGGCAGATGGATGGAAGGATGGATGGGTGGATGGAAGAAAGAGTGGACGGATGGATGGATGAGTTGATTCATTTATTGCAAATTACCAATTGTCTACAGAACAAGAAGCCACTGAACCTGAAAAAGACATTTCACAGACTGAGCCATATTTTTCCGACACGGCGAAGTGGAAAAGTTCTGCACCACGTTGCTTTTTAAACCTGTGAAAATAGAATCTGCCATCCTTCTGTTGCTTTATTGTCTTTTCTCTGTATTTTATATTAATCACGGTCTCTTCTTTGCTAATGTAACACTGGAATTTTCTACCTGAGATTAATAAAGTGTTCTCTTTTTCACTCAGCGCAAGTAGATGCTGCCTATATCAAACAATTACAGCATCTGTAGTGAGCTTTGCTGCAGTTGCTAAATACAGGTTTGATCCTGAGAGTGTATTTGCATTGTTGCCTCACAGATCCAGGAACCCGTGGCGTCGATTCCCGGGCTCAGGTTACTGTCTACGTGGAGTTTTTGTACATGTCCAAATCATGTTGTGGTCACGGAGTCATCTCGGTGTCTGCGTCTGTGTGCATCATGCCCTGTGATGACCTTTTGTTCCATCCATGGTGTATTCCCGCTTCATGTGTTCTGGGGAAAGGCTCCAGACCCACCAGGACCCTGACCAGGATAACACACGTACTGAAGTTGATAGAATGATGTGACATGTATGTTCACAGGTACTTTTATTTTAACCGTTACATTGTGAGTGACCTGTATTATGCAGCGTATTATCCAGATGTGGTGTAAAATGTATCTACATTAGAAAAACAAAAGATTACCAATTGACAAAAACGCTTTAAATGTAAGCCTGTGTGGAATTCAAAGATTGTTTTAATGGCCCAGTGGACACCCTGTATAATAAAAAGACATCTATATTTTATTCTGGGCCTGCTCACTTCCAAAACAACAAAGCAGAAAATTCTCCCTCATTGTCTGTCTCTATAACTTTCAACTACATATTCAATGACCCTTATTCATCAATGTGGAAACAAGAGCAGATTTGAGAGCCAGGAACGCAAACGAAACTGCATCTGATTCAAGAAACATAAAACGGTCAGTGATTTGAGTCAGCCTCAGCTGCATCGAAAAAACCCAATGCCCATTAGTCCTAGTTTCATGCCATATACCTGCGATGCAAAATATTCCCTAATGTATGCAGGTGCTGTGACAGTGAGCCAATAAAAAAGAAAAACGCAATCAGCAGGCCAGAGTCATCCAAGATCCAAGGGGAAAAAAATGTAGCGAGAAAAATGTTCTGGTGATTTTCTGGTTATCTGATGCAGAGTTAGAGCTGTTTGCCTCCAAAGGCTGATGAGAGCTTGGATTTTATTTCTGGCATCATTAAAAAGTGTGCTCTCTTTGAAATTATATGATCGTTTAAATTATATATTATGAATCGAAATTATATAAAAACCTCCAAAACAGCCTGGATGTGTGAAAGAATGAGTGAAAGAAGTGGAAGGTGAACGCTGCTTGTCCTACAGCAGCTGAGGGAGAAACAGATGAAGCCTCAACTCACACAAACTAACACAGATATCACGCAATTTAAAGGTGGGGTATGTCATTTTCCATCCATCCATCCATCCATTATCTATACCGCTTTATCCGTCAGGGTCGCGGGGAAGCTGGAGCCAATCCCAGCATCTTCGGGTGAGAGGCGGGGTACACCCTGGGCAGGTCGCCAGTCCACCACAGGGCCGGTATGTCATTTTCTTTAAGCCAAAACACTAAATGTAGAACTTCACTAAACATTAAACAGATTTAATAAAACATCTGAGCAGAAATTCAAGCCTGACAAATACCTTTAAAATTCTTCATCTTGCACAAAAAAAAAAAAAAGAGAAAAACACAAATGTTGTGGACCATCAGCATCCAACCTATCAGCACAGATGTCCCTCAATTCCAGAAGCTCGCCATCGTGCACCAGTGTTTAGGTGTTCTAACTAACTAGCATGGTGGAACAGTAAACGTGGCTGTATATTTTAAAAGACTCTCTTTTTGAGAAGGTATTGAGCAATACTGGTGCACCCAGGAAACTGTTCTATTGCCATTTCCCTTCACTTTCTACACCTGCAGAACAATAGCAGCTCATGTCACCTGCAGAGGTTCTCTGATGATCCTCCATTGTTGAGTGCATGCACAATGGAAATGAATCAGAGCGCAGAGGGTTGGTGGTGGACTTTGTCTTGTGGTGCAGCTTGACATCAGTAACACATGGAGGAACTGGTGGTGGATTTCAAGAAATGTGACTGGCCCATTGGACATAGTTAGAAAAGCAAGCAAAACCGGCGATCACGAAGAGCTCTGCCTATCATCTTCATGGCATGCTTTCCAGGAGCACATTTAGCTCTTGGCTCATTTCACTGCAGTGCTCTAGGAAACGCTATTGGAGGTCTTCTCTGCCAGATGTCATCTCTGCAATGCTTGTTCCCAATGGAACTTCAGCCACGCAGAATGAATGAACAGCGAGGCAGACTTAATTCATATACATACTATCCATAGAGATAGAAGTCAGAGAGGGGAAGAAAACTGTTGGTGACGTTCCCTTCACATTTCAACAGATTTAATAAGAACATTGGTGTAGAAATTCAAGGGTTCACAGGATTGTGTTCTAGCATGGAGAGCCTGCGGTCATTAATAAACTGGGAATGGAGTGCAATGAAAAAAAATGGGCAACGTTACGAGTTCTTCGGTAGCTTTCAAAAGAAAACCAGCTGTACAATCTACAGTGTACGAAAATGTACACTGGCAGGCATTTTAGCACTTTGGAACTTTTGGCTAGACGAAGAAAAAGAAGCATTTATTTGTCCCATATACATTACAGCACAGTAAAATTCTTTTCTTTGCATATCCCAGCTTGGTAGGAAATTGGTATCAGAGCACAGGGTCAGCTACGATACAGCATCCTGGAGCAGAGTACAGGGTAAAGGGCCTTGCTCAAGGGCCCCAAAGTGGCAGCCTGGTGGTGCTGGTGCTTGAACCCCCAACCAATTTTTGGAGAATCCTCAGGACCCTGACTACAGTGAGTGACCTTGATGCACTTTTCTGGAATTGCTTTTTCTCTTCACCCTCATTATAAACAAATGCCCATGGCCCAGTACTCAGAAGTAGCTACCACTACTAGAAGCAGTTGCTTAGTCACAGAGCCCAAAAAAATATGGGTACAGATGTTTTACATGGTAACACTATGATGGAATGGACTGTACAAGACACACCTGCACAAATGTGCTGTCCCTATCTTTTAACTCTCATCTCAATTTCCCCATAAACCAAGGTCACCACTTGGCTGCTGCAAATATCCGTTTCTGCTTATCTCCTGCATCTTGTCTTGTTCTTTTGCACTGATGTTTTTGCAGCGTGTGATTTATTAATATGTGTAGAATGTCAAGGACCGTCTGTTTAGTATATGTACACGATGTCTTTCCATTGTACCAATGACGCTTGGAGTTTTTTAAATTTTTCAATAAAGTCCATCTATTTACACATTTTTGCTTTGTCTTTTTGTACAAAGTAGACAGTCAGCAAAGGAATGGGCTAAATTTGTTTCGACTTGTGAAAACAGCTACATTTATCAAACTATGTACAAAATTGCATTCATACTGGCCTGTTTTTTTTTTTAAGTGCCGTCCTGAGAGAAACTTGATTACACACTCTAAGGGAGTGTAAAATACCCAACAGCATGAAAGGTTGTTTTTTTTTTTTGAGAATAACTAGAGGAGGTAAGTCTCATGAGGAGGTAAGTCATAGATCAATTTCTGCAATGTATCCAAATTGTCCAGAGGATCAATGGCAGGAAAGCTAAAGCAGGGAATCCTGCTACATGATGCACCAGAGAAAGCAGTGATAAAGCAGTGATTCTGTCTTCAATCACAGCTTTGTAGGCTCTGAGGTAGGGGAAGAAAGGCAAGCACTTCCCTGCCAAATAACACTGTTGAATAATAGCATCTTCCTCTGTGTGACGCAGTGTGGGAGGTCTAACCCTAACCCTAGGCAAGCTCTCATGACTGACTCACCTGTGTCTTGCCCAACAGCGAGTATGCAAGCTGAACTCTGGTGTAGTGAGCGACGTCAAAGTGCTTGCAGGTTTTCGACAGCGCTACATCCAGCTGCTCCTGCACACACAAGCAGAGAGAAAGAATGGTTTGAGAGGCAGAGGGATCTGCGTTGTATTACCATGTCCTAATGACGGCAGTCTCTGGAAAGGAGCGAGGGGAAAAATCAGGTTTAGATCTTTATATCTTTCATATCTCTGACCCAAATGACTGTTTAGTGTCTCCCAGAGCCCTATAAAAGCCCTGATAAGAGGAAAAAAAAAACTGGCACAGACTGGCAAAGAACGGAATCTCTAAATGATAAATGATCATAAATGTATAGTGGGAGAATTTTACATTTGGCTGAAATAACATCTTTTAATCAACAGCCCTATCTGGACAGGATGATTCATTTCGCTGGAAGAAAATATTTACTTGATCCCTATTTGCATGATGCGAACTGATCATGAATTAATTTTAAGGGAAGTATAATCATGACGGGCAGCACAGTTGTGCAGCAGGTAGCATTGCCACCTCACAGCTCCAGGTTCACTCCTGAGCTCGGGTTATTGCCTGCGTACAGTTTCGCATGTTCTCCTCATGTTCGCGTGGGGTTCCTCCAGATGCTCTGGGTTCCTCCAAAAAAACGTAGGTTTTTGCGATTTAGCTCTAAAATGCCTGCAGGTGTGAGAAAAAGCGTAAATGTGTGCGAATAAAGTCCCAATCGGGGTGTCTTCACACGCCGTGAGCCCAGTGCTCCCTGCATAGACTCCAGATCTAATCTTACCCAGTCCAGGATAAAGCGCTTCCTGAAGATGACTGAGCAAACATGCTCATGATATACGAGTATAATCACATAGCTGTCATTGCAAAGGTCAATTTAATCAGTTTAAATGAACAAACCTTATTCTGCCTCCCAGAGAAGATGACGCACAGATAAAGTGACATGATCCACAGCAAATGCATTTAGGGTCATTTCCACTCCTTTTTCTTTTCATCCAAAGGCAAAAACAACTACATACATCAAGCAATGTCTATCCAGAAATGTCTATCCTGGACCGCTGCTGAGATTGCTGAAAAGCAGCAGGCAATGGGCTGGAAGGTTCTTCAGGGAGAAGGAAAAAAATTCCCCAAAGTAGTATCTGTAGAAGCTTGAACTTCCCTACCTCCCACATGCATTCATTTATTTTTGCTTTCATTTTAAATGAATACACCTGTAGTAACTCAAGTTTTGTGATTCTGTCATCCAAGACTTAAAAACAAGCCCACATAAAATAGATTTCAGCATGGTTATCAACTGAACTCAAACTATTCCGATTCAATTACTACCGTTTTACACAGTTTTACCAAAACGAACATTAACTAGGGCGAGAATAAATATTCACCGTGGAGTGATTTTCCTAATAGATGAAATAAACACTGGTTAAAGAATTACTTGGCATATTTGTACTAACGTCCACCATTACGTCCGGAATAGTCATGTGGAAATATAATGAAAGTGAAATTCATTAATTCCGTTCATCTTTCCTGCTGCTTTTAACTCACGTAAGAAAAACAGCAGGGGTAACTCTGCGTGTGTAACTCTGCGTGTGTAACACGTGTATGTAGAATGTTAGCTCTCCTATTCTTGAGCCACAGAGCAAACATTTTATTCAGGAGAACGTTGTACCTCTGCTTCTGAGCACCACCGCTCATGCTTATATGTAGTCTCAGACCTCACACGGTGAATATAAAATGGAATTTTCAAAGTCTGGTATCGGAAAGGCAGGAAGTTTTTACCTCATATTAAATTTTTTTTTTCTTTTGCTACATACCTCAATTTGTTCCAGAGTGTCCTGCAGCTTGGAGTTCAACTCACTGCAGAGAGAAAACATTTTAAATTGGGTTGAGCAATCACAAGCACGAGAGAAAACCTGACCAAGATTAAAAGCCTTCAGGAAGGACAGCAGTGTGCGCAGCATTCAAAAACAAAAACCGGACCCTTCAAATCTATGAATTGATTTTCATAAATGTATGGTACTCATCAGCCACAAAAAAGATCTGTTTTTTTTTTTGTTTGTTTTTTTGGGTCAAAACATGGGCTTCAGTTTACAGCATATAACACATACCTCATCTCTAAAGAACCCATAAATATATTTTACTCCAAAATTCAACTGCAATGTTATGTACTTGTTTACGTACTTTTCAGTCTCGTCTTGCAAAGGCGGTCTTCTAGCAAGCATCATGCTGCTTACGGAGCCAGTTTAACAAATGCGATTGTAAAAACAGAAAGCCTAAAGATGCCATGGCTTAAAGATGTCTAAAAGTTTGCTAGCTAAGTGTGTATTAAACAGCAAAATGCCATTTTAAGAGATGGTATACAGGATTGCACAGTAAACAGCAGTTAAGGTATACGAGGCAGCCGTTCCTCAAGCCGAATCTCCTTCTACTACTCTGACTCACTGTTCTGGTAGATGCATCGGATAAGCTGAGGCGCCGATGGAGCGGCGCCGCTCAGTGAAATGTAGTAGATTAGTAAAGACTCTTCTGAATTTTAGTGCACGGCTCCAGAAAACCTGCAGGGTCTGCCCTTCTTCCAGATTAAGTCTCTTAATAATTAACTCCTCTCTGCAGCACAGAAAAGCACAGATAACCCAGGTGTCCATTTCTGCCAAAGATGAGGCCTGAAATATAAAACTACTTGCCTAAAAGCTGAAAAGGAAGCAATTACAAGAGAACCGTTGGTATTCAAAAGAGGTTTATCTGGGAGCAAAGACCCCTTCGAATAGAGCGCCCGCTGAAGAGGACGCTTTCAATCTGATACCAACATGAGAGGCAGGAATTATTCCACTCCCGATGCAGGATGGAAAGCATGGCACAAATATAATGGATGGCTCAAATCCACCATCAAATCTTAAGCATATTTGAAAAAGGAAGCTAGTCTAAATATGAGCTCTTGCTATATTTAGAAGGAGCTTTGCTCTTCTGAAAGCTGTTCCATATTTTTATAACCACCATGGGTATTCCAGCAGTCGTTTCACAGACACTTTGTTTTACTGGCAGTGCTCTCGAGTGAAATGAACAGATGTCGAAGGCTCCCTGTGTACAGTCAGAGTCATGCGATGCTGGCGTGCCAAAAAGACAGCGCGTTTGTTTATTTCTGAGACAACGCACACGGCCACCACACCGGCTTCTTCTCAAATAGCTCATTAATAGGGACTTTAAATCCGTATGTATTTGGCTAAAAATAAAGAATCATCAATATTAAGTCACGGTCCTCTAAAACATGGTGTTCCTGAGCTGCAAGCCAGCCGAAGTAAGAGCACAGAGCAGTTGCAGCGTGACGTGCATTATATCCCTCATTACTTCAGGTGTAAAATGAGCTTAAAAATCCACAACAATTAACATGTGAGAGTACAAGAAGTGACATCACGGTCATTAGTATGTAAGCATACTACTTAGTGCGACAGCCCTGAATGTAGATTGACTTGGCACTCGGATTAATAAAGAAGGGCACAAAATAGCTTCCAATATCATTTTGCTCTCAGAGAGTGATATCTGGTTTATTATCCTTACCATTATTAATATTCATTTTCCTTAAGGATAAGGCTGAACTGTCATATCCTTTCACCAAGACATGCATGTACTTTATTTATGCGCCAACTTGCATAAAAATCCTCCTGGAATTTATATTGCTTGCTCTATAGCAAACATGCATAGTAGGCAAAAATTATTACCTATATTTAGTATGAGTATTGAGTATAATGCATTATTTGTATTATTGTATTGTGGCTCCAGGACCGGTTGGTAGATTTTAGACATGACTACATACTTTAAAATCTAAATTGCATGCTACGATTTGTAATCACAATATAATGAACACCAGCTTCTACTTACCATCATGTACAAAAGAGTGATAAAGTCATGGCTATAAATCTGACCATTACCAGCAGAATAAGAGCAGATGACACAACTCAGGGTGGGAACAACTATTAGTAGTAGAACTATTACTCGTGTAAAAAAGGTAATGAGCAACTGGTTTTACTAGTTAACAATTATTACAAAAATATGAATATTTTCTATTATATTAAATAAAAATAAAAAAATGCATTGCCATGACCTGAGAGGTGAAGCCCTAAGAAGAAGCATCAAAGAATAGCCTGTCAATATTTTTCAGATTTTTGTTGGGGTTTTTTGCCTTGGTAGACAGCAGGAAGCAACTATTTAACTGTACAGTTGCCATAAGTCACTTATATCCCCAAAAGAGCAAGCGAATACATACATTCACAATGCAACTCCATTAGCATTATTTAAACCTGATGGAGGCTGCAGGCATGGAGTAGTGGGTATACTTTAATAGACCTCTGCTCCCCAGCGGATCAGCTCTGAATTACAAGCAGGACTGGGAGGGAGCTGCTCAGAATGCTGAGCTGGGTTTTATTAATGAGCAATAGCAGCAGCAGGCGAGGGGAAAAAAACAGCAGGCGAAACAGGAGTCCCACTGCACCGAGCCGTGAACTCAGACTGCATGTCACTTCATAAACATATTCAGCTCTCTGAACGTTGGAGCAGTTTAGCTTTTAGCCATCTACAGACATGTCAGAACATCCTAGTTCACTGTCGCATGTATATCATGATTCCAAAGTTCACATTAATATTAAATCAGGGGAGTTGAATCTTCTCTAAACAGTGTTCCTGAGCTGCTACAAATTACAAGAGAGAGTGCAGAGCAGTCGTGATAAAAATAAAAATGTGTAAAATGAGATAAAGGTCATGCTGATTAAGACAGGAGCGTATTTGAAGCGTTACTGTGGAAGCGATAATGCGGCATGATTACGGTTATATAACGGGCTTTAGCATATGAATGCCAGGAAACATCAAACAGCTTACTATAGTAACCAGCCATACATTACACACATATAGAGGAATATATAGACATATAGAGGTTAGGTCTAAAATGGCTGGAGCTGTACCTAACATTTAAGATTATTTATATTCAAATGTAACAATGTCATACTTGTTACTTTACATTTATAAATCTGTATTTGCTTGTGCTGGCAAAAAGTTTATTAATCCAAATTTTGAAAATTGGATCATCATACTTCTTATTTAACATGGAAAAGGCAAGGGAGTTTGAATGGAAGTCCTTGAAAGTACGCTACAGGCACCTGACGGCCACCGTGCGTCCTAATACCTAATGCAAACTTGTAAAAAGAGGAATAAGGTCTGAGCATTCAGTTGGGTGAATCCTACATAACGGACCTTTAAAGCATGACTGTACATTACCATAACTACGTTTTAATAAGTGTTGAATATTTATTAGCTATAACGACAGCAGGCAAAAGGAAAACAGAGAAACGGAACTAGAGGATATTCAGAATACACATATGAGAACCCAACACGTGTCACATGACAGAAAGATTAGTAATTGTGAAAGAGTACCAATCAGCTCAGTATTGTCTCCCATTTGCCTTTCAGCATCATGTGCGTTTTTCACAGTAGCCCATCTGCACAAACGCTGCTACTGAGGACCTTGTTATTTCTATAGCAGGACTGACAGTCAGGGAGGAAAAAACCCTCATCTTTTGAAACTTTTTATTCCCCAAATAGCAACATTAACCCCACTATTTTAAATCCTACAATCTGAGCCTTCTTAAAGACAAGTGTGTATTCTGTCCTCATTCAAACTTGCCTTTCATAGAGAGGCAAAATCTGGCCAAGTTTCCAGTGTGCCAAGGTCCTAGTATCGCAGCAGTGTGCCAGTTAAAATCTCCGGAACGGGTTGGGATTGAGAAAAATGGAGGAAAGAAGCATCAAGCAGACAATGAAGAAAAAGAACTGTGAAAAATCAGGAAAGGCTGAGCAGGAGTACTGTGTGTGTACGTGTACATGTGTATGTGAAGATGATGTCCTCTCAGCACATTGCTCTCATAGGGGAATGTCCTAGTGAAATAATGACCACCCTTTAGTGTAGGCAGTGGCTTATTAATCACTGCAATAGCAGAGCCCACTCTCCTCACTAATGTGGCTTTATAGCTCATTTAATCGCTAGGGAAAGAAATAAAAAAAAAATTTTTTTTTTTTTTTTTAAATCCTGCTATGATGGCAACAACTTCTGGGACATCCAGTTACAGCCAGACAAGTACAAGCAGTAAAATATTTTAATGTGCTGTATAACTTGCATATTTTCTTTTCTGACCCTTCATTATCTTCTACAAGTCATGTACACTGACTCCACTAAGTGCTTTTGAAGGACAAACATTTTTCCCTCTAGGTAGCAGGTTGTTATATAAAATATTGATATACAACTGCATTAGTGAGGAAATGGTGAACTACACAGTCTCATTTTAAAAAGTCTAAATGATCCAACCAGAAAATTGTACCTACATAACCCGAATACAAAGAACTTTCTGGGCATCAATGTAGATGCAGATTTTTGTCCTTCGACTCCAGACTGAAGCAGACGCAGCAGCGGTCTCCTACCCAATGCCTCTTGCAACAGGGAGCGAGGTCCAGTAACAGTGAATGGATTTGGAGCAGGGAACGACAAGGTGGACGCAGCAACATTAATTCCAGTAACAATGGAAAAGGGTCTTTCACGCAGGGGTAACTGTCTACTGAAAAGCGCAAGGGACAGGAATAATGATGGGACAAAAAAAGCGAGGTTTGTGTGAATAATGAAACAACAATTTAAAAAAAAAAAAAGTTCTCTTTAGAGACATCTGTATAAAACATAAATACTATGCACTTCCAATTTCGCCAGCATCCAGTTCCACAACTATAATGACATCTACTTATGGCATAATACCTCATTTTATATTCACAATTAAACCACAATATGATTATAGTTTCCTATAAATAAATCACTGACTCGGAGAGCGACTGAGTCAGTGGCTGAATCAGGGACTGACTGACTGAGGGACTGTGTGAATGACTGCAAGCCAGGTCCATGAAGTGCTATGCATTTTGGGGGGGAAAAGATGATCTTCTACTATTTAACTCCAACAACAAAAACCTGACTTCTTGAATCTCCGAATGGAGTGGAACAAAAGATCAACGTGTAAAAAAATACGAAAATGTGTACAAGCGTCAGCAATGTTGGGACAGTTTGCCATTTGACTGCCTGGAGTGGTTTGTTTAAATCCACAGAGCCTCTCTGGGCACCACAGCTGTAGTCCTCAAGTCAAACGGTGCTCAACATACCTTATACAGCTGTAGTGCTTGAAAGTGCTGGCAGCCTTCTGACATTCCAAGCACAACTGGATTGCACCTGGATAGTCCTCCTCCTGCCAAAAACACACACACCAACTTTCAGCAGCACAACTGAATATCGACCCTGTGCAGGATCTTTCAGCCCAGGGTGCACAGCATAAACATGGGGAGCTTCAATGTAGATGGTCAGCACTAATATCAGATATGAATCCATGCTTGACAGCACAGAACGGATGTGGTAATAGACTGGTTAAGCCCATTTACAGGGCAAATTGAGAAACCCGTGCGCTGATGGCTTTTATTAAACACAATCGAAAATGATCTAAAAGGAGAAAAGAGAACTATTTTTGTCGATGGCAACATGAGGAACATGCTCACCTCCAGCATCTCACTCAGTCGGACATCTGTCCTTTGCTGTGTAAGAGAGTAACAGAGCTCATTTGTTATGGATAACGAGACAAAGTTGACCATGTTCAGTAATTAATGCAGTTATTACCAGTGTCTTTATGGTCCTTAAAGACTTTAACAATCCAGTCAACAGCTGCCTCCGTCTCTGGTTGGCCAAGAGTCCAAGACTTGCTTCGGTGAAGCCTTCTTTAGCAAACGCAAGCTGCCTATAAACAGAAAAGGTGTACAATCCTACAGTTTGTGTCTAAATGTAGTAGTTACAATTCAGAACGCCTTCCTTTTCAGATATTATGTTGGCAATGTAGGAAGGGGGCCAGACCTCCGAGCATTGGTGCAGATGACGGCAGCCAGTTGCAGCGTGGTTTGCAGAGATGTCACTCGCTCCAGTTCCTGAAACAACACCATGATGAAAAGGATCAAAGGAACATATTGGATATCCATTTGTGCTAAACACAGCAGGGACAGTAAAGCTATGTAAACTTTGCCTGAAAGTTTTTTTTTTAAGAAGCAACATCATTAAAAGGTTTACTCTCGGAGAGATAATATTCTGCTCCCATGCTATACGCCAAGCGTGAAAGCCAGACAACGCACAGCCTTTTCCGAGGTTCTTTTGTCTTGACACAGCGCAGTGCTCGAGGTGTCTTGGTTTAGTTCTGAACTGATCACAAAGGGGAAAAGAGATAACGAGCAAAATGCTCTCGTTAAAGCAATAAGCTCTTTTATTTAGAAAGACAGAGCAGTGACACCGCAGGAACATGCCCGTCATCCCACGCTGCATTTCCTGAATTAATTCCTCGGTGGAGTTTAAGACTCCCCCCTCCTGTTTCCAAATTCTAGCTTTTGAAGAGTTTGTCAGGGCCTGAGGTAAACGCACACCCGTCTCTGTCTTAAGATGATGTGCATCAGCTACGACCTTTAGCACAAAGCCAACCTTCGGCAAGAGAGAGCATCATCGCACGGTCATATTAAACGTAATTATTTAGCAACAGAATATGAAGTGGAAAATTTTTCTTCCACAGAGGACACATGTACAAAGCTTCTTTATGCTCGACATCACAAAGAACAGCATCGAGTCTTCAGAGAGATCACCACCGGTTATTACTGGTATCTGTACAAACTCCGGAAGGCTCCTGATAAAACGGATCATTCAACGAAGAGCTGTGTCGAGGGCAACCTAGGATGCACAAACACGATTAGATGGAAAAACTGCGGAAAATAAGCGCCGTGTTTGAAGTGTGTTAGGCTTTCAGTCTACACTCGTACACAGAGAAGAGTGAGAAGTTAATTAGAAGTCATCAAAGCTTGCATTAGCATGGGATCAATTAAAGAAAAATCTCATAACAAGAAATCAAAGCTGAAGTAAACAGTTTCCTAATAAATTATTCGCAAAGATTTCCACCTGAGGTTATATAGAGCTTATGTTTATTCATTTCCATACAGTAATGGTATACAATAAAGGAGGGTGATTATGATGTCTCAGGGAGTTTTTCCCTTGCCACTGTTGCCTCTGGTTCCCCCATTAGGGATAAATCTCCATCTCCATCTGGATTTCTGTAAAGTGGCTTTGTGAGAATGTCCATTGTTGGACTGTTGTCCGTTGTTGTAAATTAAATTGAATTGAACTGAACTTGATGCCTCTGCCACCAACAATCCTTCTTGGTACAAACAAATACCCTTCGAATATAATTCAAACAGGACGGAAGCTATTGAAGAAAACCGATTTCAGACGTTTAACCTTGCTATGAACTTGTGCCTGTTTGGATCAATTACAAAATCGAATCAGTTCATCGTTCGGCTTCAACGATAAGTCCATAGAAATCCTTTCATCCAAGCACTCGTTCTTGTGATATCATGCTAAAGAGAATCTCGGAACGGACAGATAGAAACTTGGACAGATGGACAACCCGAAAAATATAATGACAATTATGAATTATGATTTCCTTTTATTATCTACATGTTCTGTTTCTTATAGTAGCTACAGCTGGACAAAATGACGATAGAATATTAATACTGTGATAAATTGTCACCATGTCCTTTAAAAAAAACAATGCATTTTTTTGAATGTTACCAAAATTGCATCAAAATATCCATGTTATCGTTTCCTGCCTAACACTCTTATCAGTTACAGGTCACGGGGGAAGCTGAAGCCAATCCCATCTGACTTCAGGCAAGAAGCGGGGAACACAATAGGCAGGTCGCCAATCTATCGCCAGGCTAACACAGAGACGGACAGACAGACAGACGCTCACTGCATATGCGGAAGTACATACTCGTTTGCGCGCCAACGGCATCATAGCGCGACATCTGGCAACCGAACCTGTATAGTTAGAATTTCTTCTTCTTCTTCTTTTAATTTCTGACAGACTAGGAACAGGAAGTGCCCCGTTAAAAACACCACCGCAATGGGTCATTACAAACAGAACTGATGTATGTGTTTATTTGCATATAGAGCTGGGAAATGAGATTCGATCACATCTGGTCACTTGAGACGCACGAAGAGACGTATTCTAATGCCAGGTGTAAACCGCCATACTCGGAGCTGTCCATTTGTGACCTGATCATGCAAGATGCATGTTAATGCCAGGTGTGAACAGGGCCTCTGTGAATCACCAGGAGCAACTGGGAACCAAAACAAGCTCATCTGAGCCTCATGAATGTGTAGTACCCCAGAAGTGTTGAAACTTCTGCCCCATTTTGCCAACAGAGAGAAAAAGCAGACTCAGCTGTTGCCTGGATCCACCGCCATCCCATATTCTACTTCATCAGGGTCATGAGCTCAGGGGTAGCTATAAAAGCCTAACATTTTGACCTCAGGGCCAGTCTAAATAACCGAGGTCACCTGTTATGCGATTAGGCTGAAGCACAGATAGACAGGCTACAGTGGGTTGCAATCCTCACACCACACCCAGACAAGAACAGCTCATTGTCACAGATATCTCAAGCCAGTCAAGAAGATGGCTCAGTCTTGATCAGTTAGAGAGCTAAAGAAAAAAACAGCACATAGAAAAAGAGTGAAGCTAATGAGACGTCATCAAAACTAAACCACTTTAGTTCAGCTGCATTATCCAGCTACAGCATAACATTCCATGCATTCAGTATCAGGAGTTTAGTTAATGGTGTATCCTGGAAGATACTCAATATTTATGCTTTCTTACATTTCTCTTATCCTCTAAGCATTGCCTATATTTGAGCAGAAACAGCCCCGGAAATGTACAACAGCCTAATATTTTTTCCTGTCTCTTATTTTCAGTCTCATACAGAAAATGCCTAGAGATTTTTTTTTTATCTATAAATCAGTGGACACTGAAAATCACACACACACACACACAAAAAAAACACAATATGTGAAAAACCTGTTGAAAATTGCAAGGAAAGCTTCGGATTACTTTTCATTCCAAAAACTTATTTCAAAAGAGGCACTTTTATTGTACAGGACTCAGAAACATTCCCGAAAACCCCCAGACCATTTCATGACGGTCGTAATCATGTCTGTGTTCCAGTTCTGCAATCCAGGGTCCCAGAGGAGGTCTCCAGAGGAGAGCTACAAATTGGTCTGAGCAAATAAAAAATGTAAATGCTAACCCTAGAGTATTCATAGATGGTTTCCGCAGCAGTTTTCCTCAGTCAAAACTCATTAGCTCATGACTGTATAGTCCGAAAACACAGGAACTGCTCCTCCAATGCAATTAACAACGTCCTTAGAAAGCTATATAATAGTCTCTACACTGATGCGGGTACAGTTAAAATCATGTAATTCAGCCGTTTTGGCATGCTGGACCACCAAGCACTAATCACAGAAGTACATTTATTTTGAATGTGCTTTTTGTGTGGTTGAGGGAGGAAGCGGACCTGTGATATTTGAAAGAGATTATGCGCATCCACATGTTACAGGCCCCTGACTGTGACTCACATTCAAAATAAAGGTTTCACGCTGCGGCACGGTGATGCGGTGGTTAGCACTGTCGCCTCACAGCAAGAAGGTCCTGGGTTCGATCCCCGGGTCACCCAGGGTGCCTT
>JAQQZR010000023.1:21216267-21232103 GCA_030068235.1 Notoglanidium macrostoma | reverse complement strand
GGCGACCTGCCCAGGGTGTACCCCGCCTCTCACCCGAAGATGCTGGGATTGGCTCCAGCTTCCCCGCGACCCAGACGAATAAAGCGCTATAGATAATGGATGGATGGATGGAAGGATGGGTTTCACGCTTGAGTGATGTTTTGGTCACACTTTTTCCCCCCCTTGTTTAAGCTGGTATTGGGGTATATTTTTATCGGAGCATGTTTCCACTGTAATATAATGTCACTGCAGCTTAAAAGCTACAAAATAATAAAAACAGAAATTATAGCAGCTAGTCATTACTAATTTAAAGTATATAAATCAGCCTGTTTACCGGAATATTTAACACCACATGTATGGAAGCTGATGTTGTACATGCATGAACAATATTAATTTCCTATAATATGTCAGTCATTTTATCTACAAGGAATATCTGGGACAATGTTAGACACTAGAAAGGCTTAGGATGTTAATTAAAGCTTTTAGATGTTGTGTTCCCAAAATAATAATAGTAAAAGGCAACCAGCAAATAATAAGGCACTCATTCTGACAATCATATTTTGATATGCTTGCCAGAAACAAGGCAAATGCACTACTTACTTCATTAGAAGACAAGTATAATTGCTTCCTGTGCCATAGAATACCCCATGCTCTAGGATACACAAAGGATTTATCAAATGGATCACACAAATTTACAAAGACCGAATTATTCAACGAGCTGCATTTCCGATAGCAACAGGAGCGAGCTTTCTGTATTTGTTCTTCTATCCGTTTCTGGAGCCAGGGTTGTCTTTTACCAGGTCAAATCTCGCTGGAAAAGCACCGTGTTCCAGGCCTGGAAGTTATAACAAGGCATAAGCCACAAGAGGGCATGTGTGTTATTTTAGCAGGAGTACAACACCTTGTTATTTGGCCGTGATTGGCTTACTGTTGTTATAGAACCGTGAAGAAAAACACTATATTACATTTTTACAATGCATTTTTTCAACACGACTGAGCCGGTCAGATTTTGCAACCAAAATCTGTTTCATTATACATCATTTCCTCTGTTATAATTGATGAACAGCTGAGTGACCAGGAGGAATTGACGAGAGCAGGATTACAAAGTTACACAGCAGAGAATAATAGAGCGAATTAAAATGTAACAGCACTTAATTATGGGACAATCAGACACAACAAACCTCAGTATACTGGCTATCCCAATGGACTCTTTTTGTCAGACACAAGAAATGGACCAATTAATCAGTGGGCAAGTGAACTACCCGCTAGCAACTTAATTCACTTGGCACATTTTCAGAGAGCGGCAAAAATGCTCCAAACTACTCAAGGTTGGAAATACATCTTGCTTTCATTTATGTATAAATAAAGCCCAGATCTCTGCCAGGAGTTGGGTATGGAGAGGAATAATATTAAAAGCTTTGTCAGTTGTATTTCCATATAACTTTAAAAAGATGAGCAACAGATGAACCACTCATCCTGACAGCCAATTTCAGCAATCTACTAATCCGTCTGTAGGGGACACAAAAAGATTAATTCCTTCCCCTCCAAGCCAGAATCCACAAATCCACAGGGCAGAGTCTACGGAGGAGAGCAAAAATCCCGCCGTTTCCTGATCAAAGCTTGGACAGTGTGGCCGTACAAAAGTACGGAGGGAAAAATTCCAAATTAATCCAGTGTGGGATGTGGGGGAGAGCCAGGCTGAAGAGAGCTCATGCAGCTCCTCAACTCTTTCTTCTCACACTACTTTAATCCCAAAGCACACGGAAATCGTTCCCGAGATCAAAACACACCCTCATTAACAAGTTTGTCATTGGCACCATCTGTGAATCACAATGAGTAGACTTACATTTCCACAAACATCATTTCATCATTGCAGCCTGCGGTTGTGAGACAAAGGTGGTGAAGTTTCTGTATAAATGAGGCCCAGATCGTAATAAAGTTAGGCTAAAAAAACAGCCAAGATATCAGGTGAAATAACTCCACAGAAGGTTTCTCTAGATGATGTGTCCTGCGTAGCCAATATGAAGCATTTTGCCAATTTCCTCTAAACAAATGATGTTATGGATGTCTGGTTTAAATGAGCTTCTTCAGGTCATTTCTGGAATTGAGGCTGCTGTTCTGTAATTTCTGCTGTTGGTTTATTTGGAGTGCTGTAATGTCATATTACTCCAATGCTTTTATATTTTCTGATATCGAACCGCAGAATATACTGATGGATATAAAATTTTAACGAGTCTTCTATGGGTGAAATGCAGGGATCCGACTTGATGATATTTTTGTCTTTCACGATGGTCAAGATGTCAGATTAGGCAATCATAGTGTCAGAAATTCTTGTCATGTCTTCATCGGCAGACTGGCAACACTGTATGTTTGATCCCAACCAATCGTTGTTCACGTCCTTGCGCGTCGTCGGGGAGGAGGGTCAAGAAATTGTCAATCATGGCAACAGAAGGGACGTCAAGGAAATATTTCGTAGGAGTTGTCAAACTAGGCGAGACAATCCGGACGTTTTGACCTTTTGTTGGGGTGTCATGGGGCGTTCCAGATGCCACATCACCGTTCTATGATTATGTCACACTACAAATCCCATGGCGTTCATATTCAGGTCCAACGCTGGAAATTTGTTGGCAACGAAAACATGTCAATATTGGGCAGAATTTGTGTCGTCTGATCCTGTCATAACGCAATACCACTAGCTGCAGCTGTACATGTTTAGGGCTCCAAATATCTGTAGCTATACACAGATTTGTACTAGCGAGAAGCAGACAATGTAGACTGAACATATTTTATTAATAATTATATTATTATTAAATGTGAACTGTACCACTAGGTCACTGCACACACTGAAAAAAAGAAAAACCCACACAAAATAGAACAAGAAGTCAGTGAACTTCTGTCTACAGTTGACGGACAGCCACATCTAGTAACATGTTATCAGATTTACTTGTTCAGAAAATACTGGACAAAATCAGAATCTACTACAAAGACGGGACGCAGTGCGAATCTGAGGTGCTTGATTATAATTCCCAAAAGATTCTTTCAATAACTACGAAGAATGCTCATTTAAAGATGATAAAAATCATGCAATAAACATACAAAATATATATTTTTTAATTAATCGAGAGATCATTTGTGGAGACGCCAGCAGAGAGACGCTGAACTGAGCACAGTGTGTGGACTGAAAAATCAATAAAAGCATATTTCTTTTGTGACTTTCAGCCGGGTTCGTCTAAATCTATGGCAGAAATAGGTCTTCATTTTGGAGATCAGTAAGGCACTGTTTAGGTTGGGCTATTGGAAGAAATTAACTGAATGAATGAAAGAATGAAAGGAATGGAATGACTTTTGACTGAGATACTACACCATATTGCACATGCCGTAATAAAATGATGCAAGTTAAACGCCAGTAACCATTTTAAATAGATCAGGGCAGGTCTTGTCGGTCTCTTTTCAATCAGTCCCTTTGGGGCTTTAAACTTACTTTACTTTTTAAAAAATTATTTAATTTGTAAATAAGTCATACAAAGTAACTGGTCAGGGTAAACAGTCAAAAGATACCCAGAAAAATATCGAACAAAGTGACGAAAAGCAGCATCAAAATTACACTTTAAGCATGAAAGGAACAGAAGAACTCTTACCTTAACATAAGATGGCTGTTTCTCTAAAATAAGGTCGGCAACTTTTTTTGAAACCTACACGAACAGAAAATAAAGCAAAGAGCATCATCACTATGGTGAAAAACCTAAACTGTTTTAATGAACACTTATTTTCACCACAAACAAAACAGCACACGCACATCATCTTCCACACGATGGGGGAACATTTGTAAAAGCAATCCAGTCCAGTCCTGAGGCGCTCTAGGTCTCAAAGTGGGGTCTGGATTATTTTTTTTTTCCCTTTCAGCTTAAGACGTCACTAGCTATAAACAGAACCCCTGCCCTATAGCCTATAACGGAGTCTGAGATGGAGTACCTGCTACACATTTCACATGATCAAAGTGTTTACAATGGGAAATTCAGTAACACATGGTGTACTACCATTATCCTGATGTATTAAAAATTTTAATGTGGACTTTTGGGCAATTTCTGAACTTGTAGTCAGCAGTATAGTCTATGTACCAAAAGGGTACTGTAGGGAAAAAGTTATTTTTAATGGCTTCTTGGCCTTTTCTAATTCCATCCCATCATGGCAGGGAATGAAGCTTAGTATGCATTAACGCCATTATGTTGGCTATGTGAAAGCAGAAGTGGGTGGACTGTGTAGATGAATGGCATGGTGAATTCTGGGCATATATCAGGACCGATCCTCTTGACGGTCAGCACAAAAGGTCTTCAGGAATATGGCAGAAAATTGAAATATCCACACTCTGTCAATACAATCCAGATGGAAATAAGAAAATTCAAACCTGATACTTTGGACATTATTAGGCATAATTATATGGTCACTGCTATAGAGGCATGCCATGTGGCAATTTAACATTTCCTTTTACTACATAATGGTGTTTGGTATGAAATGGTAGTTCTCCTGTTCAAATTCAGATACTAAACACAAACGCCTAGTGTATACATACTGCTAAAATAAAGAGTACTTTATACCACAGCACTGTAAAATTCTTGGTTCTGATTGGTCAGGTGGTGTTATTAACAGCGATTGACAGGTTTGTATAGGTATTATTTGTACAGTTTTAGTGTAGTAACTGTAACTTCATGTGAAGCTGGGCCACATCACATCACCATAGCGTTGATTATTTTCCTGTAACAGCACATGCCAAAACGTTTTACTCTGCACATAGTGAATAGTACAACCTCCAAGCGATCGAGAACACAAAATACCTGGTTATGGAGTGTTTGAACCTGGAAAAAGAGACCAAAATGGATTCGCTGAAGACCTGGAAAGGGAAATCGCTGCTGTAGAGCGTTCGGTTAGAGACCTTAGCAAACATGATCTACATATACAGAAGGGAACTTAAAACCCTTCTCTTTCCAGAAAATGAAAGGTCATTTTGAAAGACATCAACGTAGGCCTGTGGCTAGTGAAGGGGACACTTTATTCTGAGAAAACTAGTCAAGCGTTATCTTCCAAACCCATGTAATGAAGTGACATGTACTGGTGATAAAGTTTGCTTGGATGGATAGTCTGAACATTGAGGTAGGACGTCTTGTGGAAGTGTAGATCACTGACAGGCTCACCCTCAAAGACTGAGTGAGCAACATGGCAGCTGGGCTACACAACGCAGGAGTGATGGTGCTGTGCGGATGACAGACTGACATGAGAGGAAGCATGTCAGGACAGATACCACTGTGCACAGCTCAAACAGAGTGGCTGGGAAGTGAGAATTATGGTGTGTAGTCGTGTGTGTGTGTGTGTGTGTGTGTGTGTGTGTGTGTGTGTGTGTGTGTGTGTGTGTGTGTGCACGTGTGACAGAATGAGAGAAAAATCAAGCCAAAAAAAAAAAAAAGAAAGAGACTGAGAAACCAATAATACAAATCAAGGTTATAATTCAAATCTGAATCAGTTGTACCCTTTAAAGAGAGATGGTTAAATTCCGGATAAAAACAAACCTCGTTACACTATTCATCGTTCATGTTTGTACAATAATTTGTCACAGCTGAACAGGCTGAAGAATACATACGCGGTAGTGCGGAGAGCATATTAGGATTAATCCTGAAACTAAGTTCAGAGACTCACAAAGAAAACATTCTTTAGACCTAGTTTGTAAACATTCCCGTCCCTGTGTTAGTCATGTGAGCTGTTACTATAGATGCGATAACGTATTAGGACGATTGCGTTAACACAGACCTGGGATTTGAATTACCGACTACACTACAGTCAGAGCTGCCTTTATAGAAAAGTAAGCAACACATTCTGACCTATCAGAATGGAGAATTAAACCGTGCTCTGGTACAGAGAGATAACCAAGGGAACAATGTTTTGGTTTTGGCTTTTTAATCTTCTCTGCATCTGACAATCAGGTTGTTAATTAGAAAGCAAGAGTAATTAGAAGCAAATTAAACACAGCATGCACCACCACCCATTCTGGTCTCATGGATATATCTCCCCTGTGCTGTACATGCACAAAACCTCTGCCTTCTTTGACAAATGCTTGTTCTTATAAGGACAAACAATTTGGTTAGAAATAAAACTTAGCTTTTCCTTAAGAACACATATGCAGCCTCAAGCGCACATCCATAAGTACCGGGACAATAGGAGCAACCATTAGGCCTTTCATCGTTGATCGCTAAAGGCAGATCGATTCCCTTTCATTGCAGACTGGATTTGAGGAGTGGTGTGCAAGTGTGTGTGTGTGTGTGTGTGTGTGTGTGTGTGTGTGTGTGTGTGTGTGTGTGTGTGTGTGTGATTAGAGTAGATAGGCTGAGAGACGAGACCGTTACGACAGCAGGGCTGATCTGTGTTGAAAACACAGAACTATTCTTATTCACTGCTCTTTTTCAGTTTCTCCGGTCCATCAGCTTTAATCAGTTTGCTTCACCTGTGCTAATGGCTCATTTCGTCACACAAAGGGAAACTGAAGGATTTGCGCAGGCGATGCTCAGCATGCTAAAATATCCTCAGTACAGCGAATGCTCGGATTCCAGACTGATCTGATTGCGAGTTTTCAGCTTACAGACTCTCATTCAGTCATCTCACTGAAAATTTTATAAATCATTGATTCGATGTCGTGGAACTTCAACAAAACAAAGCCCGCCATCCCGAAGACTTTTCCATGTCGGAAAACTTAAAAGTTCCAGCTTTACTTCTGACTGTTAGAAAGCGCTGACACTGGAAACTCCTTCCAAAGGCATGAAAAAAAACCTGACTTACATTAAGCTTCACCATATCAACAATTCCACACATTCTGTAATCCGTTTATGTGGCACGTCTTCCGTACCAAGCTCCTGAGTAAGCTGTTACTATAGCGACTATAGCATTAGAATGAATGTATTAGTCTAAATGTATTAATCTGTACTTGTAGCCTGCACTACTGTCGGAGCTGCCGTGACAGGAAATCAATCAACACCTTCACACCAATCTGAAAAATAAAGACTTCAACAGTGCCATTATACACAACACAACCTAAACAAACTAATCATGTGGAATCGCTGAATCAATACAGATAAGAAAAGATTGTGGACAAAACAAACTTTTGTAGAGAGTGCCTCAGGAAGAGCAATTGCAAAAATTAAGCATTAAAAAAAAACAAACAAACAGAATAAAGAACCAATGAAAACTAAACAATCCATCCTGGTCTCTAATCTGCCCACAGTACCAGGCATGTGCAACCCGTGGATCATCCTGAAGCAACAGCAAGACCTTGTTTGTTCTTTAAAGACACATGTAGCACGAGCGCGCACACACCTAGCCTAGAGGGTGACAGACGGTCCTGTTAAACATCATGGAGTATGATAAGACGGGCGCATCTGTTGAGGTTTACCCGTGTAGCATGTACAAGAGTGAAGCTACAAGTTAAATAGTCAGATGACTGATCCCTAAGGTGTTACAAAAATGTCGACAAATCTGTAAAATAAAGCTTTAGGTCTATGCTGCCCCCTAGTGGCACAGACAGGAGGAAAAAAAAAAACTCCTGCTGCTGAGATTTGGGTTCAAGATCCAGTACAAAGTGGATCCTAGAGAACGCGTATGGTTCATTTTATACGGTACAATATGATGATATAATTTCGATATCGTGATAAAGTCACAGAACGCTTTTCTGAGTTATCTGGATTCATTTTATTGCATCATGTATATATATATTTTTTAATAATTAGGAACTGATTATAAGCAGAGATCTGTACTTTGAAATCTTAAATTCTGAGTGGGTTTGTTTTTCTTTTTTAGTATTCAAGGTTTTATTTATTTTTTATAAAGAAAAATCAATTAGAAAAATACATCTAAAAAATGTTTATTATATTATGAATCTGTTTATTAATAAACAAATGTATTATTATTTTAGTGATAGTATAGTATTGCCGGGTGTGTTCAAACCAATAGATCATAAAATGACCTATTATGAATATTTGAGGATGAGAATCATGAACATTTTTCTCTCATATCTCTATAAATCATATAGTGATCACAAAAAAAAAAAAATCAGAGCTGAGCTCTCTATACAGCTAAGATGAGGAGTTTAAAAAGATAATGAAAGCTGAAAAGGACAAGGCCACATAAAGAAACCCGTAGTCCAGGATAAGCAAGCAAAATGTAAGTAAAGGATATAGGCAAAATGAAACTTAGAAGGCACTGTAATGAGTGTAAAAGTTTGTATCCCTCACGAAAGAACACATTAAACTCAACGGGCCAAAGCTGCGGATCGAACCGGGGCGCCGAGAAACGGCAACGTTAAACTGTGCCAATGTGCCTCTATTTTCAACATATCTACAGAAAATAGAATTGGAATACAAAGTAAAAAATTAAATATGGCAAATCAGCAGAGAAAAATGCTGCCCCGACCTGATTTGAATATTGCAACGGCGAGGATTTTCACAAACATGACATTTATAAGGACAAATGCTGGGCCTCCATTCACAAACATTACATTCAACAAGAGAATTAAACTTGAACTAATATCATTTTGTTCATTTTCCACCCACTATTAATATCTTGCCATGAAATATTTCACCATTTTCTTCCTTTTTCCTACAGCGTATGCTATAGAGCAATATTTTTGCTGCTGTGTTTTGAAGCTTTAGTAACACCGCATTTTGTGGAATTGATGTAAATATCCATCAAACCAAATTAAGTCATTTTAAAACCACACATACATAGCACTCAGCAGAACTGCACACTCAACAATTCTGCTGAAGTGGCAAGGAAAGGGCAAAACATCAGATGAAATGAAATAAAACATGGTCTGTTTGCATTACAAGGAGAGACTGAAGTCCTGCATAAGAAACACCCGGTGTTCTGTTCATGCAAGGGAAAAAAACGCTTGCCTCGGACGATGCAGAAGAAGTTGAGGGCAGTTAAAAGCAAAGTGGCCGTTCAAGGAATTGGTGAAGAAATATCTGGAACTGATATTTACAACATTTTTTTCAATAAATATCTTAACGTGCACTTTTCATGCCACATTTTATTCCGATAATGAACGCACGGCATGGCTTTTGCTGTAAATGAATTGTCAGAGTTGCCGTGAAGGGTGTACAAACTTTTACACTTGACCATATTTCAGGGTCTTGGCCACCATGGACACCATTATTACGTGGCTACTATCAATTTTAAGGCTCTTTAACAGTTTTCAGAATACTTACCGTCCTTTCCGAAAGTATTAACACGGCAAGGCCAATGTTTTTCTGTACATTAAAGTCGTTTGAATTTGAAATCAAAAGTCAAATGAGATTATATAGATCTATATATCTAGATGTGTCAAACAGCTTAGAACATCACACCGTTTATTTGAACCCACCCATTTTTCAAGAGATCATAAATATTGGAACATGACTGACGGGTGTTTCTTGTTGCCCAGGTGTGCCCTGTTAGATCGATTGTTAATCAATAGTACGGATTGGCTACACTTTGCTTGAGCCCCGAGTTTCACTTGTGTGAAAAATGAAAGGCCAGAGAGCTGTCGACGGGAGAAAAGAAAACCATACTGAAGCTGAGAAAAAGAGCAAAATGGATTGCCATTGCACAAGAATTGGGCTTAGCCAATACAACAATTTGAAATGTTGGGAAAAAAGAAAGAAACCACTGCTGTACTAACTACTGGACAAACAGGTTGGTTAAGGAAAACAGCAGCAGGTAATGACGAACATTGTGAGAGTTGTGAATCAAGTATACTTAAATCAACACTTACAGCTGCTTGCTGTCTCTTCAGCTTATCTCTGTACTCTTCCAGT
The DNA here is from genome assembly GCA_030068235.1 of Notoglanidium macrostoma. Lineage (NCBI taxonomy): Eukaryota > Metazoa > Chordata > Actinopteri > Siluriformes > Auchenoglanididae > Notoglanidium > Notoglanidium macrostoma. The sequence continues at coordinate 21,222,291 of JAQQZR010000023.1, read as the reverse complement.
TCCTGCAGGTTCAGATCTGGAGGAAGTTTCTGCAAGAACACAAGTGCGCACACACAAACGCAAGCATATCAAATTCAGTACACTCAACTTACAATGTTCTGAGGGGAAAAAGAAAATTAAAACAGCAATTATCCAAATTTCGGCCCAATTTTAATCTACCTCCCAATGGACCTTCTCAAACGTTTTGAAAAATGCTGACATGCGCAAAATTCCCAATCTAACATTTGATGATTGACCATGATTCTGAAGGACGTTTTAAGTAATAACGTGAACCATTTCCCACATAAATAAACATAAACTCCAAATAAAGGAAGCAGGGCGTGAACAGGAGGAATTACTTTCCCCTCGCCTGTTCTCATACGTTTACAACGCAGCTTGCGAAGCATTACCAAATCTAATGAGATTTCACACCCACAATAAATGGATAATCCATCAATCCTGGATTTGGCTGCAATCCTCATCTCCGAGTTGCCCGACTCGGAGTGTGTCACAGAAACGCAGTTTCAGGGTTCATGCTTCCTGCTCATCTGATTGAGAAGGTTATGGCTTCACTAGTGCCTTGAGAAAGAGTGGTAGATTTCAGACTCAGCAGGCGGTCCGGGGACTTAATAGGTGTTAAAGTGAGCAGACGCACCTCTAGCTCATACTTCACCATGTCAGTTGAGTCGTTAGAGAAGTACACCTCCTCTATGCTGTCGATGATCTCCTGCTCGGCCTGAGGATCAATAGGCTGCTCTCTCAGCTCCCTCAGCTCCTCCTGAGAGACAGACAGAGAGAGAGAGAGAGAGAGAGAGAGAGAGAGAGAGAGAGAGAGAGAGAGAGAGAGAGAGAGAGAAAGGATGAACCAATGGTTATTCAGTGTCGGCATTATTTTCTGGCATATGATTCTGGAAGAAACACAGCATTTCCCTTGAAACTGTGGTCTGGTGCACCATTTCTGTTCATAAATTTGTCTGTGTTTAAGACTGCCACTAAGCACTTAATACTGCTACCCTGAGGGGAAACTCCTTATGGATCTCCGTAAGGATTAACACAGGCACATCAATATCCGTAGAAAAACACAAGCAGACAGAGGGCTTTGCAGACTTTGAAGAATGATGCTGGGAAGCAGACCTACATGATGCAACTCTTTTTTTTTTTTTTTTTTTTTTTAAACACCACACACAGGGGGTGAGATGAGCATGGCGCAAATGGAGTCAAAAGCAGCGCCCTACCACTTCTACCCCTTTCCAGTCTGGCAGAGTGAAAGCACAGCACAGTTTAGAGCAAGGAACATCAACTGCTGAATCAAACCAAGCACACAAGTGTTTCAATACAGACTTTAAAGAAATGAATATAGTAGCAACCTCTTAATTTTTTTTTGTTTTAACATAAACTATAGGAAGGTTCTGTAGCAGATCCATTCACTTATATTAGATTTACCCAAAGGCCACTTACAAGGTAAGGGTTTGCACAGATTTACCCCCCATTCAGCCTAGGATTTACCCCCTACCCTCATTTACCCATTAACTCTGATGAGTTAATTGACAGCATGACTTTCCTTTGTTGATTTGAATGTGTGCTTTGGGTCACGGTTTTTCATCTTTTCATCTTCAGCTCAATAGCAGACACCTGCTAGTTGAAAATGACTGGTATTTGTAGCTTTTCATGCTTCCCTCCACCTTGATAAAAGCCCCGGTTCTGGCTGAAGAAAAGCAGCCCTGAAGCATGATGCTGCCACCACCATGCTTCACCTTGGGCATTTTTGTGCCAAACATTTCTTTTTGCAGTTATGAAATGCTTATAGCTTTTTGAATTATCATATTCAGACCGGGTGATTTGGTCAGACTGTATATATATGTATAGTACAGACAGATTCTGTATAGCCTCCCTACCCCACAGCCCAGACACGTGAAGAATACAAGAGATTGTCGTCACATCCAGAGAGTAATCATTACTTGTCAGATGTTCCCGGCAGCCTCTCTGGTAAGTTTCTGTCTTGTTCTTTTGTAAAAATTTGGATGGCCGTGCTGTTCTTGGTGATGTCACTGTGGTGCTCCATGTTCCCCATTTGTTGACGATGGTGCTCACAGTGTTCCGTGGTACAGCTAATGTCTTGGAAATTCTTTTATACCCCTCTACTGATATCACAAGTGACAAGTGGTATATCACACAGGCTTTGTAAGCTCATAGAGGACCGTGGCTTCAGCGGTCAGATGAAACCAAGAATATGAAAAGAAAAGCCTACAAAAACAGCTGGTCTTTAGTTGGGATAATCAGAATAATTTCATTGATGACAGCTGAATGGTAATTATTTTTGAACATGAGATTGAATGTGAATGGTTCATTCTGAACACAGCTACACCCCCAATTACAAAAGCATGTACACATTTATGCAACTAGTTTGTTACTTTAGTTTTCCCTAAAAGTTTGTGTTTTTCACTTAATTTTTATACATTGTAATTTCACATTAAATGAAAAATGAAAAATGAAAAATGGGCAAGCTTCATTACAAATTATGGCCAAATTATGACCAGACACCTGGATCAGAGCAAGCCAAGGCAGATGCCCTTTACACAACTCATATTTTCGCTGGATGAAAGCTGGTTTAATTGGTTCTGGTTGCCATGGCATCTGATCAATCTTAAAAAGTTCTGTCATGGCTTGGCCACAGAGAGACCTTGTTGATCAGGAGCAATACTTTTTCTTAACCCAGTTTTTACATCCAACCATTTTCAGTGATACAGAATACATCTCGGTAATTTCTCTCACTGCTATAAGCACTGACCAATGATGCCTACGGACTGTGAAATTTCAGCAAGTATATAAGTTTATTGCAAGCCATACTGTGCAACATGGATCTAATAAACTTGGGTATGACAAGTTTGATGTATGATAATACCTACTGAATTCTACGACACAAGTCAATATACAAGAATAAAATGTCATCAGCGTGTCATCCATCTGTGCCATTATAGTTGGGTTAGATGCCAGTGCCACATAGATCAGTGCTCCATTTCATGCTGCATTCCCATTGGTTGGTTAGTAGACAAATGTTGTAACAGCAGCCACATTGTGAGATGGATGGGTCAGAATTTTGTCCCAGGCTATCTTTGCTTGCAAGACTATAAACAATGGTCATCTAGAACAGCTCGCACAGTGCAACAAAGGACCACCGTTTTGTAGCCAGGACACAAGACACTGCCATGTTTCTTTAACATTAGTCATTTTTCTTCTGGGACAGCCCAAAATCGCAGCGTATACCCACCATAAAAGAGAGAATAAATAGCGAGACAATAAGCTGTGTGAGAGAAATGTGGACTGTTATTCAGCTTGCCTCTACAGATAATTACAGGTTTCCTGCTGTTCGTTTTATGTGAATCTGTGACATTTGTTTGCAATTACGCACACTTTTTTCAGTCTCGTCTTTGTTGTCTGTATATTTCTCCATTTCCGAAGGATAGGCTTCATTGCTGGTAATGATTTTCCCAAAACAATTTTATAACCTTCTCTGTGCTTATTATTTTAAAGAGCTATTTACGTTTTCATCTTTGTTTCCCCAGACACCATTGACTCTTAACTTGGTAAAAAGTTGTTGACTGTTTTAAGTCATTAGGCACCTTAATGAGACCCATTCAGATACAAATGACATTAATTAGAGAATGTCATAGGGGTGCAAAGTTTTAAGATCACTGCTGACTTAATTGCATTAATATTTAAGTCTGTTGAATTAATATTGACTGTGCAACATGGGGGGTGATCTGGACACTCGGGTGTAACTGAAGCCCTCTGGCTTTAAGACTCCGACAGGATAGTGAGCTCTAGTAGCTGTTCCCAGACTACAAAAAGGTTTGACTGATCGGCCCGTTTATAGATTTTGACTAGTGTTTACTAACGCTCGTTGACCTATTTTAGTCCAGGCGCAGCCTGTATAAGGATACAAATTATTAATCGGTAAAAATACTGCAACAATATAAAAAGGGAAGCCTGTCAGAAACGAAGACAGCAGAAAGTAAACATGTACCGCACAAGATGATAGATAAAGGCTTTTTTTTTTTTTTTTTATAAGCAAGGAAGCCGGAGCCAGCACAAAAATGAACAAGGAAATTCATTTCCAAAAAGTCAGATTTGTGAGCTCCACTGCCGGGAGGACAGAGGTGCATGTCTTTGTCAATAGCAGCCGATTTCAGAGTCATTTTTTAAACTGTGCTGAAAAACAAAAGAAGCAGTCATGAGGAACATCAGTCGAACTGCTATCTCAGGTCACAGCCAAGAGGCACCAGGCCATATTTCCTTGTCCAATAAGAACAAACAATTGTGGGAACAAAGAGCCCCAAGACAGTTCCTGACGGTCAACTCAAGTCTCATGAGAGAAACAGCCTGGACACACGTCTGCAGTGACGAAGCAGCGATTTCCCCAATACGCGAGCCAAGCTAATGCAACAGCAGTACACAGGAGAATCCAACATGACAAAGCACAGGTATAATTTACTCCCTTCAGAGCGATGGTCCTCGTTAACCCCATCTTACACTCTCGCCTGAAATAATTATGAAGCTACACACCAGCGTATGATAGTAAAACAATCTATATCACACTGTAAATATGCATCATTGTACAAATTTCCGTATAGAAATATTTACGTTTTTCTTGGTTTTCCAACCTGTTTAATTTTGCAAGCTGTTCTGGATGAGAGCACCTGCCAATTGCCCTAATTATAGATGTCAACCATCTTGAATATGCTTGCAAAATGTACTGACATGTTTAAAAATAATGTCACACAATGGATAAGTAATATTGTGAATTATCCAGAGCGTATGACTATTTACTAAGAATTCGGAAAAAACACTACAAAGTGGCTGGGACACGGAGTGCACGACACAGCAAACGGGAACCGATTCAGACTCAGATGTCTTTAACCGTTCTCGTTTGATGACATCATCTCGTTGACCCTAGCAGGGCGAGTGTGGAGGTGTGTTTGCGGCAGGGGGGAGAGGACGTTTTGGGTTTAATGCATTTATGTGCAAGAGACAGGAGGGTTTGAGGAGAATGAGTCATCATTCAGAAAAAGAAAGAGAAATACACTAAGAAGAAAGCAGTGATGTGTAAATCCTTCAGGCGATTGACTTCTGCTCATGACTTCAAAATGACTTTTCCTTCAGATATGCTATAATCTTTAGAAGGTAAGAAGTCTTCTCGAGATGTTTGTTTTAAAGAAAAGGTGCACAAGTCAAGTTTTCCCATCGAGAGAGGTTCACGGGGGCCGCGCTCAATTTTCATTCTAAATGTAGATGCACAAATTACAGTGTGATGCCTCGTAGATAAACACTGTCTTTCAATGTGAATACCTCTCATCCCGCCGTTCCCCATGCACAGAGGAATAAGCATCTATGTGCACATAAAAGGCGCCGTCACGTCTGTGAATCAATCAAAGCCTGAGCTGTTAAACTCAAGTGCTATTAAACACAGCCGATCAAAAAAAATACGACCGTGTTCCGTTTCATTTAAAAGAACAATAAACGAGAGTGTTGAGATGAGAAGCGAGGGAATGACAATGCGCTGCTCCCCTACGATTCACGGCTGTCGTGCTTATGCGGGCCGCCCTCTGTCAGTCATTCACAGCCTTGTGAGCCCAAGTCACCTGGACAGCTAAGTGACTGCCGTTCGGCTTGGTTTGTTTTGCTTTGGCTGTTTTTGGCATCTCAGGCTCAGTTTTCTGTTTCCGTCATAGCGAATATAAACCCGTCTTAGAAAACCAACTATACACCCAGGATCTAAACTACTCTTATTTGTAATTTATTATTTACTTATTCATCAGTGGTAAATAATTAAAGTTTTACTGCTGCATTAACTGTTTAACTGAATTTTAATAAAACACATGACTTCAGTGCCATCTACTGACCCAAGAACAGGGAACTGTGCAGAAAAGTCAGTTCAGGGATGAGAAATCTGCTTGCAGTATGTTGATATTATATATATATATACAGGGAGTGCAGAATTATTAGGCAAGTTGTATTTTTGAGGAATAATTTTATTATTGAACAACA
>JAQQZR010000023.1:21180477-21207977 GCA_030068235.1 Notoglanidium macrostoma | reverse complement strand
GTGATGAAATATAAATCCAGTTGCAGATTAGCAGATCAATGCAGCACACCAAGTTTCAGCTCAAATTGACTTTTGGTTCCTGAGAAACAGTTATTTGGATTGAACTCCACTTTGAAGAGGACCTCAGAATCTCCTCATTTATATGTATTCCAGGATTTCTGCTTATCCATGCAAGCTGTTTGAATAAATTATGCTCTGCCTCATTAGAATTGATTGAAAGGTTGTTTACAAATATCAGCATGTTTTAGATCGTTATCGAGGTTCACATTCTGCTCAGTATTTCACGAAAGCGGGTTTTGCATATTGTGCAAAAAAAAAAGGCAAAAAGATCAAAGTGGTCAGAGCAAAATGGGTTTTGGAGCTCTTTTTGGGGGAACCAAAAAGTTTGGGAGTTTAATTGTAGGAGCCACAGTTCATGAACCTAAATGTGCACCAATTGAGTCCATCTCACTTTCCTGGGTGGTGTGAAGGTGTACAACCCACTGATCAAGTTTCGTGTCTCTAGGAAATACGCTTTGGTCTGCGTGATTAATTTTATAGGAGAGAAATATGAAGAAGAAGAATAATAAGAAGAAGATGATGAAGTAAGATCAATGTTGCTACTACTAAAAAAATAACAATAACGATCATCATCATCATCAATTGCTCTACACAGCCTGCAGATGGCAGCAATACTCAGATATTGAAAAAACTTTAAACAGACTGGGGTTTGGCTTCCATCAACACATTTATTGGCTCCAAACATGAAGTGTTACTATTCTACGTTACATAGTTGGTTGTTTTTTAAATATTTATTTGATCATGGAAAACCACCTATAATACAAAATTGCAATATTATATTATTGATTGAAATATTATTGATGATGCATGTGCTAATTTCACCACATTTTAGTAATGTGCCAAAAGACAGTTCAACATTTGAGTCATAATTAAGTTAAAAGAATGTAAACAAAAATTTAAAAGAAACAATTGTTTGGTTTTCAATATGTGTGTTAATAATACATTTTATGCAAGTAGCATTAGAGTAATCAACACACCGAGCAATAAGGAAGTCAAGCTAATCTCATGTTAAACAGCAGGTCTAATACTCACAACCTCATACAAAATAATGTATATGTGTATTAAACCACTACAGACACAATAAATTAAGAATTAATGAATGAACAAATAATTTAATAATTAATTAAAGTGGCTCAATGACTTACCAAAATATTAAATTTGAAACCGAAAGAAGCTATGTTTATGATATTTGCAATTTTTGTTTTTATAGGTTTAAATATAGAAATATGGTGGTTTCAAGATGTTGCACATAAGTTATACTGAACATAACACCAACCAAATGTACAGATTTCACATCACTGTCTATAAAGCCAATAAATCATTGCTGCTTATGATTATCATAAATTATAAATTAATGCTGTTTATAATTAAGTAATTAATTATTCATTGTGAGCCTTTATATAAGCTCTAATAATGGCTGATAAAGCTTTAATAATATGCTATAAACAATCCCTTGATAACCCAACACAACATAACCATGAATGGTAAGAAATACACAGAATGGCGAGAAGCGAGACTGGGGCTGCTGATTTGGTTCTAGGCCAGACTGTAGAGTCATGCAGCCTATCGTTGACAGTCATGTCCATTGAGTACACAAAGTGAAACGTTACCTAGGTTTGATCTCCATTTTGGCTGATATTTATAAGTCATATCAGTGACACACCCATATCACAATAGTGATTAAGAAAAATGTGTGAAAAACAAGTGTAAATGAACAAGAACACAGTTGAACAGTAGGGCATTACAGACTTAAAAAAAAACTTTATGAATAGAAATTACAAATGCAGTTGCCTGTCTAAGTGTGTGTGTGTGTGTGTGTGATACTTTGCCCCACTACATTCTTATTATGTCATCATGGAGATCTTGTGATATAATGCATTGATCAGCCCTAATCACAGTTTCACTGTTGCTTTTGAAAGCAACTACCAAAGTAAGCCGCTGATAATGATATCATATATCAAATATCATGTTTGTGTAAAATAAATGCCTTTGTCCTATTCATTTTGCCCTATGGGTATGCAAACTTTTGCACTTCACTGTACTCGTTTCAGCTATCATATGAAACAGTGACTGACAGTGTCACATGACTGTAAACTCATCTGTTTGCCTGTTGGTTGTTTTTTTCCTGTTAAAAACAGTTACTGTGAACTAAACCTCCCCTTTGCACAGATGCTCCAGGAAGCGTTTACACTAAACACACTCTCAGAAGCAGTGACATGCTGGTGTATTTGTGTGAAAATGAGTCTTCATAAGGAAATATAGTTTTAGATGACTATGAAAATGATTAGAAAGATGACATAAATAAAATTATAGTTACTCAAATTTTGAAATTTTTTCTTCCAACACAAGTGAAAAAACACTATTTTCTCTCCAAAATGTCAAAATTTATTGTCAAGAGATTATTTTCAAAAGTGCAGAATTGTTAAGCTTACCTTACTGAACATAGATGGATGAATGAATTATGTTTCAGGATATTTCAGCCCAAATACAGACTTCCTGTACCAAGAGGTTAAGATTTGCTCATATTTTAAGTGGATAATGACCTCAAAAACAGAAATCCAAAGCAAAAAAAAATGAAACACAAAATTGGTGTTTTTGCAATGATCAAATTAAGTCTGTGGATTTGATGGATAAGGATTCAAGATACTCTACAAGTGTCTCCAGTGTAAGTCTGTTTATGGTAGACTTCACCAAATATTAATTGTGCAGATGCTAATAAAAAGCTGTGTGTGTTTCATGCTTGAAAAACTGTATGGTGTTTAAAAGAAAAAACTATATGGACAAAGTGTGTGTACATTCATATGTGCTTGTTAAAAATCCCAGGTCAGATTTAGATCCGCCCCTTTTCTTATGATAATCTCCACTCTTCTGGGAAGGCTTTACAGAGCATATCTGTGGAGATTTCTGCACATTCAGCCACATGAGCATTAGTGAGGTCTGATGTTGGGCGAGGTCTGGGGGTGCAGTCAGTGCTCCAGTTCATCCTAAAGGTGTTCAGAGGGGTTGAGGTCAGGGTTCTATGCAAGACACTCGAGTTCTTTAACTCCAACCTTGGCCAACCATGTGTTCATGGGGCTTGCTTTGTGCACAGGGGCATCATCATGCTGTAATAGGTTTGGGGCTCTTAGTTCCAGTGAAGGGAGATTGTAATCCTACAGCATTCAAAAACATCCCATACGATTTCGTGCATCAACCTTTGCCAGTTTGGAGAAAGCCCACATGTTTGGTGTGATGGTCAGATGTCCACAGACTTTCGGCCGTATAGTGCATTTATGTAAGAATTAGCAAGAGTTTTTCTACCTTTTCTATCTACTGCCCTATGAAGTGTTACTAAAAACTCATACTGGGGATTAAATGGTCATGAAAATCAGAAAACAGTGAAATCTTTACATAACAATAAGGAGAAACAATCCATGTTGTTTCTGGAGTAAAAACTATCGAATTATTTTTCAAAAGGAGATAATAGTGCTTTAGTTCCTGGTTAATAAAGAGAGTGACAGCACTGCTGATTTCCCTGTCAAATGAGGGAGTGGTTGGAGCTGCAGACAGTTGTTGCTGTAATTCCTCTGCTCCTCCTGCAAAGCACACAGTGAACAGATGGTCTCCCACCATAAAGCCTGCACACACATACGCATTATTCAGTTCGTAGCAGTATTATGACTCAGTTCCACTAAAACAACCATGTATACCAAAGTGCCTTTTAGTTGTCAGGATTATCAGTGCACCATATGTTGTGATAATAAATGAAATGAAAGTAAATTGGATCTGTTCTAGGTTGATCACTTGCCCTAGAAACATTGGCATCAGAAACTAGCTTGTTGAAACGTCTTAGATATAATGCCATAGTATTTAAAATGCGTCAGGATTTATTTTGTTAGAATAAACGTCATGGCTTAAGGGAAGAGCTCAGCTGGAGTCATGTCCTGTACCTTCTGTTGCTACTTTTGTCCAGATTGCTGACATGGCCTGAGGACAAACTAGTCCTAACACAATAAATAAGGAAGAAAACATGACAGATAATAGCATGCCCCAAAATGGATTATTCCTCTTACACACACATGTCAGCTATTTGTTCATTAATCAAAGTAAAATAGATTTTTTTATTTGCATTTATAGTTATTTAATATTATAGGATGTCCACAAAACAAGTAAATTCCTGTTATCACTTACATTATAGCAGCTACAAACAGTTGTTCTCTCACGAGCCTCCCTTTTTATCTCTTGCTTTAAATGAATAAAATTAAATTTGTCACCATTCAAGACCCAGAGCTGCTGTTACAGAAAAATAGTCAACACTTTTTCGGACCCAATCAGAATTGAGCATTCAACAGCACCATAGAAACTGCCAACATGCAACTGGTATAAATCTTTATTTTCAAAATAAAGAACTTTTTTTCCTCATAAACTGTGAATATTTGCAACAAATTGCATCTGCAATGTAATATACAGAGCATATCTGAATTTTTTGACATATACCACTGATTTAATGTCACTGCAGTGTGCAAAAATACAGTATTAGAATAAAAAACTTGCATATATTTACATGCATGACAGATGGAGCAGTGGCTAGTCTGCATTTGATATTGCTGTATAAATATATAAATACTCTCGGGTATCAGTTAAGCTGGTAATGTATAAACAGATATCGAAATTACATCATAATTATTGTAAAGCTTTTCAGATATCCAGTAATACCACTAAAGCTGAATGTCAATGACAAAGAAATAACGGTAACAAAACCAAGAAGAGCTATATACAAAACTGAGGGCCCTGGTGAAATATGTTGTAAATAAATATGTAGAAAATATCACCTTTGTGTATCATTGGATCTTAAGCATGATTACCACTTCATTAAGGGTCTTATATTATAAAATGTTAAAAGAGCAAAACCATATTCAAGTGATTCTAGGAAGAAATAAAGAAAGGATGGCATTGACCAGCATCGCCAGTGCTTTTCTGAGTGCGTTTTTTTTTTTTTTTTTTTTTGCAGAAACACTTCATCCCTTAATCCTGCATGTTTCCACTGAACTCGTCGCTCACTTCAGCAGACTCAGTGTCGGAGTTTCAGGAACATGCTTGATGACATCATAGATGGTGGTATGCAAATCTCGGGCTGAATCGAGCCGTGTCAGAGATCTGCACGATGCCTGGGGAACATGAAGAGAGCATTACAGAAAACCACCTAGCTACAAACTAGAAGTGTAACACAATTCTACTTCTCTATCAGTATCTGTATCTGTTTAGTGCTCCAAATATCTGTATCTTTATTTGGATTTTAATCCAAAATGGGTGTGACCTAAACTGGAAGTGTTTTTTAACTGGAAAAAAAACCCAAAAAAAACCCATAAGTATAAATGTCAACACTGTGAGCATGGTGGGGAAGTTTTGGCCCGAACAGTTCCTCAAACACAACTACATCACTCAAGTTAATAATTGCACTTAATTAGAGATGAGCGCAGGACTGTTTTTCAATCCTTTAATTCTACTTTTGTGGCATCCTGAGGGATCCCAGTACCAATGCATTCTAATACCAAATGCACTGTTAACCTTTTTGGCAAGCTTCCTTACCAAAAAAAAAAAAGATAATAGTGCACCTTCTATTCATATGTGTATTTGAATCTGTTTAGGTAGCATTATTTGTTCATTCTGAATAATGTATTTGTATTTGGTTACCTTGCCAATCTAAATAAAACAGACAGCACAGATGACTAACCTGCCTGGACTCCATTTTCCCAGGTATGGAAACAAACTCATAGATGCCAAAATCTTCAGTGGCATCCTCATGGCCTAGCAGAAGAGAATAATAAGGATAACGATTCATTGATGGCCTACATGTATGAACTACTGTAAGGGATCAGACTACAGTCACTAAACCTCAAGACGATATTGGACTAGAACTTATTCAAAATTCATAGAGAAATGAGTTTAATTTTAGTTATTAAATAATCCATGAACATTATTTACAGTAGTTATATGCTTGAAGGTAAACAATTAAACACCAACTTGAGGCTTTTGGGATTAATAGTATAGTGCCTTATTACATTTAAAAAAACCTGACCAAGTATTCAAGTCAGTCAATCATTGTCAATCAAAAAATGTTGGCAATCTTGCTATATATTCAATTTCTCTTTTTTAAAATTAAATTTCTTGTAGCTATTGTACATCTTTTGACATTTGTCTCCATTTTGTCCGTTTGTTGTCATTTTAAGGTTAATATATGTTATAATAATAATAATAATAATAATAATAATTGTAGTTTTTGTTCATATTATTAATAATATTCATAATATATTAATAATATTATTATTCAAATTATTGCTGTTTAATAATGACTTGTTTTCATTCAAACTGTTATTATTATAATTATTTTATTATTTGTTAGAAAAGGTGTTATTAATAATGTTGTTGTATTTTTGTTTGTAATAAATATTATCTTGTCTCTTAAGCTGCTTCTGCTTCTTAGACTTCTTATTATATACCACCTGTGCATTCACTACCTATTTACATGTCTATTTATTGCTTTCGCTTTGTGTGAAAACAAGCTCGCTACTTCCTCAGTTCCTCAGCAAACCACATACACCAGTACTGACCAAGTCTGTAAATGTACAAGACATCAGAACTGATGTCTTCCTACATCCTCAAATATTTATGGCTTACGCTGTACCCTGTATTATGGTTAAAAGTTTTGAAGCTGATAAAATGGCTGTAATACGTCTGTGTGAGCAGTAGCTATGTACACAGCACTGCTTAACAACACGCACTTGTTGTATTAGTGAATAAATCATGCAGGATTCTTACCTGAGCGATGTAGACCTTTCTGTTCTGGGATAGGCCTAAAGGGGGAGGGACCAAAACAGACATCATTTAACCAGAGTAATAAAGTAAATATGTCTCTCTGTAAATATTTAATCAAGCCCCAGTTTCGTACCTGCTGTAGATTTTCATGAACACTGTAGGAGGGAAAATATATAATTAGATATGGTCTCATAGCCATGTGAGGAAGTACTGAAAAATAAAACTTCCCCTTCTCATCAACTAGAGCTGATTTGGATAAAACCTGTACACCCAAGCCTGCTCATAGCTGCAGTCAAATTACAGAATAATTTGTCATTTGCTTAAACTCAAATCCCAGAACAGCTTGGCTGGGTTGTGGGTGAGACTTTCTATAAACATCCATACACAAATGAAAATATATAATACAATATATAATATATAATATAATAAAAACTATATACACATATACACAAAGAAAAAACCCACAGGCTGGGTGTAGATCAGAAGTACCTCTTTTGGGATGGCAGGACTTCCTGAAGAGCACAATTAGCATGCAGACAATAATGAGTAATGAGAAGATGGCGATGACAGTTAAAGAGGACACTGCAGTTTCCTCCTGGACAAGATTTTCTCTGCCTGGAAACAGATTCCTGTTTTTGTAAATTATTCTACATTATTTGACTATTTTCTAAAACTCTGTACAATAACTGACTATCAGTGTGGTTTATGGTGTCTGGAGAATAAAAGGCATGTAAATTAAACAGATCTTTCTAAAATATGCTGTAAATTTATAAAATAATATAAGAATACGAGTCTCTGATCTCTAAATCCCATTTTACCCTGCAGAGAGCTTTACTCGGGACATATGCATAAATACTTGTAATACGAGTGAAATCTGCATTAACTTTCTGATTTCCTGAATCTATGAAATGTAAATCTGAGATTAGCATAAAACTGGAAATTTAGATGCTGTTTAAAAACAACAACAAGCTCTTGGAACAGCTGTCAGCCTCTATTTACTTTTCATGCAACACAAATTTTTCATGAGGTATTGTGATATGTGCCTAGCAACTGGGAAAAAAAAGCGGTGGCCTTTGTTAGGCGTACAGCATGCTTATCAGATGCTCCATGTCAAATAACTGTAATCATTAGACATACTGAGCCATGGCTGAGAAATAATACCTCTTCATAAAAAGTCCAACAGAATATCCTGATAAACATCCAAATATATATCATCCCATTGTTACCTTTGCCAAGGTTGGCCACCACCAGCGTGAAGTGAGTCTCATCCTGTTTATTGGTGACATTGTTGAAAGCCCTGCATAAGAAATTTGTGGCATGGCCCAGATTGTGAGACGCCACCTCAAAGCGAGGGCCAGTCATAAGCACTTCTGTGCTGTTTTCATGGCTGGAAATCCACACACAGGTGTTGGGCGGATTCGAGTCAGCCAGGCAGTCGAAAAACACCATCTCACCCTGATTTACAGTGAACACCTCGCCAATTCTCAGACCCTGTTCACAGTTCACTTCCAGGTTGTAGGGGCCATCTGACAGGATGAAAAACTCTCATTAATATTAATCAGTAACAGCTCAAATTAAGATTCTCTCAACTTACAGTATGTACTATATTAGTTAACGCTGATAAACTATGAACTTAGGCATTAATACACGAGAAGTAATGTTCTCACTTATTAATGAGCATATTACTGAGCATGCCAGGAATAAAACAAACAGGGCATGCTGTTACAGGAAAATAATCAACAACATGGTGTGATGCCATTATATTCCCTTAAATATCCCTGTACTATTCTATAACATCACACCCCGAAGTGTACAACACAGCAATTTGGCAATTATTCCTTTTTTTATTTAATTATATGAATAACATACTTTTTTAATCCATTAATGTTGTGTTTGCAAAACAACTTACTTCATCTATGACATATTATATAGCAGCTATAAACAGTCTGTCCCTTACCAATTTCTTTCATGAAAGCCCTCTGCCCTTTCATGTGGCGGAAAACTTACTGACGGTTACAAAGCACTGAGACTGGAGACTCCTTTTACAAATGTTAAATAAATATCTCATACAAAGCTTCACCATATCAACAATCTTTTGGTTATTTCTTACTAAAGAAACAGTAATGTATTAGAAAGGGTATAATCATACAAACGTTGCGGCCAGAACTACTTTCAAAGCTGCTTTTGCAGAAAATTAAGTAAAATTAAGTAAAAAAAAAAAAAAAGGAAAAAAAAAACTAAGCCGAAGTATGAAAATTTATATTAACCATTTTTTGTTTGTTTGTCTGTCCATGAGCCTACAAATAGGAACTACAGCCTTCATTAATATGTTTGTAATGATTAACTGGTAGTTACTGCTGTTTACTAATGCAGTAAATAATCCAGAAACCTTAATATAACATTACCTGCTAGTCGTATATATAATTACATACAAACACACCAGGCCATAGCTTAATCAATTACAAAATGGCTTCCAGACGTCTCAGAATACCGAGGAACATGTACGCGCTTCCTCCCGAGCCATGTCTGCACAATGCATCCAATGTTTTTACTATTCTAATCTTAATAATAATAATTACTAATATTAATATTAATTGATATTTCTCAAAATTGTCTCAAATCTACTGCACGCTATCTAAATTTATAATATTTAAGCTACAAAATTTAATCAAACTACAGCCTAAATTCAGAGTGACCTTTAATTTACATCACATCTTAATCCTGCACATGGAAGAGGAGAGAAAAATAACTATTAGACACCTGCACCTTTCATTCATTCGCAAATTCTAGTCTTGAACTATGTAACACTGAACAGATTATTTATAACACTTCATAAAATCTAAAATCTATAAATATCCATAGCTGAGGTTTGACTGTTTTATAAAAAATGGCACCGCTAGTAATGTTGGTAAAGTGATCTGTCATGATTGGTGAGTAGAGGTGGATGCAAATGCAGAATTACATTTTATTAAGAAAAACAAACTGACAAAACATGGCATAACCATGACAGAAGCTTGACAAAGGAAGCGCACAAAAAACGGAACGGAGATTTCTGACAGGACTAAGAGGAGAGAAGTGAGAGGAATGCTTAGTTTGCATTTTCAGAAGAAGTCTTCAGCATCAGCTCTCTTTAACTGTCAGAGGTAAAGCTGTAACTGAACTTGTTACTCGAAGACTCAGGGAAATTCTAAGGGCTCAGGACTTTGCAGTTCTCCATAACAGCACACAAGAGAAAAAAGTAGAAGCTAGTGAGTGATTGACTGTTTATAGCTGTATTCACGTCTGCAAAATAAGCTACTTCCTTTTATCACTTATGGATTTTCTACGACAAAAACGCAACCCAATCATGTTTTATTGCTTACTTAGTATACCGAATTATTATTATTTTTATTTTACATTCCATAACCTCACCCTACACCACTAAGGACTTCCATCTGAAATCTGCTATTTCACAAGAACCCTACAATAACACAATGTAATGTAATAACAATGTAAATACTGATGTTAATCAATACTAATGTGCTTATTGTATGTACTCATGTGTAATACTGTACAGATGTGATATCACCACACAAACAACCTCTACAGTGTAAACATTAACCAGTTCTCATGCAGCAAGAGGAACTTATTTGACACAACCCAAAATGATTTACTACAGAATGTAACTGAAGAGGATTCATGAGAAAATTTTGAGGTACTGGGAGTGAGTCTAAATAATGTAGAGAAAGAGGGAACAGAGAAAAGCGAAACACTCACAGCACACACTGAGTTCCATGACTTTACTTCGGAAATAGCTGATGGGGTTTTTGACTTCACAGCTGTATTTGCCGATATCCTCCTTCTTCACTGGGCTAATGTACAGGGTGCTGTTGTTCTGCAAGAACACATGGCGCTTGCTTGGGTTGACTGGACGGTTGTTTCTAAACCACTCAAACTTGGGCTTCGTTCCTTTCTCCACAGTGCAGGTCAGAGTAACATTGTCCTGGTCTTCCACAAGGGTGCCTTTGGAGCTTTTCTCAACCACAGGGATGGAAAGAGGCACTAGAGAATACAATTACAATAAAACTCAGTCTAAATTGAGCTACATTAGGAGCAGGACCTGGTTGGATAAAACACATTGTATAAAAAGATAAACTTGATTGAAAAACACACTTTGGCTGTAATGATGTGTTCTTCGATCCAAGCATCCAAGTTTTATTATGTAATGAAATTCTTAAGTAAATTTTTACGTTTAAACCTCTTTTATCTACATGTTCACCTATTTTCATTTTGGTTAACCATTTTCTAAGTTACCCACAATGCCATTTGACTACCCATTGATTGTGATTTAGCCATTGCTTCAACTCTACCTAAAAAGAGCGATGCGGCAGCGCTTTAGTCCTTTCATCTGTCCAGATCTCTCATTTCCTCATCTGTACACTCTGCTCAAAAGTTTTAGCTTTCATACTAATACTGCCATAAACCCCATTGAGCTTGCTGCCTCATAAATTGCTAACTGGCTGTGCGAGAAAGGAAGCGTTCACTCGTGTGTTTTTAGGAGCTGACAGCAAAACCTGACAGTTATACTATAGGTTTGACATTGCTGAGTTTATTTTTATCTTTTATTAAGCACCATTATAATTGCGCTAGTAATTTCTCTCTGTGACATTGGCATGGTACACAGCCACTGATTTCTCACAAGAATAATGAAAGTACAGTATCAGCCAACAAATTAGCAGCTGAATGAGTAGCACATCACTATATTTCAATAAAGAAATATTTTATATTTAACATTTAATTTCATGGTGGACTTTTCATTGAAGGATTTTATGTTAGGTTAGAGAATGACTTGAGGGTCTTGCATAGAATCTGTCAACAGTTGCTCACTGAAATACTCATATTTATAGCAGTGACTGTATTGGTGTAGTAAAATTGCTGGTTAATAGAAATGAGGCTAAAAATAAGTAAATTGGGCTAAAAAAAAAAGTGTTTTGACAGAGCAGTATTCTAAAGCGCAAATTTAATTCTGCAGCAATAAAGAAAACATGCAAGTAAAGATTCAAGGGTACTTATTAGAACTAGGTCTAGACTGTTGCACAGTATATTTTGTTAGTATTTCTTCCAATCATGAATATTCATGTGATTCTTTTCTTCTAAAAGAAGTTAGAGCTTCCCAGGGAAAAACACCAAATTTGGCCCTCATCCCAACAAATAAACCCCCCTATATTTCCCAGAACAGTAGCTGAGCAGGTCTGTCTGTTCCAGCTAAAGGGCGGAGCTAACTATCCTGATCCAGAAAATTTTAAACAAGCATAAAATGAAGAAAGCTGAAAGATCAATTGCACTGCAGTATAGCAAATCACAGTTTTCTAAATTAAGCATTATGATTTCTACAGGTCTAGGAACATTTCACACTGTACCTATAAAAGATAATCATTTTGACAGAAGATGGCACCACAAGCATGCTCATTCAAAGACAGTCATTCTGAAGGAAGCTGAGTGTCAGGAAAGACGTACTATATCTAGGGGAAAAATTGCTATAATGGGGAGTTGCAAATAATACTATAAACTCTAAAGGATGCTTTCACAACTTTTTTTTTTTTTACAGAAAATGTGTTAGTCAGTGAAGCTTTTGTGCTAATATGAAAAAAGCAGATTACTCATACTCTATTCTAGCTAATATTGACTATCTAACTAATCTAGCTTGCTCTCTAGACTAGAATTGTATATATTATTGTTATCAGTAATTTATTTATATCTAGCGATGAGGAGGTCATCCCTGTAGCTCTGGAGACAGAAAATCATGAGCGTTTGAGCTGCTTGTATGATTCACCTATCTATCACCTACCAGTGAATGCCCCAAAATAGGTAAGTTGTTATAATATATATTATATTATGTGTATATATTCTATATATTCTATATCTTCAATCGTACATCTCATAAAACTAATTAACTAAGCAAAACTTTCACATCACCTGCCACATGCTCCAGTTCCGCGCAGTTTCAGTGGAGTGTGTGAACAGTCTCAAATATGGCCGCTGAGGACCGCACTTCCCAGCACCCACATACACTTTCCTGAGTAGTGATTGTTTGCACCTCTTTTGAGTTTGTTTGTAATTCACGGGACTTTAGTTCGCCTTGGATTTTTCAAAGTATTGTCCTGTGTTTTTGCCAGTATTTTACCAAGCCTTTTGTTTGTCCATGCCACTCTGGCTTATGATTCTGTTTTGTATTTTTGACTTTGATTCTTGTCTTGCCTTTGATAGTCCTGATTGCCCTGTTTTTGATCATAGCCTGTTTTGTGACTTTGCCTTTCGGAATATGTTTGTCTCCCTGCCTGTTTTATAAAATCCCTTTTCATTTACATCCGCTTCCCACCTGACCAAGGCAAATATTTCACTGGCACTTTGTTCTCCATTTTGGTTTTGCAACCAATCATGATGACCTGATCGGCTGTGAGGTTATAAATAAATGAATGAATAAATAAATAAATACTGTAGTTAAAATGTTGATATAATTTGGTGCTTTGCTATAAAGTTTTTCAACTTTTCAACCTTTTTCAACTTTTTGTGACAAAAACAAAACAAAAAACAAAAATCAGCCCCCTTCCCATTATTAGGATTGGAGGTTGAGGGGAAAAATTGGTATAACCAGATATTGAACTATTAAACTACTATAGAAGTTGAACTATTCTTACCATTCACTGTGATCCTCACATTCTTGGTAACAGTCTCTGATTCATTTTGACCAGTGTGGATGATGTTGATTGTTAGCTGGTAGTCTCCCTCATCTGCTTCCTCCAAACACGTAAAGTTCAGAGAGATGTTGGGTGGATTGATGCGCTCCACTGTTTCCTTCAGGAGCATGCTATGGATCACTCTGGTGTTTTCAAACGTCACCAGATGAATTTGTTTAGGGCTGATCTTAAACCAGGTGCCCTGGAACCGCACTCCATCTTCATTAAAAATTTTTTCCACTGCTACATAGAGCGGCTTGCCCTTGATCCCGTTCACGACTGAAGGCATCGAAATGAGCTCTCTGTTAGCACCTTTGAGACAGAAACAAAAAAAAGTCATATGCGTGAAACCTTAGCCAAGATTATTATGCTAGCAGCAACCACACCTATAAGTGTAAACGACTACTCATACCAGGAAAAACAACATGTAACGATTATAAATCTCAAAGATAATGACTCAAATATTATTCCTTCTGACAATCCAGTCTGTACTTTTTAACTTATTGTTAACTTATTATTAAAACACCCAGTCACATTAATCCTTAATATGTTGGGATGCCGCAACTACCCAGCTGTACGCATGAACTGCAAATTAGTCTCACGTTAAAGTTCATTACATTATATAATAACTGTAAGAAACATGAGTGTAGCAGCAAAATGTAGTACAATTTCATATGAATAAGGTTGTATAAAAAAGTTCAAGCTTCTTGCAATGCAAACTGATGTGTGAATTGTTAAAAAATATATAAATCAATTTCTAATTTTAGTTTAAAATCTTTCACTTTTTACTTTTAAATACTGTATGGGTACTTCTTCATTTTCATTCAGGCATAATTAAGGTTTTGACAAAATTCCTATGTTTTTACTTAAGGTTTGTTTTTTCGCACTCTGCCCACACCCAGAATGTTTATCTTTGATGCATTAGTGATACCTTATTAAGCAGTTTCCAACGGCCAGAACAAAGTAAACCTAGCGCACACTGAAACTCTCTCAAACTCTCTATCAGTCAGTGATCTTTCAACTCAAACCATGAATTTGCATGCTGCCCATTCAGACACAACAATCTGTACAGTTTCTGTTTCTCCTTTTAGCTTAGTTTTTTTTTTTTTTTTAAGTTTTAACCTTATTTGTCATGCATATGCCACACTGTAAAACACAACAAGCCATAATTCAGGGTCTTCATTAAACCCAAGACCCTAAAACCAAACTTGGCTGTCTGATGTTTGTCCACACGCTGCAGTTTAATCACCTCTGAAGTCTGATTCACTCGATCTGTCCTGTAACTGGCAACAGCAAATAGCAAATATTGACAAGCTATGCTGGATTATTGTAGCCAAACACGAGATCCTTTTTAAATTGTCGAAACTGGTCTTTGAGCAAACACTAAAAGCTGTGTGAAGGAACTGCTGGGTTTTAGATCATGTCACTCGTCTCCCATGTTAAAGAAACAGCCTTTACTGCTCTCAGAGGAACATATATTGAAGAAAAGACAAGAGTAATCTAAGTAAGCTCAACGTAGGACATCATAGGGAATATAGACTAATAGAAGTAAGATTAACACACATGAATGTTTGAGAGGTGTAGAGAGGTAGAGATCAGTTACCTAATCTTAACTGACAGCTGCTGATCTGTATATGTTGCTAGGAGGAGATTATGAGGCAGTGGCACATGCATACACACACACACACACACACACACACTTTGCTGTACCATGTTGTGCATTACAATAGACTCCTGTTTGGCTCATGTTGTATCCTAAATAATAAATAAGAACACCCGTATAACACATGACAAGCTCCACAGAGAGAGGGTGGGAGGGAAGTGGACTGCAGGCTAGAAGTGTGTCACTGTTTACTGCATGCTGTGCTGAATTGCATGAAATGCACTTGGCTCTTTCTGCCCCTGTTGTCTACAAACAAACCACAGATTGTTGTGGTGACTAAGAGATCTCCAAGACAATACGTGTCCAGCCATGTTTTTTTTTTTTTACCCAATAATTAAAGAGCCTTTGAGGAAGTCATATGAGACTATTCACATGGTGGCACTGGAGATTGTTGAGGTGGAATTAAATGGCATTCTAAGCAAACATCAATTGCATATTGGAGAAATTAAAGCAGAAACAACAACAAAAAGGAATAATTGCCTGATTCAAGCCTTGTGACATTTTAGCTGTGTGCAACATGTGATGGTGCATATGATAAGGGAACTTGAGGTTCGCTTGAGTTTGAGTGAGAATTTAATGATCTTAAAAAGAATTTATTTTTTCCTATTAGAGGTATATATATATATATATATATATACACAAGCATAAGACATACAACATTAAAAAAAAGATGAACAGGAATCAGAAACAGCTAAAGTAAAATTATTAAGTGCAATACCCTTCTTCATAAGCAAGCATTTAAGGCTTTTACATGCCGTGTCTGACATACTAATTTATTTAACCATCATCCAGCAAATAAGACACTGGGCAACGTGTTTTACCATGAAATCACCAGAAGATTCCCCCTTCTTACAATAGCTCTGATCTACAATATATGACATTTTAGATTAAGCACTTGATCCTTTATTGCTGAAAGCCTATATAAGATCTTATCATCTTACCTGAGATAAGTGGCATGGCACATATGAGCAGATTCATGATGGCTGCGACAGATCCCATGTCTGCTTACTGCTTGTGTTCCAGAGATCTGTGTGACTTGTGACTAGAAGGGGGAACTGGTGACAGCATTTGCCAGGGAAATGAGAGGAGCGCCAGGTCCCTCCTCCCCTGGGACAGCAGGAGGAGAGCGTACACCTGCCAGAGGCTTAGAAAAGGCCACCACCTCCTCCAGGACCAGATATGACAAAACAGTCCCCCGCTGATACACACGGTTCAGACACGATGGATCGGATCTTTTTTTGTTTCTCAAAAATACACCCATTTGTTGAAAAGTGGAATTTAATATTGTCACATAGCCATAGGGTAGATACTAGTGCATACATCTAATCCTAGATATACTCTCTCTCTCTCTCACACACACACACACACACACACACACACACATTTGTTTTTATGTCTTTGTAGGGACCTCCCATTAATTTCTATGGGCATAACCTAACCATGACAACCCTTACCAAACAAAATACAAGACCACTGGCTATTTCATTTTCATTTGGCTATTTATGTAATTACAGATTTTTGTAAAATTGAGTTTTCTCTTGTGGGGACTGGAGAAAAAGTTAAAAATAACAGGTTGTCATATTGTGGGAACATTTGATCCCCACAATGTAATATAAACATGGTCCATCCACCATCACACACACACACACACACACACACATATATAGAGAATTTGCACAAGGATATGCAAAATTTCACCTGCACCCAGGCAGGGCTCAAGGACATGGAGCAGAAACGCTCCTGCAGAGTTACCACATAAACATGAGCAGCCCAAAATAGCTTATGTGTGTCTGTGCATGTGTGAGATAAAAAGAAATATATTAGTGCTCATCTTTAAAAAACAGAACTGTTGAATAATAATACCAATAAGACAGTAAAAAAAACACATATTTATAAATTGCATAATTGCAAAACAAACTGCAAACTGGTTTAATTTAATGGTATCATGGTAACATCAGACTTAGTGTGTGGGATCAACCATTCTTATTATTACTTTATTAAAGTGGAAAACTCACTATATATGAAATGGATAATAGAAGTTCAGTGTAGTACACACACTTTCCAGAGAAAAGAAGCACGTTTCATAAGTTCTTTATCAGCTGACCCAGAATTCCCTGTTTCTGTGGAAGACTCTTGTTATATCTATTACTGCAACTGTACTACATCAAGCATGATTCAAGGTACTCCCTCGATTAGATTCCTCTTTAGATATGGTCCCTGTTGTTACATGCAGTTCTCCTGCTGACCACAAGAGGTCACCATTTCCAGAGTGCTGAACTGTCTCTTTCTCTTTAACTGCTCTCGCAGGTCCCCAACCCCAGTCCTGCAGTGCCCCCTGAACTGCACGTGTTAGTGTTTTTCCCTGCTTAACACACTCACTTCAATTAAAGAAGGCTGTTCATGATGGTGTTAATACTCGTGTTAGGTAACTCAAGCAACCCTGGGCTGCACCAAGATGGCATGAATAACATGGTCGAGTGGAGTGATAATAATGCTCTTAAGATTAACACAGAGAAGAAATTGTGTTTGGTTCACCATCTGACTCTCATAACATCCCTACTGTTCCAGCCTACTATAAAAGCATATTAAGGCTGGACAACAACATTGTCTCTGACCGTAACCATGTCATAAACAGTGAATACAAATTATTACCATCAGACCAGACACAGGGTTCCACAATTAAACAAGGTCGGACTGAAGCACTCTTGTGTACCAGTCAAACCATTAAATATGCCATTTAATCCCAGATCAAATGTACATTGAATATTGTCTTTTGTGATTGTAATGTTGTTAACTGATTACTGATTACCGCTAAAGCAATTCTTAGAAGTGAATATCTAACATGCATTCCCTGAGTATGACCTGCTTTAATACCCCTTGACACGTTGTTTGACCTTATTAACTTTGACCAGGGTTATTTTCTGCCTTTTACATTCATTTCATGCCCAATCGACAGCAAATTAATATATAAGCAGTTACATTTTAGAATATCGTTGCATATTCATCGTTGCAAATGTTTTTTCCCAAAATTAATAACATAATATTACCACTCACTGTTTATTGTAATGAGTGTTGCACTAATGATAACTAATGACAATAGCTGTTACCAGAGGAATGTAGAGAATTTTAGAGAATTTGTTAAACATAAAGCAAATCCCTGAAATATCCACAACTGCACAATTTTTCATCCCTTTGCCCTGATGCTCAAATTTGACAGGGGTGCATCCTGTTTCAATTTATTATACGTCAGAGGTTTCTAAACCGTCAGTGTGTTCGTCAGAGCAAAGAAAAAAAATTCAGGATATAAAAGGAGACAAGATTGTGTCAAGGTACATATCTAGATAATTCATGATTTCAAGTTGGACATTAAGCTAAATAACCCCAAGAACAGTTTTGTCTTAAGACCTATCTTTACCAAGGGTGCAAATAATTCTGGAGCTGGCTTGATACATTAGACAATAAACTAAGTAAACCTGTAACATAAATTAAGAAAAAGTGTAGGGGTGTGAATACTTTTGTTTAAAGGCATACAGTCAGGTCCAGAAATATTTGGACAGACACAATTTTCAGTTTTTTAGCATTTGACTGAATCTAAGCAGAAAGCATAGCTCTATATTTACAATTCATCCTGGTACTTCTATCAGTACTCACTTCAATAAACACCAATGACCCAGTTCCACTGGCAGCCATACAAACCCATGTCTACCATGTTTGTCAGATGATGTGGTATGCTTTAGATCATGAGTCCTTCCTTTCCATCTTCATACTCTTATCTTCCCATCATTCTGATACAAGTTACAAGTTAATCTTTGGTTACATCTACCTAAAGAATCTTTTTCTAGAACTGGTCAGGCTTTCTTGCCTTTCTGTTCTTGAGTGTTTGTTACCAGTAGTTTTTATCTTGAGGTAAACCTTCTGTATTTACAGTTATCAAAGTATCTCTTGATTGTAGACTTTGACAATGATAGGCCTACCTCCTCGATACTGTTCTTGAGTTAGCTGGATGTTGTGAAGAGTTCTTGACACTAAGAAAATAATTATTCAATCATCCACTTTAGTTGTCTTCCATGGTCTTCCTGGCCTTTTGGTGTTCCTGAGCTCGCTAGTGCAGTCCTTATTTTTAAGAATGTACCAAATTGTTTATTTGGCCACTCCTAAAGTTTCTGCTATTTCTCTGGCCTGTCTGTTTTGGTCTTTTTTTCAGCCTAATGATGACCTTCACTCGCATCAACACCTCATTTGGCCACATAAAGAGTGCCAATGAACAGCTGCCAAATTCAACACTTTTGCAACTTCAACACTGGAAATCAACTCCAGACCTTTTTATCTCCTTGTCACGAAATAATGAGAAAACAGGCCACACCTGGCCATGAAACTCAAGACTTGAAACAAGTCAAGTGTTGATTGAAAGTCAACACTTCAATCACATCTTGATTGTGCCATTAATCCATTGTGGTGGTTTAACACAGGCAAAATTATGAAACGTGGGTTCCTGTCAAAATACTTCTGGACCTGACATTTTTTTTTTTTTTTTTGGGGTGTGTGTGTAAAGCAGCTATAAGCAGTGAAGTGAATTTGAATGATGTGAAGTTACTTATACAAGTAACACAAGATCACAACTTCTGTTAAAATGTAACAAAAATGAAGGTTCATCTTACTCAAGCCCATCTGTTTAATAGCTCTTGTTTAAAGGTGCAGTATGTAATTTTGAAGACAAGAATAGTCATAGAATTCTGTGGTACCTCAGAAAAGTCACAACATTATCATTCTTTGTTTTGTTTTTTGGTTCAGGCTGCTGAAAATATTTCCAGTTTCACCATCGGAACAGACCTGCTCAGCTCTGCATCTCCAATTATACAAACCGCTTCTTTAAAATCCTGTTGTGCACATATTACTTGTAGCATCACAACTGATATCTAAATGTTATAACAGCGCTTTATTGGGACACAATCTTTTGCTTAAAAAAAACTCAAGCAAAAAAAAAAAAAAAAAAAAAAAGGTTCTCGCAGCCCCTATCAAAAACCCAACACACGACCCACACATACAGTCATCACCCTGCTCAAGCAGGAAGACACACTGCTACACACGAGCAGCTTTCACAGTCCCACTGGCAGACATCAGTCAGGTTTTCCAGCGACAGGGGAAGGAACTTATTCAGTTCAGTCAGGATGCCACACGCCTGCACTCTTGTCTACATCTGATCCTGAGCTCTTCTTCTTTTTCTTCTTGCTGTGTTTTTTATGCTTCCGCTTCTTCTTTTTCTTTGATTTGTCCTGTAAAAATAATAACATGAACAATAAGGGCCAGTGAAGGATAACGGGTTGCATTCAGACTTGCTAAGTGGCAAGATCACTTCCAAGCTCTCCTGCTGTTTTTCTAACAAAAGCACCAAGTAGCTAAAAGTTCATCTGTAATGCTTTAAATTAAGAGTTGTTTTAATAACATTGTTTATTGTTAGGTAACATTAAAAAATCATGAACAGCATTTATGGCCAAGTCATGTTAATAAAGAAGCAAACTAAGGTAACATATTATTTGGTCAAATGTTAAGAAAACACACTTGCACTGACTAATGTTTAATTAATGCATGACTAAAAATGCGTCCAAATGTTAAATTTCATATTTTCCTAAATGTCGATAACTTACTAAACTCTGGTCTCCAGGTACAAATATACAATAAACAAATGCAAACAGGTTCATTAAGGTTTTGTTTCATGCTAGTCATTAGCCGTGTTTCCATTAACTTGTGCAAATAATGCGCAATTTCAAATTGTGAACAAAAAGAATGAGCAATGGAAACTTGTGAATTGTGAAAAAACTCTCAAAAATTCCAAAAAGGTTTTACGCAAAACTTAAATGGAAACATATTTTTGCCAATCAAGTCAAAATCATGACACGATGTGACTTGAAGGGCAAATGGAAACACCGCCTATCTGAAAAAAAAGAAAAGAAAAAAAAAAAAGAGCGCTCTGCAGGAGCTATCAAGAGAGGAGAAATCCCAACTTTAATCGAATAACATCAATCAATGAAAACACAGACCATCAAACATCGCAATTATGGTGTTTTTCTTTTTTTTTTCCAAACATAAAATATCGCTTCTATTTCGCACAAAACCTATATCACCAGCCCGACTATTGTGTGTTTAATTTTTACTAATTGATGTAATGTGGTTATTTTTTGCCTTATTATGAAATTAAAACAATTAAAATATGCATTAATAACTTACTTACACTACAGCAATTTCAATTATTGCAATTTTCACTTTATAGTAAACGCCAACAATTATGTTTTTCTTTAACATATTTCATTAGGTTATAATGAATATTAACATTCATATTTTTGTAATGCATTTATTTTTAGCCTTGACTATAGTAGCTGGTACGATAGGCACAATAAAGCATTAGGAATTACAATACTGTCAGAGCTGTGGTTATGGAATATTAATTAAGATTCATGAGTTTAAGAGCACTGTGATATAGTGTCTGTTAAGGAAATCTACACCATTAACAGAATATAAGTTCATCTTATCAGCAGCTTGAAATTCAAGTAATGCTAACTAGCCCTGTTTTCTGTTGGGAATGATGGTATTTCTTTCTTCCTTGTCATTAAGGTTGACCCTAGCTGACTGAAGTTATCTGAAAGCTCAGGAGAAAAGGGCAGTTAGCGTCCTCCTCAGCTGTACAGTAACCCTTCAACCTCCCTTTTCGCTAGCTCTTGTGTGAGGAAAGAAAAACCTGTGGCTTTATTTACTACCTAAACAGAGCAACAAACAATAAAACTTACTGTGCTCTTCTCCTTCTCTTCACTACTCCGCTTTTTCTTTCTGGATTCGCCCTGTTCACGGAGGAAGTGTGTTAGTACTCTGAATGTACAGCACGTACGACTTACACAGAAACCAAGAATTCATCAGCGTGATTAGTGGAAGGTACTCACATCCTCGTCTAATTCAGACTCGCCTTTTTTGCCCTTTTCCTCCTTTTAAAAGAAAGCATTGTGAATCTTAGAACACAGCAAATGTCAAAAATTTTAAATAGACCGAACAGATAACGGGAAAATATGTTTTTAATCACCTTCTCTTTCTCTCCTTCCTCCCTGAGTTTTTTCTTTTTCTTTTTGGACGATTCCTGAAACGAGTTACATTCCAAATGAACGCCGGTTCACATCCTGAGCAATTTAGCCGACTGCAAAATCATGATGTCAGGAGTTTTACACTCATCGGGAAATCCAGATTCTTTTCCCTATAGCATGTGTTGTATAAAGTTTATTATTCCATAATAGCAAGTGTTGCCAATGCTAAAAATTTCCTTAACAATTTATTAAAGAACGGTTTGACGTTCGATCCATTTAGAGCTTTGTTAAAATGACCAACTTGATAAACACTTGCAGCTAAACTATCCAAACCAGGCTGTTTAAAAAGTTCTTCTGACCAATCAGATTTGAGAACAGCCCATGCTTTAGATAACACGTTTTTTTTTTAATACTCTATTGTGACTTAGACAGACTTCCAGTTTATAAAGCAGCATTGTAATGTGTTCAATACTAACTTATTACTTTACTACAGCAAGTTTGTTTGCAACTTTATTCACTGTGCCAAATACCTGACAGGAGTTAATCATATAAAATAGAACAAAGTTTTCCGAAGCTTTAAATCGTGTGGGGCTTCGACTTTCAACAGAAACACAAGGCAAACTCTCTTCAGCAAGAGCGACAGATGGACATTACCTTGCTGTCTGTTTCTGACCCTGCATCAGATTCGTCTGACGCTTTCCGTACTGAGGATCGCTTTCTTTTCCGTTTCTTCCTCACGTTCCTCTTCTCATCCTGACATTAATTTAAAAAAACAAACAAACAAACAAAAAAAAAGCGAAATCAGAACAAAAAACTGACGAGACCTTACAGATAGTAAGGCTTAGTAGCTGGATCTAACAGTTAAACACGTCGTACCTCATCTTCAGACTCGGACGACGAGCTGCTGGAGGAATCAGAACTCGATGAGGAGGAGGAAGAAGACGAAGAATGCTTGACCACACACAAAAGCAGAGCTCATTAGATATCAAGAATAACGGAAGCAAATGGGGAAGGAAAGCGTAACAACACCACCACAAAAAATCTCTCTTTCAATCTCCTGAATTATTTGCAATGCAGTTCTTGGGACACAACGGAGGAAATGTGAAAGATGGAAAGCTTTTCTCACCCTACTGGATTTTTTCTTTTCCTTTTTCTTTTTCTGTAAAAACCACAGTTGACATCATTACACATGATTACGCTGCGATTACTCCTAGCACGCAGGCCTAACTTAGTTTTAGTAAGAGCTGACCTCTTTCTTGTCTTTGTCCTTTTCTTTCTCTTTCTTTTCCTTCTCCTTGTCTTTCTCTTTTTCTTTCTTCTCACCTCCGGCCAGTATTTTCTCTCGGTTTTTCTCCAGTTCCTTCTTCCATCTCTAGAGATTCGTTACAAGTTTAAACCCAAGATCTTCAGTTAAGGAAGCATTTTCAACAACAAACAGAAGTCAGGATGTAAATATTAATCTTCTTTAATAATTACAGGAACGTACCTCGTTCATTTTATCCTCGAAGTCCGCCAAAGCCCTCGAGCCTTTCTTCTTCTTCTCCAGCTGCTCCTTGACCTCCTCCCTACAGCAGGATGATGGAATATCAGAAACGCGTCAGTGTCCGAGTAAAACATTATGATAACAGAGTTCTGTAACAGGGTAACGCTGAAGACTAGGATTCAGAAAATACGCAAACAACATGTGAATTCAGTAGCCAATTAGATTCCGATAGCGGTTTGTTATTAAAACAGAATAACAAAAATACATAAAAAGAGAAAAAAATAAATGGTGTTTAAATTTCCGGAACATGGGCCGACACCCTTTTCAAGAGCATTGTGCAGGCTCCATTAAAAGGAAAAAGTATCCTCATGCTAGTACAAATAATCAGGGTATCATCAAGTTAAAACTCAGTTAGAGAGGAGATAGTTCAACACGTTAGTACTGGAGGGAAAAACAGTGCAAGTCAAATTTTTCCATTAGTCCTCAATTAGGACATTTTTTCTCGAAATCAACTATCAAACTGAAATAAATCACAAAATATGATGCACAAGTATAATAAGTCAAGTGCATTTACGGGTTCAGTTACAATCTGGAAAGCTTTCACTGTAGTTAAAGCAAGACAGCACTTCCAGATCTATTATCATCAACCAATCAGTTACGCTCTAAACTAATAATAATAATAATAATAGTAATAATGATTGTAATCCAGTCGGAGCGTCACAGAAACCCGAACAAACAGAAAAGGCCTGGTTTCAGCTGACGATTCACACCAAGTCAGTAACTGATTATTTACAATTTAATACCTCATACCATGTTGGTCGAGGTCTGCTGAGATAATCCTGTATAGTGGGGCCGCTGACAGGCGTAGGTCCTCTGGCTCTAGCAGCAGCTATGGGGTTCATGTACGGCTGTTAGGAAACAATCACATTTAGGATACGTGGACTGAACAACCAACTCCAATCTCTATAAATCTGCTTTTACACTGTGCATTTACAGCAGTCTGTTTAGATCATCACTGGTCGCACACGGAACGAGATCAGCTCAACTAATTGATTAACTAAAAGATTCCTTCTCCGTGTCAGATTACATGATGACAATTCTACTATGACAATCCTGACAATGATAGACCTATGATTAAAGAAAAGTATCACGTTTTGCTTATGTCATCAATCCGGGCTCATGCAGAAAACGATGCCACAGAAGCAGAAATAATCTGAGCTTGAAGTAATAAAGGATTTTTTCCCCTGTCCAGCAGCATGTTTCGTATTCTCGCCTTCGTATACTTCTCTTGGTGGTGGTTTTTAGATTCAGAGTTAGATTCAAGTTTCAGAGCAGCACTCACTCGGAGATACAGAGCAGTATTTCAAACTCAGACACTGCCAGAAATTTGTCGCAACGGCACTAAACCGGCCGTCCGTGAGCGCTAGGGATGGGTATTGGCACAGATCCCCTGAATCGAATCTGACCCACAAGCTAAGGGTTCAATTAATCCGATCCGATATCGATTCAGCAGGAAGCTCACATAAGCCACGGTCAACACTTTGAGGTTTTCCTCGATGCGACCGCAAGATTCAACTAAAGGTGGCGACTAGTAATTGCACTTAATACTAAGAGTCTATTTGGAGCTGTTTAATCATAGCGGAAATGAACCTGGAAAACCGTTTACCAAAAAAAAAAATGCATATTAACCATAAAACATCGATCCATGACTTGTACAGATCGATATCGAATCGGCTGAATTTAAAAAAATAAATAAATAAATCCATATTTGTGCACACCCCTAGCGTTGTAAGAAACTCTCAACCAAACATTTCTATTGCAATGTAGTCTGTAACAGCAAAACTCGAGCAGCGTGAGCCCAGATTATTATAAAAGCTTTATTCTGCAGATCCGACTCGCACACAAAAGAGGGTAAGAGTGTCACGTCTGCACACCCTGGCATTTTCATGAAACTAACCCACGATAAGTATGACACGGTGGTGAAGTGGGAAGCGCAGCTGCTTCACGGCATCAGGATCGAGGTTCGACCCTGAGCTTGGGTTCCTGTCTGTGTGGAGTTTCATTCAGTAGGTTTCCTCTACGCTAAACTGCCCCTGGGTGTGAATGTGTGTGCTGGTGTCCCACCTAGGGTGTACTCCTGCCTCATACACAGTGTCCCTGGGATAGGCTCTGGAGGCTTACTGAAAATAAACAACTGCATGCACATGGAATTAATCAGACCTGATCATTCATCACAATAACTGAAGGTTTAAACCCAGGCTGATGAGAGGAAGTATTTCATGCTATTACCACGTTTCAGTTTTGTGTACATGATCTCCTGGGTGCTACTGACTTAATTCAGCAACTTTAAACCCTGCATATAATCAAAATACTCTCCTGCGTTGCTTAACTATAAACACCCTGGTTACAATTCTACCTGCACCCCTGAATTATTTAACGGTTTTTGGATAAAAGTTAAGAGGAAAGCAAAACTAAGTATTACACTAACTAACTTGCTGTCAGTTTCACAGCAAGCATGCGGATGACTGTACCGATTCTTAGATACTAGCTCTCTAAATGAACATCTCTGAGCTGCTATTGAGCTAACCAAGATATTCTGCTGCAAAAAAAGGATGTAAATACCGACTGCCTAAAACTGACACTTATGCAGATAGATACCTAAAGCTAAGCCGTTATTCCAGAAAGCCCTACAGCCCAATAATACTCAGCATTAGCCAGCTAGCCGAGGACTTGGTAGCGCGTGGCTAAGCGGAAGTCGTGCACTTCCATGCATCAGAGCTACACAACAATCTTCAAAACGCTGTCGAAAATTCGCCAAGACTTTATAAATCGCACATAATCACACTGCACATGGACCGAATGGACAAAATAACTCCAACACCTGCTAGCCTAAGCTACCTAGGCCTCACACAAGCCTTAGCTCCAAACTGGGCTTAGTGTAGAAATTTTACTCGCTGTATTTACTAAATTTTACACCTACATAACTTTACTCTGATTTAACTTACCACACGGTTATCCCGCTTCCCCATTTTCAGAGATTTACCGCGCGCACAAAAAGTTATACTCTTTGTTTACATGCCTGCTGCAGCCGCATCGCGTCTGAGAAACTGAAAACTCCACCACCTAGCGGTCGCTCGAGGCATTGCAGTATATTACGTTGCAGTGCAGCTGAGTATATTACAGAAATGTACTGTATCATTGAGTGATAGTGCGTTTATAGTACATTGCATGGACAGTAATCTGCACTGGGTACTAAACTCTCAGTTCATGTTCAGAAGAAAGCTCAGAGTAGACTATACCTTCTGAGGAGACTATCATGTGTTAATGTCTGCAGCGCGATGCTGTGAATGCTGTAACACAGTGATGTACCGGGGCAGTAAGGTCAAGGTAGCTAATGCCCAGAGGATCAATAAACTAATCAGAAAGGTATATTTTGGGTTTGCAGGCAGATATACTGTGTGAACTGACTGAAGGAAAGATGTAGAATAAGCACATTAGCATCATGGACAGCCCTGCTGCCCCACTCCATAACACAGTGCACAGCACAGAAGGTTCAGTAAGAGAACCAAACCAGCAAAGTGCAATGCAGACACCACTGAGACATTTTCTACCATGATCCATTCTATGATTTTATATATAGAATATCGTGCAAAAGTTCATTTATTTCAGTAATTCAACTTAAAAGGTGAAACTAATACATGATATAGACTCATTAC
>JAQQZR010000023.1:21158728-21179720 GCA_030068235.1 Notoglanidium macrostoma | reverse complement strand
AATTTGCTCTCATCAGAAAAGAGGACTTTGGACCACTGAGCAACAGACCAGTTCTTTTTTTCTTTAGCCCAGGTAAGATGCTTCTGACATTGTTTGTTGTTCAGAAGTGGCTTGACAAGAGGAACATGACATTTGAAGCCCATGTCCCGGATCCGTCTGTGTGTGGTGGCTCTTGATGCACTAACTGCAGCCTCAGTCCACTCCTTGTGAAGGTCCCCCACACTTTAATGTTCTCTTTATTTATTTATTTTTTTTGGTTCCAGATATGTAAGTTCTCATTATTTTAAAAAATACAAGAATTAGCTAGCAACATGGCACCCCTTAAAAGACCTCATATGAGGTTTTGGGGAATATTTTCCTGGAGTTAAAACTCATGGGCCCCAAGCAGATGCCTACCTTGCCTGTCCAGTAGCTACGCCTCTGTGTGCATGGACTAGTGTTCTTTTCAGGGTGCATTCTTGCATCATGTCCAGTGTTCCTGAGATGTTCCTGAGATGTCCAGTGTTCCGAATTCAGACACTTATCAGAAATTTAATAAAAGAAATACTGCTAAGAGAAACTCAAAAGAGAAAATACAGGATAAAAATACTGCTTATACTGAAAGTGAATGAATACATTTTAACCAAATCTTTTCACTGTTTGTTCATTGTTTTTGTATCGTCTTGAGCATTTTGGCACAAAACATTTACGTCGGGAAATCGGGATATCTTATTACAGTACAGTATTTTACAGTATATTATATGACAGTTCATTACAGTTTATTATATTACATTACAATTCAGTACAGTATATTACAGTATAATATATTACTGTTCAATATGTACAGTACACTACAGTACCGTTCAATCCACCAGGGGGTGCAGAGGACCACACACACTTTTCAAGATCAACAAAACAATAATAGGTTAAAGTGAATCATTTCATCATCTCACTCTTAGAATGAATGAAGAAATGAATGAATTAATTAGGGGCATTGATTTGTAATTTTGCTACAACAGTCACTCTTACAATCAGTAGATTACTAAGACTCATTTCACTTTATGAATTTATGACCTTATGCTGTTATGTTGTTCATGATCACTTATTTACTTGTTTCACATAACACACAACTATTTTGCTGTAATGCAAACAGCCTGCTGTGGTGCAAATCTTGACAATTTCATGAACAAGATTAGACAGTCAAGTCATTTTATAATATTTATTTAAAGGAAAAAAAGGATAAAAAAAACCAAACAAACAAAAACAAAAACAATGTCAGGCAGTTACACATGCAACACATGAGCACAAGCAGCTTTATTCATCAATGGCATCAAATTTAAGGGTCTTTTTCTTTCATC
Organism: Notoglanidium macrostoma; assembly: GCA_030068235.1. NCBI lineage: Eukaryota > Metazoa > Chordata > Actinopteri > Siluriformes > Auchenoglanididae > Notoglanidium > Notoglanidium macrostoma. The sequence goes on along the minus strand of JAQQZR010000023.1, from coordinate 21,178,383 downwards.
ATGTATTTGTGCCAAGCTGTGAAAAATTAGCAGCAAACAAACAAACAATAAAACAAATACAAAATCTTACCCATAAATAAATTATGCAAGAAACTAAGGGGAGGGAGAGTCAGATAAAATTTGAAATAAGGGTGCGGTGCCACAACCAGTAATGATACCACTTTAATGAACCACTTTAATTTGGTTCATGGAAATCTTGGATATATTCTCATTCAAAGCTTTAAACTTAAGCAGCAGGAAATGAAATTCTGGGATTTTTTGTGATTCTGATTCAATAGAAAAAGTAAACAAAAGCTCGAATGATAACATCTAAATCCACTGACAGTAGCATTTCTGTGGTTTACAATATTGGGTTATGTTAGGTACTGATTATAGAAATCTCTTGTTGTTGTTGATACTCATTTGTCATTTTAGGTTTCATGAAAAGCTGCCAAATACCTCAGTTTCTCAAAAATGAAAGTTGATGATGAATAATACAAGTAATGACTTTCATACAGTAAAAAAGATGGAAAAAAATCAATTGCAAAAAACGAACTGTAACATTTCAATGCTTCTATGCATGTGTAATAAACCACATGTGTTATGAGTACCATTTCAGGAACTGGTAAGTGCCAACCACAGTTACTGAAACAAACAATGTAGATCAGAAATCCACATACCAGCTTTCAGAACAAACATCCTGACACCTACTGACAAAAAACACATCACTCAAAAAAACTTACTTCGGGTTACTGTGTATGGTTAAAATGCTGCTAAGCGTAAAAAATAAGCAACAAAACAAATCAGTAAATATTAGAATGATCAATTAGGTAAAAGATTACACAGAGCCACAAAGTATAATATAAATGCAAAAAAAAAAAAAAAAAGAAAACACCCAGCCTATTTTTGTTAATAGTTTAAAGACATGGAATATCTAAGAAACATAAAATACCTTACAAACAACTTGAAATAGTTCTTAATTTTCCAGTGAAATACAAAGTACAATGAAGTCCATATGTGTGGTAGACACTAAAATGAAAAAGAAAAAAAAAAGAGCAATAATAGTTCATTATAGTACTGGAGACAGCTTTAAACAAGGTAGTTATTCCAGATATTGCGCAGTAATTTGGGAAATTCAGTAGAAGTTCAGATGTGATTCGCACAGTGAGTCTGTTTCTTGGTTATGTAAGGCAAATTATGTGGAATCAGCAGTAATTTCATTTATAATAAAGTAATTCAAGTCTAACAAATGTCACGAGGGCTCTAATCGAATTTGTTTTCTGTAGGAAATGAGTTTGTTGAAAAAAAAATGAAAAAGAAATATTGAAATCTTGAATGTTTACCATTGTTGTCTTTAAACAAATTTGCACCTTATTGATGCTGATTCCATTTCAAGTTTAAGAAATTCTTATATCATAGCACCGTCAATGCACCACCAGCTAAATAAGCAGGTTTTTTATGTCTTTGTTTTCAAATGCCAATAAATAAAAAAAATAATAAAAAATAAATTGGAGGCAAAATATAAGGAAGACAAGAAAACAAATGCAAAGTACCACTATCCAACAAATACAATAAAATAAAAAAAAACATTATTGATAACTGATTAAATAATATTTAACTGATTATATTTCAGTTTCCAATTAAAGCAACCAAATACAAAAAAGAGAAATAGTTCAATTTATTGTTTGTCACCATCAAGTACTGATATTAGTAGCAAATGAGAAATATAGAGGAAACTCCATTAGAAAACCTTTTTAATGGTTCACAAATATGGTGAGATGGGTGATTTTCAAGGTGCTGTTTGTGTCAATGTGTCATGTTAACATTCAAATTTTGCAACTATCTTTAAAGTTTTACATTCCAAAGCTTTATCCTTGAACTCAGCTTTAATGCCAAGCCATTGTGACTTTATGTGAGACAGAAAAGGCTTAGTGCTGAATGAAAGCTATAATCAAACGAATACATTTAGCACTTTCTTGTGTAAATATCTGTACTTTGTGACATCTAATGCCCACTAAAAACAACAATCCTCACTTGCTCGTCATTTTTTGGAGAGGGGAAGAACACGCTGTGTCTGTACAAACAGTCGTTTTGAGAAACTGTCCAAAAGAGAAGAAGAGTTTTTAACGACACATGGAAAAAATATGGAAGGAATGCTAGCAGTAAAGTGTCAGAAGCAACAGCAACCAAAATAAGACAAATCTGCCTCCATGTTTTATTATAAATCCATATGTGTGGCAGCTTGGGAAAACCCTTGTCATCATGACTCCACTGCAATGCAGGAGCATCATGGAGACTTGACAGTCAGTATCTGATTAAAGTATGCCAGATGCAGGAAAACCCAGTTTTGGTCAAAACATATTTTTCTCTCTCTTTTTTTGGATGTTTTCAGAGTTCAGCCATTAGGATATTTGACGTTTTCATTCCCAGACTGCCACACATATATGTGCCCAGGATGTCTTACAGTCCTCTATGGACTTGTATTTCAATCATGAAGACTTCATCAGCTCTGCTGAATGGTTGGAAATTTCCAACTATCTTACATCTGGATGTCATGAGACACATTGAAGTGTGAATTGATGTGAAAACGCTAGGGTGAATCCTATGTCACATCAGCGCTGTAAATACCTGATAGGTTGTGTTGCAGATTAATAGCATGTTCTTCAGGTATAGGTAGACAGCTGGGTCCTGCCCGGCGGAATAAGTTATCCTGTTCATCTAAGTGGTTAATTTGTTAAATTAACAGAGACTTCTGGAAATTTCTCACTCCACTAGAATGTGTTTATTATGCTGTGCCACAGATGAGTGGTGAAACGTCTTCATGATTAAAACACAAAGCCAATATTCTAGACTAGAAGACACAGATGATTGAAAACCTTCATAAATATAAAAGTCCAGACTGTAACAGTGTTAAAATGTCTGTTGATACCAGTAATCCGATGAACATGTGTGTAAATATAGCCATAAATAGTCTGAAAGCAACATTTATTGTACTACGCTATTTTGGAATTAATACAGTGACTAGTTTGCAGATTTAATTTACTATGCACTAAAGTTAAAACAATGAATAAACTGCAAAAGATATGAAACCTGTTGTATCTATGCATACAACCATAAATAGACCTGAGTGTGTGGTAGAGTGATTTATATTTATCAGCTATTATTATTTACTATGAAAGGAAAAAAGTCCATCACAAGTAATAAGTATGAACCAATGAGTCTAGTGAGATCCTGAGTACATGAAGGAAGCACCAGTGCTTATCTGGGTGAACCTGTGGATAAAGGCCTACGACACAGCGTCTGGGTTTGCTCTCCTCTGTTTAGCCTCATCTTGGACGAGGCTCCTGGGCCACATCCTAAATCTCTAAAGCAGCATTCTTCCTTTTTCTTTTCCTTCCTCCCTTCTAACTCATCTGAAGAGTCGGACAAAAAAACTGGATATGTCTCTGAGCTACTTGGCTGTCATCAATCCAGACTTGAGCAAACTGAAAAATGGAAGGATTAAATGAAAGTTCAAACTGAATGTACAAGTCCTGAATATCTGCAAAAACAGTTATTACATAACCTTCCTCAACCTCTGTGAACACTCTTAATCTCTCAAAACGAACCTTTCACACCTCATTCATTGTCTCTAAAACTAGACATTTTCTACTTGCTCAAGCATTACTGCACTACAATTATTTCTCAAACCGCCTGCCAGTTACTCTTCTTCTTGCTCTTATAACAAATCGTTATAACAAAACAGTTAAATGCTACCCATTAAGGGTCAGCCCTCTAACTACATAAGGAGTTACTACTCCATTTATGCAACAACAGGGTGTGTACATACTGTATAATACACAAGTCATACATACAAGTCCCTACACCTTCAAGTCAACTAAAATTAAGACTTAACCACAATAAGTCATCAACAGTCAACACTGACATAAAAAAATAATTGAACAGTGTAGAAAGAACAATTTATGTAGATATAGACTATAATGAACTGCTATATTATTACAAGTGTAAGGGCCAGGTTTCCAGACACTAAATTACACTGGTCAAGACTGGTTTATGCTTCTTTCCAGAAGTCAGAAAAGCAATTCAGAGAGAAAGGATGGGTGCAAGACAATTTGGAAAAGTAGCTCGTCGAAACTGAATGTCCAAATGGGCCACCCAGTTGTGCTCTATTGGCCAGCAGTAGGACAGCCATGGGAACTGGTGGGAGCTTTGACTCTGTGACAAGTTTTTTGAAGATGGTCCAGTTTGAAGGTGGTCTGAGATACAATGTAGGGCTGTATTGGTTAACTACATTTCCCAGTAGCAAGTTGGGAGCATGTCAGTGAGCTGGTCAAGAGTTCAACTCTTTTAGCCAAGTACTAGGAATAACAGAGAAAAAATGTTTCCTTTTCTTGATGTTGCTTTTATAAAACATATCATAAATTAGTTGAGTTATGGAAATTATTCATTCATTCATTTTCAGTAACTGCTTAGGTTAGGGTTGTAATGGAGCCACTGGGAACTCTGGGCACAAGGTGCAAATGCACCAAAAGCATTTACATTTACACCAATTTAGAGTACCCAATCCACTAACTGGCATGTTTTTAGGGAGGACCGATGAAAGCTTTTTACTCGCAAGAAACCCACACAAATATGTGAAGCTCAGTATCAAGCCCTAGACTCTGGAGCTGTGAGGCTGAAATGCAACCTGATGCACCACTCTGCTGTCACTGTTCTGTAAATCACATTTAAATAAAATAGTCTTGATGGTTGCTTGGGGAAAACAGGTTTAGGAACTTTTCGTGATTCAGCTTGTATTGCAGATAATGTCACTTTAAAAAATATATTGGCCAACACTGCTGAGACAGTGCAGTTCAGCATCATCTTTCACAGACGAGCCCACGCTAAGAGCTCCAATGTCTTCATCTATCTCATCACTACTTCCCGTTTACCGGCCCATTTTCAGTTTTCAGAAGTACTCTAAAATATTTATGATGAAGCATAAACCAGACTTTAGTCCATGTCCAGAAAACCAGCCTGAAGTGTTTGGCGTCTGTCAGGTTAATAAAGCGTCACCAAGGCCTCGACAGTGGACAGGGCTTAAACCATAGTCGCATGATTTCTCCTCCTATGTAAGGCACTGAATTGAAATGTGTCTCCAATGCTGTCAACCTCCACAAAGACCAGCCTTGGTGGATATACTGACAAATATTTTACCTAAATGCTTTGACCCAACTCTGGGCAGTTTCAGAGCATGAGCAAAAGACATGTGCAATTCCATCTTATAGAGTGTGGTTCTGTTCAACAGATCCACATTAGCAGTGAAAACTATGTTTTTTCAGGATCCAAATTTGAGACTGAGTCAGTCACAGGCAGTGAACTTGCTGATTTAGAGCAGTGTGATTTAGGCAGCTAAGAATTAGCTACGTCTTGGCAGGTACATTTTTATGAGCTTTGTCAAGGTAGAGTGATCCCTGTCAACATGTTGTAGCAGCCTCTGTATCAGATATCTGGCAGTGGAGTTTCCTCTGAGCAGAGGGACTTCCTGCTAAGGAAGACAGGCAGGCAGGAAAGCAGCTTTTGATGTTTTTTTTTTTTGTTTTTTTTTGTAAATTGTCCCAGGCAGTGACATTGATATTACCTGCTGCACTGAAAATGCATCAACCAAAAATTGCGGTAATACTTCAACAAGGCCTAAAAGCAGCATGTAATGCGGCAATGGAAGACAAGTTCAAAAAGGGGGCTTGTGCCAGTAAGTCTATAAAAAAGGGAAATGTTTCAAGCGGCTCTCTCCTCCAGGGAGGGCTTTTTGCTCGGGAAGGGTTGGGCATAGAGACTCTTGCTGGTGCTGTCCAGGCTCTGAAAGTATGGGTGAGACAGGGCGTCATAAGCCGATATTCTTCGGCCTGGGTTGAACGACAGAAATTTCTGCGAAGATTGAGAAAAAAATGATCAAATTCTGTTAATATGCTTCAAAAGCAACAAAAAAATTAATGCATATTCGTTTGATGTAAGGACTGTAGACTTTATTTAAGGAAAGGAGGAAAGTTTAGGGTGGGTTGCATCAACAAGGAGTATACAGCTTAGTGATAATCAAGAATTTGGTAACAGTAAGTTTTTAATTCAAATAATATCTGATTAAAATCTTAACGTCTGACCCTGACTTGTGATTAATTCTAGTTGTCAACCATGGATGAATTAGTAAGTAAAACAAAGGTTGGTGCACCTGGATTAAAAGATCATATATAATCCAGGTTAAAGCTTAATCTTGTTTGGTGCAACACAGGCTTACAGGCTTAAAATTATATGATAATGAACAAAACTCCATACACTTACAAGTAGAAGTGATTTCCCAAGCTCATCCATATCAGGCACAAGGTCTTCTATAGGCTGAGGGGGGCGAGGGGGAAAGGCACTCTGAGGCAAACCCACTTCTTCGGGCCAGTCTTCAGGAGGAGGGACTCCAACCACGCTGGAATCATCGATACCACCATTATTATCAATAACATCATCATAATCATCAGCATGAGCAACTCATCATGCTTACTAGCACGATTCCTTGTTATGTTCATGCTCATGATGTTTATAACACTAATCAGAGGTGCTGTGGGTGTCATAAGTACTTTTCATTAGAAATTATTTATTTTTGTATTGGGTAAGGATATAGATTTTCATGATCCTTTTTTTTTTTTTTTTTACCACATTACTCATCCAATCGTCTAAAGAGGATTTATTAAGAAATAAATATGATACGTACTCAAAAATCTTGCCCAATTGGTCAACATCAGAATTCCCACGGAAAAGTGGTCTAAAAGGAAACAAAATCAATACAGGTTAGTAACATGACACTAAAAGATGCATAGGTTAAAATATACTTCTTTCAAGATTTCTAGCAATCCTTATAATTTATATAATGTAATTTATAGTTATATATAGATATCATTTATAGTTAGTTCATTAGTGATCGTAGATTAGATTGTAGATCAGTTTAAAATGTCTTACTATAAATATGGTTCTGATCATCTAATCTTTCTAAGATTTTAAACTCAAAGTAAAAAAAAGTTATTAAAATGACTGGCAGCCAATAGTTTGAGTCATAGCATGCAAGCTTATAAGCACAGGGTTACAGAGTTTACACTTTATACTTTAAAGTTAACACTTTGTCTCTTCAGCTTTCACACATTTAATGTTGTGAACATGGTCTGTTAACACTGTAATATGTTTTTGTGCAGACATGAGTAAACGGAAAGTAGAGAGAAGAAAAATCCCCTGGAAAAAAACAGCCAGGTCATATAGCAGTACTGATGTAAGGAGCTATGCTCCTGTGAATGCTGCAGCTTCCTGACTGAGAGAGAGAGAGAGAGAGAGAGAGAGAGAAGACTGAGGGCTTTTTCAGCAATGATGAGATGAAGCGGGACTCGTTCTGGAGTCTTACTGCCTGGACCACTGCTGCTTGCGGTGGCTTTGGACCGTCACGATGCCTGTAGGCGGGCATGCTTCCTCTGGCATGCACACAAATTCCAGTCATCATTACTGAATCCAGACCACATTCACCACGGAGGGGGACATAAAGCTATTTATCCCTGTAGTCTGCTTTGGCTGTCTGTACGCCTGTGTGGGGGGGAACAGCAATGAGCCGTGTGAAATAGTGGCTCAGATTATCTAAGAAACATGAGAAAGAGGCTGCAAGCAGCTATAACAAGTCCTGCTCTCACACATGGCAACTATATTCTATCCCTGAACTAGCTGCACCGAATTGCACTGTAATAGAATGCATCTGTGGCACACTCTGTATTTTTCACTAGAGGTCACCCTACTACAGAACATCGGAGATCAGCACGAGGCCTTTCAATCCACAACTGTGAGGAACTCAACTAACTGTAACGAGACAAAGAGGCAGCTCAGACCACATGTTAGCTCTCTGCTTCGTCTAACCACCTTCCATCACAACGGAAAGTTCATTCTGTCTCAATCAGACGTGCATTTTACCCGCTGGAGTAATTACATTGTCAGAGTGTCTTATGGCTTGTCAGGCAGTTATTATTTAAAGTAGAACTTTCATGTCTTCCTGTCAGATTTCAGATTCTAAACATACTTTACAAGTCAGAAGTGAAACCAACATAAATATATCAATCTTCTGTGTGTCATCAGAATAGACTCAATGTAAATGTCATTCATTTCCCAACATGTCAAAGCCAAGAGTTCAAAATGTGAAATATTCATAAACTTCACAGTCTAACTGGGCAAAGCTGAGAAAAACCAGTTCTACTTTCTAGTAGCATGGAAAAAAAAACACCGTAATCTAGTCTCCGTCATGCCAAAACAAGTATGCTTAAAAATCACTGAGGCTGCATTCTCCCCTGCTCCAGGCCTACTTGTTATTCTGAATGAAGAAGGGAGCATTTTTTTTTTTGCACAAGGCTGATATTATGCATCCTGAGTGGGCCCAGCCACAGCACCACACCAGGCCAGGACACACAGCTGAGTCACACTCCAAGTGCCAGTCTCTCCGTCCACATTCCGCACTGATAGCCAGTGGAATGCTCCAGTATGTTTGGGTGTGTGTGAGTTAAGAGGAAAGCATTTGTGTTTGAAGAAACAACGTAGATACAATGCACACACACATCTGTGAGAAAGTAAACAAGGATGTAGGTGTCTTCTTAAAAAGTCGGTGCTCACGTTGGACCTTTGGATTGGTGGAATGTCAACAGCAGTTTCAATATCATTCATAAACCCAGTGACTAATCATTCTGTCATCTTAGAGATGCAGATACAGACTTGCACGGAGTGTTCGAATTCCCACTGACTTAACGATATGTTCGGAAATCAAGAAAACTAGGCCACCCAAGTGAAGTGCAAAGCTTAATAGAAAAAAACTCTATTGGAGGACTGAAATAACAGGACAGCACGATACACAGTAAGTCAGGTGTGTTACTTTTAAAAGAACTTCCTCCTTGGTTTATACAAGAACAAAAAAACATCCCCTTCAGGCTGTATGCTTTGCTCCCCAAAACCAATTTTCAACAGTAAATAAAACAATAAACAAGATAAAGTGTTGCTAGCTCAGGTGTGCCATGTCTTTATCATTCTCCAGTGACTTTTAAACCTCCATTACTCAGATGCGTGAATGCCGCGCTCTTCTCAGACAACAGAATGGAAGCGTTGGAAAAGCTTCTCCCAGGTGCCTTTTAATCTGCAACAGGTGGCCTTTTTAAAAAGTCTTCTTAATCACCTCCAGAAGAGAGAGAAAAAGAGAGAGAGAAAAGGAGGTGTACTACTAGCATGGATCAAAGCGTCTCCCTTCTGCCCTCTGGCACTCTTGGATGTAGGCCAGTAGCCTGGCGCGGTGGCTTTTTTTAGGGTATTGTGTCAGTGAGACAGCCTTACCTGTATAACACCTCACGTTACACAACCTGCTGAGGACCAGACTTGTGCACACAGTCTCACACACACCTTTCTCAGTCAAACTCCACATTTGCTCAGTCAAGCTGAGTACTAACCTCCTACTGTACCTAAGGCTGTTACAATTCATTCCTTTTCTCAGACTAGACAATCTTGAATGCTACAAATAAAGTGCTTCGGATGATATAAAAAAATTGTTGCTGATGTTCGAACAAATATCTTTTACATAATATTTGTGCCATTGTATGAGTTAGCATTATTTAGAGCAAAAAGAGCATGTGAATGGCTCAGGCAACATTTACAAATTAACCTTGAACCTAGCAACAGACAGGAGTAAGACAGAAATATGTATTAAAATGAAATACTTTTGAACCAGTGAATCAAATCAATACTGAGTGCACTTAATTGAATCAAATCTTTGTTTTCTTTGTATACTTGTGAATCAAATTGATTCATGACTCATGAATCTACGCTTACCCAGCCTTAACCTTCAGTCACGAAATCATTTGAAAGGCCTGCAGAGTGTAGTATGCAACTTTATAATAAAAATAATAATAATAAAAATAATAATAATAATATTTTAACTTCCTGATCTGAGGCCTGTATAATTGCACATTACAGTTTTAGGATGTGAAACACAGGATGTGTGTGAGTGGATCTGCAATCTGGCCTCCCCATCATACACATCTCCCTCCTCACGAGTGTCGAAAGGAAGACATCGGCCCCCACATCCTTCCCAGCACAATGAAGGACACATAGCCAGCCATCGACAAGTAGGAAACACACGTGCACGAGTACAAATTTGGCATGCATTACATTGCACATACACCCACACCCACCCACGCTGCATTATTATCGCCTAAAACCCACCTGGGATCTTTCTGCCGTTACTCTGAGGGGACATGTGTCTTATTGGTGGCGGTTAGGGGAAGGAAATTCAGATTGCAGACTAAGCTCACTTTTTAAATGCACCCTTCCTTTCTCAGGAATAACTGCTTATCTTAAACAGAGTGGTGCTTTTCATTCATTCTTTCCCTATTAAGATGGCATTCATAATTTACAGCCTGGTCACAAATTATGGAAACAAACACAACACAAAGTCTCTCAGTATGGTTTTAGGTCACCACAAGTCATCAGAAGAGCATCAGTGTGCCTCGGAACAGATTCTACAAGTCTTTGGAACTGTGCTTAAGTGACAAACGCCAATCTTCCAAAAGATATTCCCTCAGTTGCTGTTTTGATGATGCAAAATCTCCCACTCGTGTTTTTACTTGAGTTGAGATCTGACTGTGAACTTCATAGAATATGATTTACATCGTTTTCATTCTCATCAATTCATTCAGTGCATCTTAAAGCTGTGTGGATGGGGCAGAGTCATCTAGGAAGATACCACTCCCATCAGGATAGAAATGCTTCACTGTAGGATTAAAATGATCAGTGGTATAATAGTACTGCCCTCCAAAGTGGACCCAGAATTGCCTACAGAATAACAGAGCCACAGTTTTCCTCCAATTTGTCACCCATCTGTGCATGAATATAGTAATGGTGCAACTTATAGAAGTTATAAAATTTCAAAATTGTAATGCCTTGTTGGCCATTGAGCAGGTCAACAGAGACAGTTGCTACAACCGACATAGAGGAACAAGACACTTGAAGTTCTCGCATGCCTTCTGCAACCACAGCACATGGTATTTCCCCAACAGTTTAACAGGCCCTACAGACCGCAAAAATGTGTTCAAGATGAAGGATGGGGGCATTTAAAAAGCTTTTCTACATTCAATGTGAAACTCTGTGGAAAAGTTACTAATAAAATGCCTGAAACAGCTCACGCGGTTTTGCCCTGCTAACAGAGTCTAATGCAAATCATTTAAATCAATTCAGAATAAGCTTGATGAGCACATTAACACTGTATATACCTGAGGGTGAACTATAAACTATAGGACACCATCATCTCTACTTCTAACAATTGGCTTTGAAGCTTTGGCCAAAGGTCAGAAAATGAATATGTGCTGCTTCTCTTTTATTTTTGAGTGAACCCTTCGCAGTGAACAACAGAGCTGGGGGCCCGACTGAGCAATCAGGTCACCCAGGCTCGACTTGTTCCTTTCAGCCTAAATGAACAATACGTGCTCTGAAAGTCATACCTGCATCATTTAATCTCATTCCCATCTGTGAGACTGCAGGACGTGTGAATTTAGGGGAGAAAAGGGTATGTGTGGGTGGGAAATGCTATGATCAGGGGTTTAACTGGATGTGCTTTACTCACCTTCTTCTGAACATCTCAGCAAAGATGCAGCCCACGCTCCACAAATCCACCGGGGTTGCATAGCTTGACTGCAGGAGCACTTCTGGAGCCCGATACCAAAGAGTGACAACCTACAACACAAACACATTCATACCGTCACATGCAGATACTTCATGTATGGACACAAGGACATTCATCACCGTCATAGATTCTGTGCATATGTCTTTATTAATAGGCAGCAAAAATGCTTACAAATGCACACTGCACTTTTGTTTCTGTGCCCCCGTGTATGAGTTATGTAAGGTATGAAGTCATATTTGGCAGTGCAAGCCTCCAAATGCTCGTTTTGGTATGCCAAAATCGCACAAATTTCACATCAACTCACTACCCTGCTAAAAAAAAAAGCTAAAACCAGAATGCTCACTCCAGTTTCGATAGCTTTCCAAGCTTACTGACCAGCTAAACTAGTATGAGACAGCACTAACTAAAATAAACCAGCATCCTGTTTTCCCCGTTTTTGTTTTTCAAAAAGGGTGTGGACATTTCTCCAGGCCTCGGTGGAGCCTAAAGCTTTTAATGGCTTATCAATCTATTCAATTCTGACTGCTGCTTTTTCTCACTTAAACCCATGTTTAGTCCTTAAACTCAGTGACTCTTGGCCTTACAGCTGCAGCAGACGGCACATACAGCTGAGCAGCTACAGTAGGGAGAGCTTCCAGACAAAACTCAGTGACCCTGCTCCAGTAAAGTGGACGGCTTCCAGGTGCTTTCCCTCTCCAACATGCCGTCCTCCCATGGGCTCACAGCCCAGAAACCCTCATGCTTATCGGCCAAATCAGCCGCCCCTGTGTTTGTAAGCAAAGCCTGGGTGTATATCGGGGGGCGCGTATCATAAAATGTGCCAAAGGACTTGGTGCTAAGAGAATGCTGTGCTTAATGAGTGCTGGTGTGGGAAGGAAGCTGTGAACAGCACATGGGCCGTATGTCACTCATTAGAGCTTAATTAGAGTAATACACAGCAATTCAGAGTACGAGGAACTGTTCAATTGAAGTGCAGTATATTAAATAACAAAGTACTGAATAAAATATGTTGGGGCAGATTGTTATAGGAAAATAATCAATGGGGTTATGAGGCATGAATTGTTTTTCTTTTATAGCAATGTGTTTTATTCTTCTTTTACCACAGCAATTTGTTAAGGATCACAATTTTTTCAAATTATTATTTAGACATTTCATAATTTTGCATCCATTTGCAGTCACATTTAAGGTTGCTGAACATGGAACAGCAGCTATTAACACTTATTCCTTGACTTTCTCTTGATGCTCGTTACTAGAAAAGTCACAAGACAAAATAATCTCCATTCATAGACTTTAAAGGTTTGAAACTTATAGGAACAGCTTTAGCTCTGGCACTGAAGACTCTTTCCATAAATGTTTCCTTTCAGAGAGCTTCACCATATCAGTGATTATGCTTTGTCAAATAACAACAGGTTTTTAACATCTGTTTATTTTCAGGCTTATATTAAGTGGAGCGTTTGCCATATGTGAGTTAGCCATTACTAGCTATTTAAACCTATGATCTTTCAGAGTTGTGCTGCTTAAAAATTAACAGCTTCTGACCAATCAGATTCAAGAATTCAACAGCGCTGTGCTATAAGTATAAATGAACTCATGCATTTACATAGGACAAAGAACAAATAGCATATGATGTCAGCGTATTCGAAAACGGTTACAAACGTTATTTTCAGCACTCTTGACACTGACAACAGGAGAATAGAGCTATGAATAGCCTTTATAACCTTACTCAAACCCTGCGGTCGCTTCACTCGTTTGTGGCAAAAATCTTTTACAGCCTCTGACTGTGCAAACGTAAAGGTCTTCGTGCAAGACCAGTGTGAATGGAATCAAATTATACCCACATTTTTCATGTGTAAAAGGAGTTATTTTTAAGTGCTGACACTTTCTCAAGTTAGTCTTCCTGATTAAGAGGAACTGGAGAGGAAGCCGGTGATGAAACATGTTGGTCTCTTTGTTGTCATGTGACTGAAACACAGGCACATGATTCACTCCAAAATATCTCCTCTCCATTATCATTCAAAACCGGACTCCATTCAGATGGTTCCTTCTTACGACTATTGGAGCGGTGGCATGAGCTAAGTTGGTCAGATCAACACTGACTCAACAAGGACACTGATAAAATGATTACGATAACATGAGAGGCTACATGGGTATGTCACAGTAAGCAGTTTCATAAATAAGTTTTATGAATTGCACCTGAAAATACTCACTACTCAATTTTGCATTCACAATTTGCTAGCTAGCTCTATATTTTAGCTTTAGTATATACTCTGCACTAAGCTAGCTATATATGCAGCAGTAATGGAGGGGTGCTGTTTAACTTCTAGGAAGAACCACAGCTGAAGTATATCCGCTTTTCTGAGCGCTGTGTGTTTGTGGTGTAGCCTTCTATTAACACACACAGACACATTCTTTTCTTATGGTACACATGCTATAGCTGTGCAAAACTCTCAGGCAAATTTTCAGTTATTGAAATACTGTTGTGTTTATTTAAAACAGAAAACTGCACTGATCAGAAGAACTTTAACTTAGCGTTACAGATACGCTATGAGTAAACCCGATTTATGATCAATCTTGAAACACACTGAAACCAGCGCTAAAAAGACCTAGCAACACTTTGTGGCTGTAAACATTGTACAGTAGTTTTGATTTTGTCACTTGTCAGTAAAAGTGGTGTAACTGTATCGTGTGACATTTACACACAGCAAGATTCCTGTGTTAAATGCTAAATGCCACCATTTGCATGACTACTGGCTCCTCACTAAACACAACTCATTGATAATGATGAAAGAACATGAAATGCAGTGGGCGTGAGGTGAGGATAAATAAATGGCCTTGTCTGCATGCCTCCTCAGCCCATTTGTTTCTTTACAATACAAAGTGCACAACCATTGAGCCGTCAGTTAAAACTACATTCCAGTGTATTTCCCAAAAAACATATTTCATGCATTCTTCACATCATTTCAAAACTGTTCTAGTGTGAAGTGCAAACTGTTGAAGATCAACCCCCAAACAGCCTTTATCCCTGTTGTCACGCTACTGTTTTCAAACACCTACTGTAATCTTTAATGAGTGGGGAGGGGTTTGGGGTGGGGTACATGGGTGGTGGTGGGGGTGGGGGGGCTTGTTGGGTTGGGTTACCCACTGAAAGACACTGCTTGTTATTTATTTGCTGGTAGACACCTTATATAATATTTTGGTCTTTTTGACAATCTAAATACTTGACACAAAATGTCTGGGTTTATTCATTTCAAGGAGATGAAGATGAGGTTGTACAGCTTGTTTTGTGGCAGAAAGTCATGGACGGTTCTGAAACAGCCTGTGTTGTTTCTCTCATGTCTTTAATTTCACTGTGCATGAAAAGAAATTCAAAAGTTAAAAGCTCATGGACATGTGAACTGCTAACTGGTGCCATTTTGATAAATGTTAATTTAACCAATTCCACACATACTAAGCTGATTTGTTAGACTAATAAAGTTTGTATACGGTGGTTTGTAATAATCAGTCCAAAAAAGACAATTTTAATGATATATTTACTAATTATATTATATTATATTTACTATAACGCTTGGCTCAGATGAATATAATACATACTGACTTTTTGGGCTTTTTTCTTAGCCTAGACTTTAGCCTTTCATAGACATCAGCCAACTTTGAGATTGGCACTAAATCAATGTGTTTTATTATATTGCTGCACAAATAGTGTTACTTTACTTCTTTGTCACTGTCACCCTTAATATTTTTAAAGGTATTTTTGTAGGTCAATTTAATATTTAGGTCAATTTCATATTTGTTACATAGCTAATTGCTAACAATTTATTACTGTAACTGACAATCATTTGGTTTTGAAGGAAATCAGATATTTGCAAATAAAATAGCATCTGCCTGCTCAACAGAAAATTGTTCTCTCCATTGTCCAAAGATTTCGACGTCAAATCCTGATGATGCCATAGCCAGTGGAGTGCTGTGGAATTGTCAGGATTCAAACTTGCAGTTGTTATGGGCATTATCTGAGTGGAAGAAGAGCTCAGATAATGCTTTCTTCTGAGTGTGATACACGACCCTGTGAGAGGCAGTTCAGCAAAATGCCTGACTTCACATGTCTTGGAGGGAGCACATGTTAGCCTTCATCCTCCCTAGCTGTCATGTGATGGGCAGAGCTGGCTGGTGGGTGGGAACTGATAACCAAACTGGGGGGCGGCGGGGTGTTTATTTGTATGACCAAAATTCTTGTTGTATTATATGCCTTATGGAGGTCTATGGGAGCTTTTTGACCATATCTTGTGCACCATCTGGTTAACACCATTTTGCACCATATCTTCTGATCAGAAAAAAACATTCACAAAGAAAGAAAATACAAACACTGAAATGTGTTAAAATATTTTTGAGAAAAATGATAACATTTTCCTTCAAACCAAAGAGGTTCAGTCCTACATTAACTGTCTATACATTGACACGGCTAAATTTACTGGTATAACTGCAGTGATAATTTTGCATGAGGTAATGGTTTCTCTCTCACAAGCTGGTCCTGTGTGCCGTTAGTTGCTAACTGAAGGGTCAGATAAAGTGATCCTGGCTGCCTTCAGATTAAAGGACAGCATTCTGTGCATTCCTATCTGGTGAGACGACATGAGCTTACTCAACACAAGGGGAAGCAGTGGCTTTGCAGCTCTTCTCAGCAACACTGCTCAAGCACATCCACACCACACGAGGCTCACTTGGTCAAGCTACATCTCCACAATACTGGACTGTACCACCTTGCACTCCAGTCATATGGTCTCATCTAATACACTCAAACCCCATAGTCCCCAACCTCCTCTTTTCATCCCTGCCTCATGAAATTAAAACAATAGTGACACAATGCGATTAAGAATAAGGCTGGCATTTGGGCTTGGCCATCAGCCTATGTTTACATTCTCTCTCTCAAAGGAAGTGAAGGATGAAAGGCCCCTTCAACACAAGACCTTCGTCCACATTCTTTCACGCTGCCCTTGGACACTTTTAAAGGGACAAGTCTACTAACTTGGCTGAGGACAAAGGCCCTTCCTTAATAATGAGCCTCTGCCAATGACCTCTTATTTAGTCAATAACAAATCTTAAAGGCGATATGATTAGGCCATGCTTGGAAGCTTAATTCTCAGTCTATTAAGCTGCTTCTTTGTATTATTTATGGGAATGCTTCCTTAAGCAACTATACGTAATGAGGGAAAATAATACAAGTATGAAGAATTTGATAAAAAAAAAGTATAAGGTTTTAGATTCATCTACAGGAACCCTGGTCAGGGTTGCGGTATATCCAGGAAAACTGTGCACTAAGTGGGAAAAGACAATAGATGGAACGCCAGTCCATTGTAGGGCACGTTTCTACACACATTCACCCTTAGTATGCAATTTAGTGTCAAAAATTCTCCTACCAACAAGTTTTTGGAAAGTGGGAGAGAACCGGAGAACCTGTAGACAGCCCACATGGACACTTACAAACCTTCTATGAGAAGTCACTGTATTAACCATATTTTCATTGTATCCCTCATTAGATTGGCATCACTGATTTCTATACATGCACAATACAAATAAATTAAACAGACATGTGAGGATGAAATGACTTTCCTATCCACTCTTTTAATGTTTTGTCTTGTAACACTTCATTCCTCACCTGCTTTACAAACAGACTGTAAATGTCATTACTGTCAAGGCCTGGAGTCATTCAGTGCTTTTTCTCTGCTCTTTTGAAATCACATTTTCAATAGTATCAAGTCTGTCAGGCTTGCTCAAGATGACACAAACATATATGAAGTCACAATCGAGCAAAGCATGCATGCAGAACTGTATATAGCTTAAAAAAAAAAAACGCCCCAAATGCTGCCAAAGTATGCAGAGCTTACAGGAATGCTGTATGGGGCCCTCTCTGAGCAAACAAAGAGAGTACAGTCAGCCTCTCTTTCCCCTGTGCTACCACATCCGCACATCATTAGTCGGAAAATTCCTGATATATGCCGTAATTTTTTTGCTGGTACAGGCAAAGCTTTAATATCCAGATGCTGTTGCACCCCCTTGATCAGTTTTTCTGCTGCTCTGGTCCACTGCCGTCATCAGCAATCAATCCAAACAGAGGTAAGAGTAAGAGCTCATCGTTCCCTATGGACGGCCACTGTTGAGGGTCGCACAGGAAATACCAAACAAGAAGCTCCTTGTGCATCACGCTGTCCCTCTATTTGTGTTTCTGTTGCAGTTCAGGAACCCACCCACTTTTTTCCTTTTTCATTTCTTCCTTCCTTCTTCTTCCTTTTTGGAATACCGGAAGAGATATCTAAACATTCCCAGAGTCTGCTGCACGTGGTCTCCTGCGTGCCTTGTTTTCTTTTTTTTTTTTTCCTAGCCATGCTGCTGCCTGTGTGTCTGTCCAGAGTAGAAGCACATTGTCTGGAAGAAACTGAGTTGCTGTGCTTCCCCCCGGCAGAAGAACCTTCTGGAAATCTAATTTCAGCTCAAAAAAATCTCTAGTTTCATCAACATTTTGATCAAAAGTAAACCTGGCTTCATGTGAGTGCAGTTAGTACACCAAAGAGCTTCATGGGAGAAAAGTTTGGAACCATAAACCCTCTCAACAGCCTTCCAGTTTCTCATAAGTGTAGGCATATGACAATGTTATTTAAAGTAATTACTTGTTCCATTACGTCTGCAAAGCTGGGTCGAAAACTGTTTGAGAAAAGGTTATTTGTACAAGCCTCACCTATTATTCTGGGTGTAACAGAGAACTAATAAAGTTAAATTACCTCTCACCTGTTTCATATCAACATTACTAAGCCTTTCACAGATGATACACACACTACACATTACATCCAAACAAAGAGAGCCAACTTAACCAAAGAGACAACTTTTCAAGGTTTTGCATAAAGACTAACAATATTTGAATGTGAATTGAAAAAAAAAAAACATCCAGGAAGTTAAACCATGATCTAAGAGAAGATTATTGAATCTTCACTCTTCCAAAGAATTATCCCTGGTTTATATTTGATTGCCACTGTACCATCACTTTAATTATCAGCTTACCTCCTGGTTCTGCCACCAGAGGTGGAGATGACTGCCTTTCTGTTCTCGATGGCACACTTCCAACTCCCCACTTCATTCTCTTTTTACTCAGCTGATGTTTCAGGGACTTGCTGCTCATACAGGAAATGCTATAACAGGAATACATCTGGCCACTATAGCTGATTCAGAGAAGCTACAGCAAAACCTTGGCAAGCAAACTCATTACTCAAAAGGAGTTTAAAGGTTACGGGTGTTAAATAATGAATTTCTCCCAGCCACACACATGAAGGTTAAAACAACCAGCATGCTCATTTAGGGATATTTAAATTACATCTTCATTTTCAGTTGAGGGACTTTTAAACCTAAAGGTTAGAAGTTGGAACAAAGCTTAATTACTTTTCTGATCGCTGGTAACAATTCTAATCAGCCTGCATTTTGTGCTGCCTGGGAATAATAACACAGTACAGATCCTCCTCAAATATAGGCTTTTTTTGTACATGACAATCTGATACAATCTACTGCTGTTTATATAATTTGTCAAATCATCAATTTTGTTAGCCTCATTTGCATGCAGAAATAGTTGGCAAAAATTGCTAACTGGGCGGAACTAGTGTGCTGGTGTCACAGGAAACTGGCACATTTTTGCGCTCAACCGCTTCCAACTGCAACATGTCTGAGCAAATCTAGAAATGATGTTTACATGGCAGTTGAATTAACACGTATGAAAAGATGACATATACATCACTTTGTCAGTTTCAGATATTTCAATTAGGCTCCTATCAGACTTGATAGTCGAGATAGTTCGCTTTACAGAAGTGAAGAGCTTGTTGGACTTTGGAGGAATAACACACACAGTGTGTGTGTGCGTTTGTGTGTGTGTGTGTGTGTGTGTGTGTGTGTGAGAGAGAGAGAGAGAGAGAGAGAGAGAGAGAGAGAGAGAGAG
>JAQQZR010000023.1:21131088-21143265 GCA_030068235.1 Notoglanidium macrostoma | reverse complement strand
ATTTACTGCTGTGGCTGCTATCGCCCTTGTGACCTGCCTGATGGAGCCTTGTGACTCCCTGCTGCTATGGACAGTCCCACACAGACATCCTAAAGATGTGCACTTCCCAGCAATTGATCAACACTTTATACCCATATCTCACCCTTTCTTCAGCTGAGCTGATAAGCTACTGATAAGCTGCTGCTGTAGCCTAATCATACAGACTATGATGCTCATAATGAACATTCTTTCAACTTCAAAATACTGTTTGACTTTAAAGTATAGAATTGTGGTAAAGTAATTAATTATAATCCTAGAACAGGATGGATTCCCTTTCGGCTCTGGTTTCTCACAAGGTTACTTCCTCGTGTCATTCATTGTAAATGAATCGAGTTTTTCCCTTGTCACTGTTCCTATCTGGCTTGTTTATTTAGGATCTAAATATAAAATCTGCATTTAGGGTTCTGTAAAGCTGTTTTGTGACATTCTCTAATAAGCCTAAAGTTGAATTTGGAGAGTGCAGAGTTTAAAACCTTCATCCCCCCTTTACCTGACCACGTTGGGGTGTTCGAACGTCTCGAGTTGCCTCAGTACTGCCACCTCGCGGATAGTGGACAGAGGCATGCCCTCCTCCTCGGTCTGCACGCGCACCCGTTTCAGCGCCACGAAGCGTCCGTTCTTCAGGTCGCGCGCCTTGTACACCTTCCCGTACGCGCCCTCGCCGATCTCAGCCACGGGCTCATACTGCTGGCTTAGACCTTCTTTGTCCATCCTTTTTTCTCTCTATCTACTTGTCTTTCTGGCACGGGCGTCTTTATGCTCAGATGCAGCCCTACCCCGGGGAATCCCGAAAACGTGCCAGGCGAGGCTCTTTCACGAAGCCATGACCGGGAGAGTCAGCGCCGCTTCTGCACGTGCGTTGCCTGTATAGAGAGCAAGCGCAAAGCAGTTCAAGGTAAACATGAATGAGTTGAACACATGCTACTGATTATCATCACCACAGTCTGATGTCCGAACATCTGTCGCGCTGAACGTTTGGCCAAAATATATAGACTATTTTCCCGTTTTTACGCAGCACCACTTGTAATACCATGTTAAGTTCACCATAAAAAATGTGCAGAATTTTTAAGTAAACTAATCACAATGTATTAAAGCTTTTGCTTTATACATATAGGCCTAATATTATGCATGCTCTACATACAACACAGCGTGTTTATAATTAAACAATTCAAAAGAAAGTGTTAAATTAACATGGTAACATAAACAGGCATACACAAGGGAACGTTCATTAGTAATAATAAATATAGATAGACCTTAGTGGGAAGTTGTTAATATATAAAGTTCTAACATGATGGGCAAAGATGCGCGTGCATTTTGTAGCCCCGAAATCCCCGAGCACGTGGCTGCCTACTGATTTCATTGTTCAACGTATCAATAAAAAGCTGCGGCCAAAAGCTCGCGATACACAATAGTTTCAGTTTGTGCGACTGGTCTAGCTGACAGCACAACACCACAATATTGTCACCTTTTATTAACTGGTAGTCCACTATATATTAAATGCGCTTGGGGATGTGTGCAAATCAGGCGAAAGTCGCAGAACACATGCAAAACTGCAAAATATGCATCATGCAATAAAAATATTTCTGCAAATGATAGACTAGATTACTTACCACTTTTAGTTTCTCACTGAAATGTAAATCACGCTACAAGCGTTGGCGCTTATTTTAAAAATGCGAGAAAGAAGCAGCAGGAAAGGGTTTTTTTTTTTTTATCTCTCCCCCCTTTTACATCCCGGAGTGTCCTAGCGAGGCCACACAGGTAGTCGGCGGCTGTAGCGCTTTAACCCCCCATCCTCCCTGCGCCAGCGCCTGCGCCACTCCGGCACACCGAGCTCAACTCAGCGACTTGCTTTTTGTTTTCTTTCCCCAAGCCCTTAGTGAGCGTGCAAGGAGAGCTGCTTAGATCCTCAGCTCGGTTAGGCTACCATCCGTCCGTTTTCCCCCCACTAGGCGTTTTTCCCATCTAAGCGGAGAGAGTGTGGTGCGCTGAGCTGCTCGGTGAGCTCGCTCTGCCCGTAGCTTTCCCACGCTGGGCTGAATGTTGCCTCGACCCCCTCCGGAGGAGTTTGACACAGAGCAGGGACGTTTCCGCATTCCTCGGCCGACTACAAAGACCAGCCGCTTTCTCTCTCGCCTTTTCTCTGCCTGCCCTCCCCTGCTACTTCACCATTCACAGCTCTCTCTCTCTCTCTCTCTCTCTCTCTGTGCCTCCTCTGCTTGACTGTCATAAACTTGATCAGCGCAGTAAGCTGTGCGGTAGAGAACGAAAGAACCCATCTATCAGGACTATTATGAAACCCATTCGGCATAAACCGTGTCACGCTGCAGGACTCCGACAGAGCTATGCGATGTTCAAGGCCCAAAGTCAAAAGGTTCAATGACAAGCAATCAGTTGAGTGGCAAAGTATGCATCCATCGTGCTTCCATAGTTACATAACAACAACAACAACAATAATAATAACAACAATAATTCCAAGAAGATCTAAATTAAATGTATGTGTATACAGCAATAAGACAACAATATAAAACATAAAGCAAAATAAACTGAAAAACAGTACCAAAGAAAGAAGTCACGACACTCACACTCCCCAAATTTGAACTGAACAAGAAAAAGTGTTGGAACATAAATGTTAGAAAAAATTATGTTGTTAGCCATTAATACCTTGACATGCACTATAAGAAATTTCTGTTCATTACTTGCAATAATGACAGGGCATACAAAACCTTCCTCACACTAATAGTTCATTTGGTTCAGATACATTTCTTTGTGGCTGTCATTTTTTCCTAAGGGTATGCAAACTTTTGCACTCAAATGTAAGTCAAAACAGTACACCCATACCTACTTACTGACTAAATTTTGATTAATTTTCAAATAATAATTATTAGTTCGTTGTGATTAATTTGTCTTATGCAAAAGGATTGGATTTTTCATTTACATATATTGTAAAATATCTAAAACTGTCGAATGCATGTAGTCTTTCTAAGGCCAAGTTAATATTTCCTCAGTAAATAACTTTGAGGTTCTAGGAAGTATATTTGAAAGAGTCCAAACTAATTAAAAACCCTCAGAAACTGAATGGTTAATTATTTCAGTGAGAGTTGTGCAGAAAAAGGGTATTTTCTTACCGCATCCCTAACCTCCCTCTGGAAATCCAAAATCCTTCATTTGCA
Source organism: Notoglanidium macrostoma (assembly GCA_030068235.1). NCBI lineage: Eukaryota > Metazoa > Chordata > Actinopteri > Siluriformes > Auchenoglanididae > Notoglanidium > Notoglanidium macrostoma. Next base: position 21,140,056 of record JAQQZR010000023.1, on the reverse strand, counting down.
TCACAAAGCACACTTTTCATTCAATGCCTTCTGAACTGATAACTGTAAATGGCTTGTTTTACATCTATGTGTCACCTTTTGTTCATTTTCAATTAACTCTGAGAGCCATTGCCCAGCTTGATTACATTAGCATGTCTACTCTTGACATGGAAGCGCAAACTAATTAAACTGGTTGTGTGTGTGCTATAAAGACCAATTTACCATACATAAATCAACATTTATATGATATATGTGATGTGTCAAAATATAAAGAGTATAATGTGTACAGCAGAGACATTGCTGGATATGATGAGGACTACTGAATTGAGACATTGGTGAATAAACAGTATTCATTGTTGAATTGTTGAAAGCACTGAGTATATTATATTGTATTATATGTCTCAACAGAGACATAAACAGTTCATCCAAATAAACACAGCTGATGGCCAGCTGTAAAGTGAAAAAAAATTTTGAATGCAAAATTTCATATATATATACATATATATATATATATATATGTGTGTGTGTGTGTGTGTGTGTGTGTGTGTGTGTGTGTGTGTGTGTGCCCATGTGTACTCCTGCCTGTATTTAGGATGGCTCTCTAAAACACTTTCCTACTGACTGGCTTGCTTACAAGAGCTTTGCAAGACACTTTGGCAGTTAATGATAACGTGAAGACTAAACAGCCTGTTATGCCATTCTGATGGCCAAATGCCAGAGTGATAAAGCAGTGTTCTGTTGTTCCTTGTTTCTTTGTGGTTGGTGTGATATTAAAAATGTCATAATTCCTGACCAAAAACATATATTCTCTAAGGAACCCAGTAGCACCTTGATTTATCCATGAGGCAAAAAATGAAAACATTGGTTTTTATTTCAATTACAGCTAATGTGTACATAATACAATATGCAGCTGCAGATGTTGTAATCTGGGTGAAAGGGTTTCATCATAGATTATCGGAGCAGTTGAAGTGACAAACACTGAAGTTACTTGAGAAGCAGGAGTCACAGATGGGCATCTCGCTGTCCGTGTAAAAGACACTCTCTCCAGTCCTGTGTGAGTGCAAAGCAGGTGACATAATACAGACAGATTTTCTTTCAACTCCAGACACATCAAGCCAGAGCCCCACTCTGCAGCACAACCACCTCTAGGATCGCCTTTCCCAAATCAGACCTCCTCTCCACTCAGAAAAGCAGCAGGTGTGAAAGGGATGCTAATGGTCTCATGTTACCTACCACATTTAGATGGGGTGTGTCATAGTGACTACTTTCAGTGCATTTCAAATGTGTGAGGGAGAGCAATCGGATTTTTGAAGGTTTTTAGAGGTGGGGGTAGACATCTGGGAAAATCAGTCACACCTAACATGTAAGAGTGACGTACATTTTCTAGCTGAATAAAAAGACAGTAGCATAATGGACACTATAGCACATACTATAATGTGTTGTTTATATGCTGTCTTTAAGATTACTTTTTGACATCGATGTTCATGTGGGTTTAAAATAGATTATGCATTATGCATAGTTGTTTTTGATAGTGATTTTTACTAATACTTTAATGGTTAAACCATTGTAAATATTTAATTCAACAACAAATTAATTTAATTTCAAATTTTAACCATATTTACTTCTTGATATATTTTACATGAGGTACATTTGAACGAGGTTGATTCAACTATTTAAAGTCTATTATTTTCTAAATTTGAAGGAAATCCTCAGGGCAGATGTGAAGGCAGTAGTCCTTATGTGTCATCAAAGTTGCATTACAAATAAACTATTTAACCTAAAAACAATAAAAGATGATAAATTGTGCAGTTTTGACTCCATGTCATAAATCTTTTGGTTCAGATAAACCAGGCCTATGATAGCCAAAGGTTTGTTAATTTGCTAAAAAAAAAAAAAAAAAAAAGCCCAAAAGATTAATCTTTTGGCATGTTATTTTGTCCAAGATTAATTTTGACAAAGATTTAATTGCTAATATACAAGATATAAACACAGTAAACTAAATAATTGTAATTCATTCATTCATTATTCATTTAAGTATGGCTCACAACCTCTAATTTAGTTTTCTTAACAGGATCTATGATATTTCGATCATAAGCTTAGGTTACTACTTCCAATATATACAGTATATTCAATATTCCTAGGTTCCCAATCTCTGATCCTGATTTTTATTCATTCATCTAAAATAGCCTCTTTATCCTGGTCAGGTTTGTGGTGGATCCAAAGTTTATCAAGGAAACACTGGGTGCAAGGCATGGACAGGCGCTAAATGGAACCACAGTCCATGGCAAGGCATAATGAACACACATATTAACAAACTCATTCAGACATAGGCCAATTTAGTGCAGGAAATCCCCCTCCTGTCATGTTTTTGAGAGCTGGGTAGAAACTGGAGAGCCCCAAGAAAACCCACACAGACAGTGGGAGAACTTGTGAAACTCCATGCAGGTACGAATCCTATCTCAGGATCAAACCAGGGATCCAAGACCTATGAGGTGGCAAACTACCTTCTGCCCAACCATGTCACACAATGAATGAACTCTGATAGCATATGCTACTTGTATTTTCAGCACTATATTTGCAATAGACATTTTTAGCAATACAAGAGTGTTGTTATGGTAGTATTCAATAGTATTCAGTAAAATCTTTGGAGTACCAGATTTAATAATGTACATGACAGCCAGAGATCGTAGATTATGTAAAACATCTCAGAGAAAGACATGACAGACAAATTAATGCTCACTATCCACAACAGGCAAGTCAGAAGCCAAAATTAGCGCAGAACTAGGAACAAGAACTATGATGAGGAACAAGGTAACCAGTGAACTAAGGAGACTAGGAAAACCAACACCACACTGTTTATAACTGCAGCTATAATGCATGCAACTGACTAAAAAAGAAGTACACTGTACACTCAGTGCCTATGGAGATCAATAATACAGGACAGGAATGAAGAAAGATGAAGAGCGTAAGGTGCGTTCTCTGATAACAGATAATGTTATGGAAGGCTTAAGCAAATTGGTTAGATAACTAATTACCTGGTGAAAGGCACATGCAAATATGCTCAGATCTGATGAAACTGGTCCAAGGCAGAAGGAACAACCACATGCACGCCCCAAACCACATAAGTTTGCAAAGGCTTGCACCATCTAATGTGTTCATTCTTCACAATCCGTTCCCCTGTGTATTGTTATATTTACAATCATAGCTATAGCTATTGTAAAATTTGCTTCTTTCCCTTCAAACCTTTCTTTGACTACCTCTGCTGTACTTGTTTAATGGGTATGCATGGTTAATTATATTATTTGCATGTTTTCTGTTCAACATTCTGTTCAAAGTGCTTAAAAGGGGATGGTTCTTGTCTTTACTTAGTTTTATGGTTTACTGTTTTGTCCTGGTTTTATACTTGTGTTCTGCTTTTTTTGTGGTTCCCTTTATTCCTCCAGTATGGGGGAGCTTGCTTAGAAACCTACTGACGGTGGTACACAAGTCCATCCCTAGTTCTCAGCCTCTGAGCCTTCTGCAGTATTAGAGTCTGAGGCATAGCCCTCCTCAGTCCCTGCTCTTTTCACAGAAATGATTCCTATCTCTTGTGTCAAGCTCAGGTTCTGCTTTTTTCCTATATCAGTTCTTTGCACAGTGTTAGTTTCTAGCCCTCAGACGCTGAGTTAAATCTAGCCTCACTCTTTAGACTAAACCCTGCTCTGAATCTATTTGGGGACCAAGGTCCCACTGGTTACTATATATAAAGCATTAAGGATTTGATGCAAGTAACTAGAAGTCAGTGATGTGAGGTGAGTAAGGTACTATTGTTTATTCTTGGAAAGAAGTTTCTGCCAAACAATGTCTGAACATTTTCATATTATAAAAGAAACTACTTTTAAGATAAGTTGTCTTCAAGGTTCTTAAGGTATCTTGATAGTAATAGCAACTACAGAACCATTTTTAAAATCTTGAGTCAAGTTGAAACTCATGCTGTAAATGAAGTGTCCTCTGCAACCCTGGTCATGGAGTATGCCTTGTCCTGCACATTTTACTGTTTCACCTGCTGTAACACAACCAGTTCAACTCAGGAAGGCTGTTAATGGTCTGGTTCATTAAATTGGATATGTTGGCAGCACGGAAAACACTAAAATGTGCATGATAGGGGCTACTTCAGGACCAGGGTTGGGAACTGCTCTGGAAGAAAGGACAGGTAGGACCACATAGCATTAGCATAGCAGTGATATAAGAAGATAGAGGGGGAAGAGGAGTGAACTGAACACAGATCTTTGAGGTTGCCAGTCGTCATATGATCCTGATTTGGACCATTCGTTTGATTATCCTAAGAGGTACAACTTGAACCATCTTAGGACATTTACTATGACAGCTAATGCCAGCCTCAAGAGAGTTTGGCTGGAGTTCTAGCATGCTGCTATCATCTCGATCGTTAGGTGTAAGGTGGTCAGGATAGTAGTTTTTTTTCGCGCCTTAACATTCAGATCAAATCAATCATGTTTAATATTATCATAAGTTTAAGTCTTGGCTCATGCATATAATGATGTGGACCTTGTCAACTACCCAGACAGCCCATCTCTCCTGGAAGTTCTTTCGGATATTGATAGTGGCTTCCAGACACCCAAAAATTCTATACAATACAATATCCCGGACAATTTTTTGGAGCTCGAGCATGTGAATGAGAGAGAGACAGACAGACAGAGAGAGAGAGAGAGAGAGAGAGAGAGTGAGTGATAGACATAGTGAGGGAGTGAGAGAGCATCCTGAATGGTATGAGAGGGTGTTTAATATCAGAATCAATCTAGTGTTTAGAATCAGTCCACACCACTGGAACACGCACATACACTCACCACTTGTGCTTTGTATTAACCTATACTGTACTGACATGACATTAGTATAGCAGTATAGGCTAATACAAAGCACAAGTGGTGAATGTATGTGTGTAAGTGTTTCAGTGGTGTAACCAATTCAGCATATCTATGTGCAAGTGTTTCAGTAATTTTCTGAGATACCAATCAGGATACTGTCTCACTCACCACTCTACCCTGCAACGTTGTGGCACAGTGTTCCAGAAACAGTAAAAAAAAAAAATAAGAAGAAAGAAAACATAAATCACACGTCACCCATGACTGCACTAGAAAAGTGTACCACTTTATAAAAAAAATAAATAATGACTCACTGCTCTGCACACTTCTCACTGCACTGTCTGCAACAGTGGTTTTACTATTCGCCATGGTGGCTGAAATGACTGTAAATGACATGTTGAGATAAGTTGAACAGGTGTCATTCGTTCATGGGATGCCTGACAACCAATAGGTGAGCTCTCTTCAGCACCAAACAGGAAGCAGAAAATCATGTACAAGAGAATGATGGGAAATAATCCCTAAAGGAATGTAGTTGCAGCCTTGCAATTAGTGACCTTGCAAGATCCCCAGTCTTTGCATAGTCTGTGACTAAAAACTCTGTCTTTAGATGTGAGAGAGTGTCAGACTTTAGTCATTTGAAAGAGTCTTTTCAAAGTTGCCTAGTGTATGGTCAGCATAAGGGTGGTGAGGAGAATATGACTGCTCACTGCATATCCAGCAGTATATGAATTAAAGACTTGCTGGCAGTCTAAGTAGAGTGGCCTCTTGAAGATAGGTGAGCATAAACAAGACCTGTGGTTGAGGCCACTGTTGTTAGCAGTCCTCTAATTTGATGAATTATGTTTTGGCCCTTTTTGGCAATGAGGTTGCCCAGGAGATTTGAAGCAGTGGGGAATTTGGAATTTGGTAAAATATCAACAAATAACAAACATACACAGTGTATTGACACCGATCATTAAAAAAGTAATTTTTTTCTTAACTGACATGCTTATTCAACAAGCCTCTTAGGAACAGCTGGTCAAGGGTGTTGAAAATATACATTCCAGTCATATAGCAATGGCCACTAGAGAGTAAATGTTGTCAAAAGGAAATAGAGTATTAAATTTAAATGCTGGCACACAGTGAAAAACACAGAGCTAGCTCATTTGAAACATCTGCCCTGAGCATCTCTACTGAATCAGTGCATCATGCTAGAGACAATGTGAGGTTGTTTTCTCTGCTGGCTTGATTTTTCTTTCTTTTTTTTTTTAAACTCAAGTCCAGGTCAGGCAGCTAGTAAATCCGTCCCCACAACAGGCCCCTTAAGACAAGACTCTTTCTGTTGGCCATTTCCATGGAAACCAAGCAACTAACTTGAGGAGGGACATAAAAACCTGCTCTGTGGAGAAAGGAGGAACACCTGCCACCTCTACAAATGGACGCTCAAAGACACACTGTGCATTTACACATCGCACAAAACGCACTTTCACAGTCTCCCATGGAAATCGACACATCTGTTCTAGTTTACATTAATGATTTATTAGTGATTTGTTATTCTGTTTATACTTGCACTGCAGTAATGCCATGATGCAAGTGCTAAAAGAGTAGATATCTTAGCAATCACTGTCCATCACCTTGGAACAAACAGATCAGATTTCCACTGACTATTTATAAACAATTAATAAGTAATCATCAGTGTTCTTAGTACATATCTTTGTTCAGAATATAAATACTGTACAATGGGAACTAATGAATCCATTTTTAATATAGAGTAAATATAGATTATTCTTTTTACTCATCTGATGAATGATTGCAAGCAGAGGGTTCTGGAAAGTGCCAGGTGCCCATGTGCTCTGTTCATTAGCAGCATTAATGATTAACTGCATTGTGTTGCAAATCAAAGAATCTACCCTTAATTATGTGAGAAAAATGTCTTTTTCATACATGCAAAAATACATCATGCCTCTAACTACCTATGGTAAGATTTCCTAATTAGAAACATCTCTAGTGACTTGGGGACTTTTAAGGTGCTTTACTTACTAAGGTGAACTGCAATTACACTGAAAACCACAATTAAACCTACTAGATCTGTTGTATCTCCCCTCTGTTTTAGCTAGTGATGGAGCTCATTTCCAGACTGGAAAAAATGTAAACAGATGCCTAAGATTAGCGAACTATATATCCAGTGCATAGTTTTATTGCAGATCGCAATTATCTCATTATGTTTATGCTTATATATAAAAATGGTTGTAGATTGTACCTTTAATGATGACAAAGAGATCTGGGATGTGCACCATGAGTAAATGCCATGGCTAATGTGCACTCCTGTGTGTGCAGATGAATAGATAAAATCTCAGGGGAATCTAAAAAAAAGTACCAGTGCTTCACGTGTACATGATTTAAAACATGGCTGGAACATTTGTCGTGTGCTGTCCTGATAGCTCAACTTTTAATGAGAAAAAAGGAGTATCGCACACCTGCTGTGCAAAGTCCTGGGACCAACATAACAAGTCTTATCTGCATCTATGTAGCGCATGGTATGCAACCGGTATGCCAGAGGTTCACTAAGTCAAAGGCGGTCCAACAACCAGATAGATCTTTTACACCTGTCAAGAAATATGTCTTCTTAACAAGTTTTATCCTGCAAAAATTTCCCCTTCCCCAGTTCTTGTCTCAGCTGTGCCTCTGGATTACCTACCAATCCATTTCATTCCTAAGAGAGTGATGTCTTAATGCTACTTTGGATGCATCAACACCTTTTTTTCCAGACTGAATGTGATTACATGCTTTTTTAGATACTTGTAGATAATTACTAATGAACTCATGGATTGATGGAAATTTAGCATTTAATGTTGATTTTTCTCTTCACTCTCCCTCCGTATAATCCTGTCCATAAATGTACTGCAAGTGTCAGCAAAGGGTCAGTCCATGAATGATTGCAAGCAGAGGGTTCTGGAAAGTACTGGGTGCTCATGTGCTTTGTTCATTAACAGCATTAATGTTTAACTGAGGTGCCAGTGTCTCACCCCAGCTGTCTACTGTTTTCCCAGATCTGAGGGCTTCACATTCTATGGCTTCCACAGATCTCCTTTTGTGAAATTAAACAAATCAAGCATGTTTTGTAATGTCATGTAAGCATTGCTGTATGAGAATTCATTTCCATAATGTCTGTATAATAATGTAGCAATAATTTCCAAGGCTGTACTTGCAGATCAGTTTTAACAGTTACACCGGCTTTTAAGTTTATAGCTTATGTTTCCTGGGTAACAGAGCTGCTAGTGCGTATACGGAAGTGGCTAAAAGGAAATGATGATGATGGTGATGGTGATGATGTTTTAATAACTTTTTCTAGCCTATATCAGTCTTTGCTACTTAGCAATCTACTTTGTTATGGCTTATTTTGGTTCACACTTTCACTTACCATGCAATGTCACACTTTCATTGACCATAGTGTGAAACTTCGTGAGCTTAATGTCATTCAATCACATTTCCTGTATATTGTTGCCACAAATCCATATATAAATCTTGCTTTGTATTTTACTCCAAAGAGAACAAAAGGGCCGTTTTATCTCTACAAGACAAGTACTTTAGTCTTTGACGGTTCCTTCACTTTCACTTTGGATCTAGTTTTTGATTTGTTAGCCATCAAGGGGGTATTTCAAACCCTTGTGGAGATTATTACGTAGCAGGAGGTCTCAGTTAAACTTTCTCTTCCTCTTTACATATAAAACACATACAGTAGGGTCTGAGAGCACTACCCAGAACAGCATTAATCAAAAACTCCACTCAGTCTATAGTTATTGTTCAGTGATACATTATATAAAACAGATCCAATTTTTGGCTGTTTGAGAAGTCATGTTTAAAATTGCATTTTGTCAAAAAAATCCAGTTCAAATGCATTTGCTTGAAAAATATTGTCATGGCATATATTTCATTCAAATTGCAATTACCTTAATTTGTTTTACTTGCTGACTAACTGATATTGACTTTGATATTGATATTACAGTAATATCATTGGCTCATTAGGAGCACTGGCCCATATCAATAAAGAATCATTATAATCTTTTTCTGGGCGGCACGGTGGTGCAGTGGTTAGCACTGTCGCCTCACAGCAAGAAGGTCCTGGGTTCGATCCCCGGATCACCCAGGGT
>JAQQZR010000023.1:21075204-21109441 GCA_030068235.1 Notoglanidium macrostoma | reverse complement strand
TCTCTCTCTCTCCCTCCTCCTCTCTCTCTCTCTCTCTCTCTCCCTCTCTCTCTCTCTTCCTCTATCTGTCTATCTGTCTACCTGTCAAATTGGAGCCTGTAATTTTACAGAGAACCCAGGAAGCATAAACTGTCCTCTAGACTATCATATGCTGGGAAACTTCAACAGTAACAAAGTGCCTACAACCCAGAATCCTTATTATAAAGTCAAACAACATGTTTTTTAATCCATTTATTATTCGTCTTACATGGAATGTCCACTGTACAAGTCTGTAAGTCAAGTATGAGCTGATACCATAGAAACAAAAACATCTTAGAATGAGCACATTGATATTAACCTGTCGTTCGTGTTACAACAGGAACTACTGTCCGAGCTGTGCTGTTATTTGAAAATACTGTACACCTACTGACCGATCCGATTTGAGCATTAACCGTGCCGTGGTATAAATTACCTTAATAATTTCTTTTGTTTTCTCTGCTTGTTTTTCTTTCTTGTTTATTTTTTCTCTTTTGCTTCTTTTGGTTTACTGTAGAGCACAAGCAGCTAAGCCCTGTATCCTTTTTTTTGATGAGTTTGACTCTCTGGCACCACGCAGAGGACATGACAGCACAGGGGTCACTGATCGAGTGGTAAACCAGCTGCTCACACAGCTGGATGGAGTAGAGGGGCTGCAGGGTGAGTAGGAGAGCAACGCAACTTGATTTTCTGGGAGTTTAATTGTTGCCATGAATTCACATCAGGCTACTGTATTTGTAACCATGGCAATAAAAGCAATTTTTAATCTTATATCAACATTACTTATGCAATTAAGCTATTCCTATGCATGCATGTTGTATATTAGAGAGGATATAACTGCATTGAGCTATCTTATGTCCTTCTGTTATGAGCACAAGACTTCATAATCCTATTTATCCTATTTGTATACTTCTTATTGCTAGCAAGTAGCCATAGTATAAGAGGGACTGAAAGAAAGATCACTCCACTTCAGGATGTTCATCACTGTCACCTCATTCTTTAGTTTTTGTTAATCCCACATAATGCTTATTTAGGCAGCAGATGTTCCCACAAATATTTCTACAGTCTATATGCATATATTTTATTAATCTTAGGCGTGTACGTGCTGGCAGCCACCAGTCGTCCTGATCTGATCGACCCTGCACTGCTGAGGCCCGGGCGGCTGGACAAGACCCTGTACTGCCCTCCTCCAGACCGGGTCAGTCTTACATTACTTACTGAAAATGGACTCTTAGAAAACCAGGATTCATGAATGAGTTGCATAGATCCTCATTTTACTGCAAGACTTAGCCACTGAACGCATTCATTATTTACTGATATCGGATATCCTTGTGCATATAACACTTCTCTACATAAGAAGCAAGATTTCCTTAACTAGTCTGGTAACATTTAGAATTGAATGTGCTCCAGACTATACCGATTCCCTTTCAAACTCTGTTATAATGGAAACAGATTTAATTATCTGTGGGCATAAGCATGAGTTACATAGAGAGACGACGATGAAATATAATGTTTGTAGCCTGGCATCGCACTCTGCACTCTGATGGTAGTGCAGTCAGTGTTTAAGTGGTCAGAGGTGTGACTATGAGCGTTATTGCCTTTAGGAAGCCAGGCTGGAGATCCTAAAGGCGCTGACTCGCACTGTGCCACTGGCTGCAGATGTGGACTTGGAGCAGATTGTTGTAGCCACTGAGCTATATACAGGAGCCGACCTGAAAGGCCTGTTATACAATGCTCAGCTGGAGGCTGTTCACAGCAGTCTGGGACCTAGCGTGCTGGCTGTGAGTCACACACACTAAGAACTTCATGGACACTTCATTATGGCATAGGCTTGACTGTACTTTGTAAAGTCTAAATGTGTGAAATTATACAAATGTTTTAGAATGGAAATGAAACTTACTGCTAATGAAAAATCTATTTAGGTCAGATAGTAAGGATGGACATTAATTCATTGTCTAATTCTGTTAACAGAGAAGATGTGCAAACGTTTTTAGAGCACTTATGCAGTGTGTCATAACTAAGCTTGGCTCAGAACCCAATTTCTCCTGTTTCACAACTGAATAGTGTAGTAAGCAAATGTGTGCAGTAAAAGCAAGAAATAAATGAACAGCACGTCAGTATTTCCTCCATTACGGTGCAGGATTTGGGCTCAGGATCGGACAGCGAAGTAAGTGTATCCTCGTTGATCTTCCTGAACCACAGCAGTGGCTCTGATGACTCTGCAGGAGAGACTGAGACTGGTATGGACACTTCTGCGGTGGCACTGGACCACAGCGAGATTCCCACTGAAGACTTAAACCACAACATCTGGCGCCTTTACTTTGGCAGCTCTTTTGAATTAGAGCTAGGCCACCATTCACCTTCTGAGCTGGTAAGGATCACTTTTTCCTACTTCGATTTAGTGTAGTCTAATTTAGTCTGAATTTGATTCAATTGAGATCTAACCAGCTGAGATCTAGGAAGTTAAAAACAGTGGAACCTGTACTGACATGCTTGTAAACACAGGTATAAGAAATAATGAGGATAATAAGGGTTGGGAAGTTCTCTGCGTATGACATATGAGAATGTTTCTGCTACCACGTATGCTAATGGACAGAAAATTAAATGGTTCCTTAATTACCCTAAAAATGGGCATTCCATGTTGTCCTCTTTTTACCCAGCTATAAATGGCTGCAAAGTCTTTAAAAACATGTTTTTCCTAGGCATAACTACTCTTATACTAGGGGATTGATTTGGGTTATGAGACCCCATTTTCTGCCGGAGCCCCGATCATGGTTATGGATGATGTAAGCAGAACAACAGAAATTGTGTCATTAGAGGATCTTCATCATGTAGTCTGACACTGAGAACACACAGTTCGTTATAAAATCCAGCCAAGATTTAATTGGGATCATCTTATACCATGTGACCAATAATAATGTGAAAAGTCTTAAACCAGCTTAAGACAAGGCAATGTTAATGATTCTGATATGATCAACAGTAGGTTACTGCTTATCCTTTCTTTTTGCTCCGTCTTCTCTTCTCCCAGAATTCACAGTGCATGTCTGTTCCCAACTCCACCACACACGAGTTGACCGGTGCATCAGTGAGAGACGTGACTTTCCTCCGTGGCCCAGTGATTATGTCCTCTGTGAAGCAAGGCTTCCAGGAACTAAACCCTGAGCAATCTGAGCACCTGAGGGCTGATCTCAATACCATCAAAAGCAGCTATCACAGGAACCCAGTGAGTTAAAGACCTACCCACATACCATAATGATACAATCATGATTTGATGGTCATAGGTTCCATCCAAGATGCAATATGCAGCTCTTATTGCTGTATGTATTTGTGTGTATATAGGAGGACACCAGTTTGGGACAGACAGGCCATAATAAACCTGTGGTCCTGATATGTCAGTCTCATCTCACGTCAGCACTGGCTAACACTAGAGCCTCTATCAGTAGACAGGACTGGAGGAGGTATACTGATCTGTGAGTAACTTTGATTAATCAGTATTTTGTTGGTTTGTTTATATATCCAAAAATAATCAAAATTTTCACAATCACCTTATTTTTGTGCTTCTGTGGGTGTCACTGCAGCTACGAGGCATTTGGGGCTTTGAGAGAAGGCAAGTCTCAGAATACTGTGCTGTTTACCCCAGGTCAGCGAGTAACTCTGGCCTAATGAGGACTGTACACACACACACACACACACACACACACACACACACACACACACAACACACACACAACACACACACAACACACACACAACACACACACACACACACACACACACACACACACACACACACACACACACGTCTTACTATCCTTGCAAGGACCTTCCATTGACACAATTAACAATACAGCTAATTAATGTTATGCCTAAACCTAAACCTTATCTCAACCTCACCTAACAAAATAAAAACTTTTGGCTCTTTTAGCTTTTTAAATAAACAATTGCGCATTTTGTAAAAAGTTGTTTTCCTTATAAGGACCAGCCAGATGTCCCCACAAGGGCAATACAGTCAAATATCTGGTCCTCACCAAAGATATAAAATCCTACACACACACACGCACGCACGCACGCGCACGCACACAGACAGACAGACCGACCATGTTTACTACTTAATGAAAGGAGGGGGATGTTGGACTCCTATTATATGTTTGGATAGCGTATTCACATTTGAATCACATGTAAATAGTTTTGCTAGGTTAGAAGATTTAATCGTCTTTGATTTAAGATAAACAGAAATTTGAATAATTGTAACATATTTCAGAAATGCTTAAGGGGTTTTGATTTATGCATCTATATAATCCAGGAACTGGTATGTAAACATTTGATTCTCTGACTTAATTAAATTAATATTGATTTACTGTATTTTTAATAATGATCTATTTTTTACACACGATAATTTGCCTATGGAAACACATCCATCAAATCTTGGCATGTCACCTGTCTGCTTGTTAAAGCAAAACCAAATGTTTAATAAACCAGGCCTTGTTCACCTTCCCAAATGTATGTGTTAATTTTTGCACTTTATGTTTATGAAGACCAGTAGATGGCAACATCCTGCAGCAGACAGAGCAGTTTAAAGCAGGGGTGTTCAGTCTTATCCACTTAGTTGGAAAGAAATACTGCAGCCTCACAAGCCCTTTGCAGCCACACCCAATTCGCCTTTGCTACAGAACCAAAAGTCCAAGAGTTACAAACCTCATACAATCCTTCTGAAAATGTGATAGAAATATCGTTCTAGGGCTTTGAAGTTCTCTTCACGGTTCTCAGAAGACTGGAGTTCTCTCCAAGTTTCTGATTATCAATACTGTTCAGAGCATGTTGTCCATTCACATTGCCTCAGGCTTATGTTCAGTATCTTCTGCACGTCTTCGAGCTCAGTTTAAAAAGTTACTGGTTGATACAGGTATTGCTGTTGTGTTTGAGAAGCACATTAAATGTTTTTTTCTGAAAAATAAAAAAAGTCATGCGCCAGTGCATGCTGATGTGCAAGATTAAATTTTGAAGAAACATACTCTGAAACTGTCATCCATTAGCCAGTTTCAGATAGCCCGGGTGAGGTGTTAATAAACGATTCGTTCATTCGGTCTTCAGTAACCTCTTTATCCTGGTCATGTTAGTGGTGGAGTCGGATTCGGATCTGAATACAGCCTGGATGAGACACCAGTCCATTACAGGGCACCATGCACACACGTTCACGCATGGGGCAATTTTGAGAAATTACCCAGCCTGCCTTACGGCATGTTTTTGGGAGTAGAGTGGAAACCAGATACAGGGAAAATAATTAAATTAATTAAATTACCACCCACACAGATACAGGGAACACACAGTAAATTGAGTTCAAGATCAAACCAGGGACCCTGGAGCTGTGACACAGCAATGCTACCAACTGCATCACTGTGCCACCCATTCAATGTTCACAAAGCAACTTTACAGAAACCAGAATGAGGATCTAGATTTAGTAAATCCCTAATGAGCAAACTTTAGGTGACTCTAGCAAGAAAAACTCCTTAAGACAACATGAAGAAGAAACTTTAAACGTAACCAGGCTCAGAAGGGAATGCATCCTCAGCTGGGTGATAACAGATACTCATTCACACCAATGTTGAGAACTCTGAAAGTTAAATCAATCATGTGAATACAATAGTAGTATTAAAGTGGTGACATACACATTTAATCTAAAATAGATTTTTTTGCAAACACAGCTATGACAAACCAGTGATGCGCATTTAATTTTTATTTTTTTTAATCAGTGCTTAACATTATTCGTGAACGTACATTTATAGTAAGTTGTTTAGTGATCAAAGTGGAGACATTCAACACACAAAGATACACAGATGCTGTACCATTATGGGTCTTTTGCTGAAGCAAATCACAGACAAGCTACAGCACTATTCTTATTGATTTGATGGAGAGCATGTGCACTGGGAGAGGAGCACAGTATGCTGTTAGATGAGAATTGGAAAAAATTTACCCAAGGAGCCGCTGAGGATTCAGCCTGTCCAACCCGCGACTACGGAACAATTCTTTCTGCAGAATGTAGTCATTTTAAGGATGAGGTACTGAGCTCTGATAATCAATGAACGTTCCAATCCTATTCAGAGTTGTACAGACTTCAGGGAATGTATTCAGCATTTAGTGCAGCCTCCAAAGTCAACCTTTAAAGCAGCTACTGAATTCATATGTAAGACAAGTAGGAGGTTTCTCTTCAATTGCATCTATATTTGAGAGGCCTCTTAATGCACACTCCAACCAGTTGGACTTTGATGTGCTGCCACTTGAAAAGAAGGGAGGGGAAAAGTGAAGCCTAAGCTTGGTGAAAACAAAAGGGGCAACTCAGAAAGGAAAAATACGGTGTTCTTCCTGCAGTTGTAATTTAGAGCCTACAATGTCTTGTTTCTCTTATCAATTCTTAATTATTCCTCCTTGATCAGTTCAGTCAGCTTTCTGTAATCGTTGTGTGGAAGATGTTTTCCAAGCTTACTGAAATATCAAACTTGTGTGAGAACATGTGAAGCTCCACACACAGTAACCCAAGCTCAGGAAATGAACCGAGGACCCTGGAGCTCTGAGGTGGCAACATTACCGGCTGGGACATCCATAATTGTAAACCATACAGATTTGCAATAACTTGCTTATTTCTAAGCCTGTCATTTTCATGCTGACTTGACTAGTAGTGACCATGTTTTTCCAGCAGAAGTCTTTCTACAAAGCTGCATTGACAAACAGGTCAAGAGCTGCTCCTCTGCTGTTTCCATCCCAATGAACTCTCACGTTTTGCCAAGATAAATGGAGAATGCTTTGGAGTTCATTCATGCAAGATAAATTTTCAAAGTATGTTCAGCTTGGCTAACTTTAGACAAGTATACTATAGTTAACATCAATTTCCTGCTGAAAGCTGATTGGCTAATGGTGGCCATGATTTCCAACAACAACAAAACAATTCTTCCAGTGATCGGATCCTTAATAAACAGGCAACTCTGTTTACTTGACAAACTTGACTAAGTTGCAATGTCAGATGACAGAGCTGCACCTCTACTGTTTCCACAACCATGAAGGGCATTTTGGAAGATGAGCGATATCTTCCGACAAGTAAAGGCATGTCTGTACGACAAATCAAATCAAACTCCAGAGAGGACACATAGTCTGCTATAGATAAAGCTTTCTCTTGTACAAAGGACTGAGAACAGATTTTGAGCACAGATGTTGGCCCGACCTGTTACTGAAACGAGAGACGTGTTCATAGCTAAAACATGAGATTATGTACACAAATCAAAAACGATCAAGTATTAAAAATAGAACTTGGTCCTTTCATATGGAAATTGGTTTCAACAACAACATAGTCAATAAACAGCTTTGAAAAGAAGGAAATGAAGTGTTGGTGTAGAGAATTCAAGTGACCTCCGTTATCTTGTGTTTAAAATTAAGATGACATTTCAGTCAGTCTGAGCCGGATCTTACGTAATGAAATTATTCTGCCCTGTTCATTTTGCTCTTAGGCTAGCAACACACTCCAAACCCCCAATTTGCCATCTGCACACTCACTAATCACAGAAAGTTGAGGACATCTCGGTGTTGAAATTATATTGTTAAATGAGTCAATATTTTTATTTAGTTTAATGCTGCACCATGATTGGGAACAATGCACTCATTTAGCCAAGCTTGGGTTGGAACAAATTTAGCATGGTTCTGTCAGGAGTGCCAAATCAGGATGTGTACTTCCAAGTGATGAGCATAAGTAGATAGAATGACCTTCTACATGCTTGAATGATCCATGCAAGAGGGAAAACGGTGAAGAAATGGTCATTGGAGTGGATGAAAGTGACATTTATTGATATAACCCTTAGGAGAAAGGGCTTATTACGTCACGTGTTGCGTAAGAGCAGTACATTGGAGTACACGCCGGTATGAATTATCTCTTAATAATGTGTCATCTTTTCCCCCCATTTAAAACCACAGATAAGCCAATTAACATATGAAACTGGAAAGACTGACAATTGTGTCTTAAATTCTCTGATGATAACTGACACTGCCCAAAAGCTCCACCCCTTCCCCAACTAACATTAGTAATGTTTTGGCCAGTGCTCTCTTCTCTTTTTCTGCCTAAAATGCATGCCAAGAAATAAATAGAAAATGATTTTAGTTAATTATTGTGAAATAAAACCTATACATGTGTTAGAGTTAGAAACTCTTTTAGAAACTTTAGAGAAGTGCTGCATATAGTTAAAATCACTTAACAATATTTATTAATGGATGCACCAAAAAAAGTTTCCGTACTCTTCCTGTCTCCCTGGGACTACGTATTATCCCTCTTTGGGGTTAGTGGGTGTTGAGTATTTTCACTTAAAACCATTGTGACAAAATTATTATGCTCCTGATGGCTATTGAAACAGAATTCAAACAAATGGTCACCCTTGAGAAATGATTTTGTTCTGAAAAATTCAATTATTACTTTTGACCAACTGTCACCAATGACCATGGGGAAAGCTGCAGAGCTTTAAACACAAAAGAGACAGATGCTAGTCGACATGGACAAGTCATGCCAATAGATGGCTCAATGCTGGGATGATCCTGCATTTATGATGAAATGCATTTTGACATTTATCTCTAATAATGCTGTTCAGAAGTGTAAAACACAGAGCGAAGGCTGCATGTTGACATGAAGCTCGAGTACGAGCCATCCAATCACTGCCATCTGTAATCAGATCAGATTAACGTGTCTGGCTGGCTGGCAGGGAGGAGCAGCTGCTCCCCAATGTGTTGAGCTTCACAGCATTCAGAGCTGTAGAAAGTCAGCATCATAACTTCACTCACAGGCAAGCTGGAAAGAGACTCAGGGGGACTGACGTACTGTGAATTATTTATTCCAGGCTTTCCTCCACTAAATCTGTCTACAGCTGTGATAAATAATTGGTCTCTGATGTTTGCTGGAGCTAAACACAGAATTCAACCTTCACCTGGCATTTTCTACTGAAAAAAAACAAACAAAACACTTCTGACTTGTTGCCTATTTTCCCAGAAATGTTATCTGGTGGAACATGCTGGATTTTTGCAAATGGAATTTACTGAGACAAACAGAAAATCAGAAAGTACATAATACAATCCCTTTTCACTAAATCAATTCAACTAAATAAATATGCCTACAAGCTTCTGTTATTCAGTTTGCAGCTTTTCAACATCCTCCATCTAATGTGTCTATAGCGTATATTTCCCTCTACTGAGAATAGAATAAAAAACATATTTGATGTGAAATACATATAATAGAAACATGCATAAAGTGGCAATTGAAAAGCATCAATAAACATTTAAAATATAGGATTATAAGGCATATTCAAGACTACAACTGTTACAGTATAACAATAGGTTTTAGGAGTGTAATCAGTCTTCTGTACACACACCAGCCATTTTAGTAGAATTATCTCCTGCTTGCAATTTATCCTGTTGTGTTAGCAGCACAATGCATAAAATAATGCCGATATAAGTTTCCACTTGCAAAAGTGTCCTTTTTTGCTTTTCACACCACTCTGTGTAAACTCTACAGACTGGTGTAAGTGAAAATCCAAAAGAGAGCTGCAGCCCAACTGGGACCAACCACCACGTCATGGTCATAGTCACGGAGGTCACATGTGTCCCCATTCTGATGTTTGATATGAATATTAACTGAAACTCCAGTACTGGCTTCCTTTTATGCTTTGTGCTGCTGCCACAATTAGCTAAATTGGTAATTGCGTGAATGAGCAGGTATACAGGTGTTCCTAATAAAGTGGGTTGTGAATATAGTGTTTTGGCTACTTTTTCAATCCTCTGCAAAAACATAGCCCCATCTTTAGGGAGGAATTTATACAGAATTGGACTTTAAGATGTTTAATGAACTCATGAAAGCCTTCTCCAAAAATGTTACACATAAGCATTTATTAACATCCCAACATTTGTCCTTTGACTTCCATTTTAGTGGTGTTTCAAAACTGCGATCACAAATACACTAAAGGTGCAGTAGACAGGGACTAAGTTAAAAAACACTGGAATATTCCTTTAATAAAGTGAGGAAGGATGTGTCCTGTCCTGACTGAATCTGTAAGTGATGCTCTTACAAGGGCATGGTTAAGCCTGGACCAATGAAGGCTCCCAATGCATTCTGAGAGTAAGAAAGGCACTTTGGATGGGTCAACGCTTCTGAAATGTCACTCTCTGAAAGTGACACGTCTGAATTGCACGCCTGCCCACCTTCACTGTGATTAGCTTGTGAAATATATTCATTTGATGTCTTTAATGTTGATGTCCATTTTAAAGTCACTGAAACAGATCTGATCATGGCCAGTGTGACAAAATGTTCACTATAACCTATTGATGGACTGATATGTTTTTCCTTTTCAAAAAAAATTACAAGGTCAAAAAGGCACCCGTTTAGGATAATGACCCTCATGATAATATTCAAGCTGTGAGAAAAAAACCCAACCAATAAATGGTGATAAAGACTTTAAGCTTGCTTTAGCGCATAGCATTAAGTACTTATCAGAAAACCAGAAAAAGATCAGATGCTTGCTGCGTGTCAGGTATGGCAAGGATTATTATTATTATTATTATTATTTAAAATGGTGGTTTCTATGTACAAATTGCCAAACCTCCTGCCATTTAGTAAAAGGCCGTTAGGTCATCTTTTCTAGAAACTAATTGTATCTGATTGATGGATGAAGAATGGCTACATTAAGACATTGCGAGTGTAGTAGTGGGATAAATAAACAGAAGAACAGGGTTTTTAAACTGTAAGTGTGCTATAAAGGCATTTTTCCATTATAATACTGTGATGGAAAAAATTTCGAGGATGCATCATGGAGTTTGTTGTAGTGAATGAGTTTAAGATCACATACAGTATAAAAGCAGAAAAATACATTCTGTTTTATAAAGCTCTCTATTTAAATGACATCCATCCTTGATGTCAGCATGTTGCTTGGTATGTGTGTGTTGAATAATAAGGTTCTTTGTCAATTAGCCACCTAACACAATCATATAGTTAGCCCATATAACCTAGGCCTCTACAGAGAGCAAAATCACTTAGAATACGTTCAGGTAGCCATTCTAGCATGAATGTAAATGCTAATATGAAGTAGTTTAGATAAATGGCTCACTAATAATCATAGCGAACTCATGCATTCATAATTAGGACCCGTAAGCGTTCTGCAGTTGCCCATTTGGGGTAACCTTAACAGAAAGGGTGTCCAAGAGGAACCCTTTTTATGGGGTGAACAATTCTTGATTATCCAGTTAACCCTTAAGCAACCCATGAACAACCATTTTTTTCTTAAGAGTATCCCGGGTTTCTCATTACCCCAGTATAAGGCTACAGAATATGCAGTATTTTTAAAATATTATTACCAACATATGTTCAGTTTTACCAACTTGTTCAATTCAAGTCAGTTTTATTTATACAGTACTTAGATTCCTAATGACCAAGTCTACAGTTTCTAGGTGGGATTATGCATGGTAAAACTTGGGCATGAATTGTTTTATTATTCCTGTAATAAAGGATTCACTATTTTCACCCATACACTATAAATACTGGAGTCGTGTACTATAAAAATGTAGTATAGAAACCTGTTAGAAAGCATGGTTTCTAATCAATAGTCACTCCTCTCATCTATGTTTAAACCCCGTGGAATGATTTACAAATGCAGAGGAGTGGTTAAGTTGCTCAGCACCAAAGATGTTGGAAATTATAATGAACATATTTGTGATTATAATGAATATGAAACAAAAAATTGGTATGGGTTCATTAAAAATAATGAAGCTGTTTTTTAAAACTGAAGAAAATGTGAGAGAAAGCAATTTCTGACATTGTACTCTCAGATAATGAGAACATAAGACTAGAGGCAAGTTTTTAGGGCAGTGCAGAAGGTTATTTTTGACACTTGTAAGGTAAAATATTCTAAGATTGACAGCTTAAAAAAAAAAGAACAAGAAGACTACAGCAAACGCTAGGCTTCAAAAGCACTAGAGAAATGATATGGGAATCTGGAGCGATGTCTCTAGGGAGAGCTTTAAAATTCTGATAAGATGGAATCACTTCCTTTTACAATTCAATTTGCACTGAAATAAATGAATCAAGGTCATTATTATTAGTATTATTATTATTATTATTATTATTATTATTATAGTATACTAACTGTGAAAAGAAATCTTCAGAAACATCTGATTAATCAAATCCATTAATCAGTTTATAGGTTGGTTATGTAGCATAATGTGATTCTTTCTTCCATTGTTCATGTAAATACCACAAACCATTTGTAATTTACAGAGAAATAATATGCTTTAAAATCTCAGGACCACATATGAACATCAGGACAAATACAGTTGAGATATATAATGAGTTTTAAAAGATATTCCTTAATTATTATAAGTAAAGGAAATGGTCAAAAACATATATTTGGATATTAATAGTATTTTTTTCCCCACTTGCTCCAAAATCCCTTTTCATGTCTCATACAATTTTTCACTTTTTGTAAATCTAGCAGTTTTTGTTCCGCTCTTTTCTTCCACACTCAGTTTTTTGTGTGCTCGCGTTTATGCTTTTCTATTTCTGAATGGTCATATTTCTCTCTTACTGAACAGTTTGATATTGTTTTATGTCCTTCTCCAGCTCTGTGACGTGTCAGTATTTCTGTTTGAAGTCAGGTAATGGCTGTTATCCTGATTCCTCGTACTCTTCATCGCTGACTCGATTGCTCAAACACAACCATTTTGAGATTTTGAGCTTGTTAATACTTTTCATGCCAGAAATCAGACGTAATATATTTAACAACAAAGTAAAGATTTTTTTATTACCTTGTTTATACCACAAATGAACTGGACCATTTCAACAGGAATGAGTTCGATAATAAAGAGAAATGCTGATCCAGACGTGCAGCAATATTAATGCAATGCTGTAACAGGTTTTCAATTAGAAATCACAATGGATCACATGGATTCCTGTTTTTTAGATACACAGTAAATTGGAGGTCTCAGATTTTTAGATAACCGAGCGGTCAGACCTCATTCAACGAAAGACCACATTTATGAACAAACACGATGCAGTTCATTCATATATTTATTCATTCATTCCTCCGTAACTGCCTGGTGCCTAATTTAAATTGGAGCTAGTTATCTTCACAGGCACTTTTGTACCTGTTTTCCTTCCAAATGTTCTACAATGTCTCCATGGACATAATGTGAGCACAGGGTTCATATTAATTAATAAAAATAATAAACTTCCGGCTAAATCAAGGATGTCAAATTTTCTCCAGCAAGGACTGGTGTGGGCGCAGGTTTTCATCCCAATCAAGCAGAAGCCACACCTGATAGTCTACTAAAAGCCAAGATAAACTAAACACATGGAAACAGGTGTGGCTCCTGTTTGATGAGCTGAAGTCAGACTCGTTTCAGATTTAAACCTGAATACAGAGAAGAATATTTGAAGCACTAAACAAATACAGATAGTGGCATTATGTTCCACCTCTACCAGAAACTATGGGGGAGATGCAAACTTTTTTATGCAATTGTACCTTCTTGAATGAACTTATTTTACTTTACCAGCACTAAATTGCTTTTTCCCCTAATTACTTCACCAAGTAATAAGGCCCAGTGTTCACAGAAGTACAGGCAGTGAACTGTGAAAAGGGTAATGGTTTCGATCCCAGCTGATAAAAGCCTGCTGCTCCCACTGTGCCCTTGAGCAAGGTGTCTAATGCAAAGCTAAAGTGTTAGAAATTGCAATTACACATCGTGGCTTGTTGTTTCAATGGAGCTGCATATAGAGCGGTTGGATTTCCAAAGTGTTATTGAATAGAAATGCAATCAGAAGGCTGAACTGGAATTGATCTTTAATGTAAACAGCATGGTGTAGGGCTCTAAAATACATAACAAACGTCTGAAGGGATAAAAAAATAAATCATGAGGATAAAACAGTGAGAGTATTTATCATTTAACTTAAATTAACATTAATGATCAAATTTATCTCATGTCCCTAAAAAAAAAAAAAAAATCTCTTAACTGACACAAATGAAACAGAATACTGACTACTTGGCTGCACAAATATCACTAGCGTTTACACCATGTTACAAAAACAGAAGCTCAATATATTGCTTTGGAATGTTACAGCAGTCTACCACAAGTCTGTTGGGTATCAAGTCGAAGCGAGCATTGGATTTGGATTTGTTTTTTCAGGTTACAGTCCCACAGGCTGGCTAGACCACTGAGGGAAGGACAGACTCAGATCAAGGCTAATATGAGACAGGAGTTCAGTTAACAGTCTATCATTTATGAAGCACAGACAAGGTATGCTGACGGCGATGGACTGGACTCTTACATTAGTTTGCCTTTTCTGTGCTGTTAGCTGCCACCTGTGTGAGTCAGACGTCTGCTGCAGGAAGTGCTAAAAGCCCAAGTCCCCAGGCTCTCTGCACACACTAAGCAGCGGGGCTCTCGCCTCAAACAGGATGGATGGAAATAAAAACGGGAAGGACAAGCATTATGACCGAGTGTACATGTGAGCCAGGGTTAAACCAGGCTCAAGGTGTGTGTGTGTAGTTACTGCAAAGTTAACCAAAATTTTTATGAGGTGCAGGTTCTGGACCTGAGGATCCAACCATAAAAGGACATATCAGACACCCGAAAAGCGAACTGTGAGTTTGATAAACTCACTGAGAAATATTGCAATTTAAAAAAAAAAAAAAAAAAAAAAAAGCATTAAGCGAAAGAAAGAAAGAAAAATTGATCCTTTGTTTGTTTTCACTTCTTAAAAGTTTTTTTTTCCTTCCAGTCTGCATGTAAAAAATAACTTGGTCCAGTGGAGGGCTTTAGTTGCAGTCATAGACAAAGTCATAATTACTGGGTTCTTTTGGGATAGGGGGCGGGGCCTCTGGAATCTGGATGTTCTCCAGGTCCAGGAGGCGGAGCTTCATCTCCATATTCAGAAGAGTGTCCAAGTCAGTGCGGGTGAATTCACTGGTCATCTCCTTCCCCAAAAGAGCGTTCAACCCATCTGTCCACACACAGTACTGAAACACACATACACACACATTAGATACTAATCTACAGTTGAGTGCAAAAGTTTGCCATGAATGAAATGTAGACGTCATTTCTTGTAGCAACAACATTTAGTGTGTTGGATTTCACAGATTTTTCTTCTGTTTCAAGCAACACAAATGGTCAAATAATATATGCTAGCATATTATTTGTTCAACCATTCAAAAGCTGGCATCTCCCATTGAGACTGTGATATAAATATTCTCTAATAATATTATGTCTACCATTTATCTTTATAATCACCTCCAAATCAATTAAGCAGCTTCTGGAGTCTCATAGTAATATTCAGCCCCATACAGGACTTGCTCCACACACCTGTTAGATGTTCTCTGCCAGATGTAGCACACAACTCTTTTATCTTTTTCAAACCTCTGGAGATTCAGAGACTCATAGGCTCATGGCAAAATCTCTTTTCAAACGAGTTTGTTTTGTGTTTTAGGCTGTTATTATGGAATTCAATTTTTTCCAGAGAAACTGTAATAAAAAAATAATAATAAATAAATACATACATTTAGCACTTATCTATTGAAAAACCATGGGGGATGCAAACTTTTGCACGTTACCACATTTACTGTGCACACATGCAGGTTTGATCAATATAAAGAAATGATCATATATAATGTGGAATTTATAGTGTAATGATTCTAACTTCATGCCTACAGTTATAAAAGACTAAGTTTTGCAAATGGCCATTGTTATTGAAATTATGAAACTTTCAAAAGGGAGAGTAGATAAAATAGTGATTGTTTTTTTCACGCTATGGCATTGTTTACCTCATGCTTGTCAGGTGCAATGAAGTTTAAATACTCATCAGACTCATAGAGGATAGAAAAGGCCAACTCCAGCACTTCCTAAGAATGGCAGAGAAACAGCAAAAAAAAGAAAAAAAAAAGAATCAGTTAATATTGCTGTGCCATTTACACATCTCCTCCGCATATACTACAGCAGATGGCTTATCCTGCCACAGTGCGAGCATGCATGCCTCAACTTCTGCTGGGAATCAGTGAACAGCCAGAACAGGGAGTGTTTCAGTGTTTTACTGTAACGAGATGCTCCTCAGCTCCTGACAGATTGCACAAGACAAATGTTTTTCGGATCGTTGTCAGGAAACCAGCTTCCACCAGGCAAGTGTTTCTGAATACAAAACTGTTCTCATGTCAGACAATTCTGGCTTTTAATCCAACAATTTGTGTCACAAATCCTTTTTATTCTTTAAGTGTTCTTCAACTGGTTCGGTTTAAATTGAGTTTAAATTGCTTGAGGTGGGAATAGAATTGATTTTCTATCTTTCCTATTTCTCATAGATGCTGTTGAATGGCTTAAAGGTGCATGTTAAGGTAAGAAAATAACTGAAAAATTGGTGGCTTATGGTCGACCAGATTAAAGAGATTCCTGAAGATAGAGGAATGAATGAATGAAATATCGCAATCATATCAACAAAAAAGCTTACTTTCTTTCTGAAAGAAAATACAAATATTCTTTATGAACTAGTCTGTTCAGATTTTGGACCTTTTTTGTAATGCTGCTTCAAAAGTTTTGATGCTATTCAACCTATTTTTTTTAATTATCTTCTATTCATGTTGCATTTTTTTTTATTTTTTTTATTTGTAGCTACATTGTTAAAGAAAACTTCTCTGCCCATTTCACATCTAAAAACATTAGTGGGGGCTAACTATTGCACTTAAACGTAGTAGAGAACCATGGCACAATTTGGCTATAAAGTCAGCGGCAAATGCCTGGTAACAGATTTTGGGAAGCAAAAACCGGATTCAAGTGGAAAAAAAAAGAGCAATACAAGAAACTACAGATGCATTTCTGCAAGATAATGTAAGTGTGATGTTTCAAAACTAGATGTTGATTAGTGAATACCACTGTCAAGTTAACAATTTCACTTGATCCTTGAAGGTTCATTTGTCTTTGTTCTCAGTGCATGTGTAAGCCCCAGGGAGCTTGGAGTCTGCTGGAGCTTTGTCAATGCTTGTACGTTCAATGACTGAGTCGGTTTATCCAATGCAGAGGATACGTTCACTCCTAGGGGCTATTAGAGTAATTAATCCAGATCAGAGTACCAGGAGGAAACCCAAACGGACACATGAGAACATAAAAAGTAATGGAGCTGTGAGACAGCAACACCACCACTGTTGCCCTTCTAATACTCTAATACAGCAACATCTAACTCGCGTTTATAAACACAATGCAGTTGAATGCTCAAATCTGATTGGTCAGAATGTGTGCATTATTTTCATATAACAGCACAGCTAGTTTTGGCTGTAACATGAATGAGAGGTTTATATTAATGGGCTCATAGTAACAGCTCATATACAAGGACATCTCAAGCAGACACTCCACATGAGACTAATAATTAATGGATTTAAAAACGGTTTGTTGTACAAGTAAAATCATTGATGTGGTAAAGTTTAAAGACAGTTATTTAACAGTATATGAAAGGAGTCTCAGTTGTAAGCATTCAGTCTCAGTTAGAGAGAGAGAGAGAGAGAGAGAGAGCGAGAGCGAGCAGCTATAATGTCGGTGAGAACAGGAACTACCTTGTCTCTCAGATGATCCACAAAATGAAATCCTAAAATCTAGAAACTGATAAAATGTGCGATGTGTCATTCATTAATAAATTCAACATTGTAATCATCGGCAAAATGGCTGGTGCATAAGCAAAATAACATACTCCAGTCTATGCTGTAATATGAAAATAATGCACTTCAGGGGGTAGCAGCACTTTGCTTGCATGTCGTGCAACATTACATCCCCCCACTCCCACTCCCACTTCCCCTACCAGCGTGCATTTCATTTGTACAACAGCATAATCTGTTGTGTTATTCTTTAATAAGTAACCACTCATGGTTCGCCTTTTGTATTTAGTTCAACAGGAACTTTGTATTAGGCTGTCTTATTGTGTATAAGAATTGCCGCGGACTGGTCTGTCTTATTGTTCAAAGTGAGTGACACCATCTGGGTGTGTTTGGGTTCTATCTCACTGAGCAGAGGCAGCAGTGTGCCATGGTGCTCTCGGTGCCCCTCAGCCTTTCTTCCTGCTGCATTCTCAGTGATAAAACCATAAACATAGTTGACAGAGCGGCACAATGCGGCTTTGTTTTTCATGCTAAATTTGTCTTTTATGAGTCAGCCTGAGGGACTCGGGGGGGGAAAGCCTGAGGCAGCCGAATTCACCTGAGTACACGGAGTTCTCTCCATTTTAAAGCAAAATAAACATTTATGAGGTCTAAAGCTAGGAAGCAAGGTGGATTTGGAGTCCCACTGCTTTATTGAAAGCTTCACATTGAAGAAGCTGGAGTCCATTCATTCAGTCATTCATCTACAGTGACCACTTTATCCTGGTCAGCGTCATAGTGAAGTCTATCCCGGAGGCATTGGGAATGGGGTGGGAATACACCCTGGCTGGGGCTCTAGTCCATCACCATGCACACATATTTTTTTCCCCACACACTTTAGTTAAGTCAGTCCAGCAATCAGGGACCCAGAGAACTTGCAGAGCAACCTGGGACCCAGAGACCCTGGAACCCAGAGAAAACACAGACACAGGGAGAACCCTGCACAAACAATAACCTAAGCGCTGGATCAAACCAGGGACCCTGGAGCTAGGATTTAATGTTACCCCAGCGAATGTTCGTGAAGAGTCACAAATGGCAACTAAATCACAGTTGCCATTTGTGACAAAACTCACAAATGGCAACTAAATGATGCACAGTAACCCCATGGGCAAACACTTATCAGTGCCATAATCAAGCCTCCTCCAGCACACACACTCACCTTCTGCTTCAGGGCTCCCTTCTCCTTCATGTGTGGACAATCCTTACCAGTGACAACAGCTTTGATATCAGCCACGGGCACTATCGGGAAGGAAGACGAGCAATGAGCTATGATCCTGGTCTGCTCCAGGCTTCTGGAGTAATCATTCTGCATTACGGTGATGCGCTCAGCTATACTTACGTTTATCCTGTAGAGAATCATGAGGCACCTCTCCCTGAGGACTCTCCTCCAGGTCTCCATAGTGCAGTACTTTATGATTGGGTGACAATCGACAATACCAGAACTTATCTAAAAGGACAGAGAGCGAGAGAGAGAGAGCGAGAGAGAGAAAGAAATTCAACCTGTATTCACTACTGATCCCACTGTTATAAATAGTTATAACAATGTAATATTTTCATTAATCATTATGATAAACAGCAGCACTTGATGAGAAGCTTTTCATCCTCCAACAATTGCAACAGGTTGAAAGCAATAGTAAATGTGTAAACATGAATATGATCCTTTTTTTCTAAGAAGAACAATTGTTAAAAAAGATGTTTATTAACACTGAACAAGTGTGCTCAATTCTTACTTTATTTTTGCTGATATTCTGCATTCATCAGAATCTCCTGTAGGCATTACAGGCACATCTTGCATGATTGCATTTGTAATTGTCAATGATTAGATTTTTTTTTGACATCCCCATAACTTTTATACTTCCATGACAGGTAAAAAAGGCAAACAATCATTGACATTGAAATAGTTACTGTGTAATAACTTACTTGCTCAATGCTACAGAGGCACACAAGTCTCCCATATTATTATCAAAAATGTTTTTTTAAGATATCAGTACTGTATCAGCACCTAGCTCTACAATGGGGTCTGAACCATTTTTGTAGCACGTCTTTTCTGTGTCAATAATGATGTGTTAAAAAAAAAATTGGCTTTAGAAATGACTTATTTGCTGCCAAAACTTTGGCCTGTAGTATAGATGTACATGTAAAGATGAAACTTCAGGAGGTGCTATTGGCCCGATAACTGATAAATCTGTAACTGGCATGAAGGCTCTCCAACCCCTGCCTAGCACCTCCTGCACTGGACAGAAGGCTGGCACAAAGTGTCAGTGCTGCTCACACATAGGCTGATGGCTGGCACTTGCACTGGTGCCTCCATCCAAAGCCTAATTGCTGAGAATAGCATCCTGGCAATGTGGCAAAGAGTGGAGAGTCGGGGATCTGCAGAGCCGTGCAGAATCGTACACAGTGGCACTTTGCAGCCTGCTCAAACTCTCCCGTGGCCCGAGCCTAGGACAGGATTTAATACAAACAGACTGCTCATTACGTTCTTTCTCTATAGCGTCACCCGCCTAACAAATATACTCACCCGACTGAAGCTTATTTATCTATAGACACATACCGAGTGGCTGTGAGGAGCCAGACGGTGGAACCACCAGCCATCTGTGTGTGCATACAAGATGTCAGAAGAAATCAAGCATGCTGATCATTTCCAAGGTGTAAACAAATAATAAAACAAGGCTTTACAAGTGAGGTTTCTTATATAGGGGACCTGGTTGCAGTCTGATAGATTTCTTTTCTAACTGTTAGACACTCTGTTAGAGAAGGAAGTACAGAAAGACAGAGTGAGAGCGAGCAAAGTCATTTACATTTAAGAGCAGCCTGATGAATATTTGATGGGCAGATATGGTTCGAGTTGAGCTCTTCAAGTAAAAATGTTGGCAGAGGGATTTTAAGGATAAAGAGAAAGCGAACGAGGAAGTCAGAATGAGAAGAGAGTTCTTTAAGCACAGTCGGGTGGAGAGGCATTTTCTGCACGGTGCAACGCTTTAATATGTAATTCAATTTGTATAGTGCTTTTAACAACGGCACTATCACAAAGCAGCGTTGCAGAAATCCATATGCAGATTAAGAAGCATACCAGAGGCAAGAGTGGCAAGGAAAAACTCTCGGAAACACTCTTCTATTTGACATCCATTAAACACAAACACATGAGGAAAGAACAGACAATGAAAATAAAGTGATGTGTGGGTGCGCGTGCCAGATGTGCCATGAAATGACTCAGATGAAGTCAGCAAGGACACCACAGACATTTCTAATCAAATTGACAGAAACAGAAAATAAAGCTAAAGAGGTAATGTAAGAGATCCAATGCTAATGTTCCAGTTTTCAGAATTGAGCCCTATTTGGACAGGATTTAAAGGGTACCTATATAGAGCCTTTACAATACATTCATAAGCACTGCAAATATACAATACAAACACATAAGAGGATACTGGTGTGTTCATGTAACGTTGTCTTTATATGGTAGAGAGAACAACCATCAATTGCCTTTATGCTGCATTATTAAGGTATCAGCTTCTTATAGAAGCATGCACTAAAATGATTAAGGAGCCCCATTCCAATACAGGTTTTTTTTATTTATGAAGCCCTTATTTTAATGCCCTCAAGCTAAAATCTTACATATTTATATTTAACATAATTATGACGCTCTGCGTGTACAACTTCGTCAAAATGTCATGAAGGTGCTGTTAGTAAACTCTAACAAGTGTTACCATATTTTTGCGTTGCTAGTTCAGACTGCGTACACACTATAGACATTTCAACCTGGGCAGACACCAGCCCTTAGACAAGCAGATACGTGTCATTCAGTTTGCACAGAAAGCGAAAGCTCCAAATCAATCATACTCATTACAGATGTCCTGTGGTAACATTAGCGAACAGATATACAACCAAAACATTTACGCGGATTTAGTTCAGCAACTGGAGCAGAAATGAAAGGCTTTCATGGTTTATGGTGTTGTACACTAGGCATAATTAACACCAACAGCACCAAGGAGGTAAAAGATCCTGAGGATTACACGGAGATGTATCTGAATTCTGCAGGGAGGAATGTTAAGTTGTTTTGGGGATGCATTTAATGTGGCTTAATGATCCTGCACTGCCACACAACAGTGAGCTAAAGTAACGGTCCTATTTATAAAAGGATGAAGTAAAATATGGTTTTCTTGTAATGCTATACTGCAGCATTTTGTGGTATAATGTATAAAACCAGTTACGTGCTGTTACTGAACCTAACTAATTCCAAGCAGAGTAAAGGTCAGAGAAAGATCAGAGATGTAAAAGGGCTAAAACTGACAGACAACAGGTAGGAAAGTGTGAGACGGGGAACGAGAGAACAGAAACAAGGTGTCCACGCTCAGTGTGATCTAATCATACAGTGTGAAAAGTGTTAAATTATCCAGAGTAACTGATAAAGCCTCGCTCTGTGCTCGAGCAGACAGCCCCAATCTCCTGAAATCCCGTGTGAAAGCCAGTTTTAACAGCTCTCCACTCCACACTGTAAAAGCTTTAACACTACTTTCAAAACAGGGGCAAGTTGTAATCGTTTATTCTCTCACTGCTTAATCTGGCATCTGCAACACTTCTACTCTGCAACCATTCATGCAAAACAGGGCCATTTATTTAGGCTTATCAGTCTTTTTAACCCTTTCAGGCTCAAATTATCTCGGGTAATAAGGTAGTTAGTTTTTAACTGTTGCAAATCAGCAACGCCTGCCTTGAGAGGGTTAACAAACTATTTTCCAGACTTTGGAAAGACATATGGGATGTCACCATAAAATGAGTCCGGTGTAGCAAAAGTTCATTATGAGGAAGAGATGTGAAACAAGAATGCATCAAAAATTGACCCGCGTATCGGTTTTCAAATTTTGCAGTAAATACATTCCTTAAGCTATAATGTATCCATCACCAAACTATTATACAGTAATACAACCTGTAAATATGACTTTTTCGCCAAATGAAGGTGCCTCTGCATTCATTTCAATTTATACATCAAAGTTTATAAGTGATTTGAATTAGATTTTCTGTTACGATGATGATACCTTAAACATTGTGCACCAAATTAAAAATGTTTATTTTAGAAAAATTAAGATTTTTCAACCAACTGGACTCTGGATTTTTTTTGCCCCATGTGTGACGGGCATCTCTCACAGAACGTCATCTTGATATGGCTCATGCCTGCTAACCACATGTTACCATTAAAATCATCAGTAAGCTAGAGCCCTCACTGGCTGATTAAAACATTCACAAGCCTGGCTTCACTCAAAACCCAGCATAATTGTCTCACTATTGTACTGGACTCTGTTTACACATGAACCTCATGATTGTTTCCTGGGGACTGCACTAGTTCTCTTTTGCATCAATCCTCCCAGGATATGAACCCTAGCTTCTGCTCACATTTAACCCTTTGCTGGATAATTACAGTTAAATTCTTATAGAGAAATGCATCTGTGAAAGGTCCTGTATACTCCCAGACAATTTCTTGATTCGATCACAAGTTTAATGAAATATTATAAGTGAAATATTCAGGCTTATGGTGATAATTAAAAAGCATGGTTAGGTTTAACCATGGAGCTTAAAATCCTTCCTTTACCTGGCGAAACACATACAAATAAATTAATTAATAATAAACATTTGAATCATAAGGATTGTAGAACAATGACCATGAAAAGCATATCAGAAAATTTTTCGGAATTCCTGGGTAAAATAAATACATTTATGTGGACAGAATGCCAGGTGTGAGGATTTAGAGGCGTTGATGAGGAAAATAATCTAACATATGCAATATCAATGGCTTAATGACAAACTTTACACCTTTTCAGGACTTTTCTTTCAGTATTTTCAGGCCTTTTTTTCCATTTTCTCATTTTATAGGTATTTTCCATGACTGAAGAACTAGTCTGTAAATATCTGCTTAAGGTTGTTTAAGTTTAATATTAGATGCATATTTTTCCGTAATTGGCCAGTAGATTTCCCGTTTACCCCATCGTCAGTCGGAAGCTTGGTGGTCATCTAGACTACTTTAGAAGCAGAGGAATTAAATTAAGCAATTCCACTGTGTTAAATTAAGTTAAGCAGTATCTCCATTACTGCAATCAATCCGTGTGCTTCTGGTCAATGGCCGGTGGAGAGCCAAGTGGAAAAATGTTTTTTACATGTGTATGTGTATTACATCTTTACCCTGTCTCCTGCGGCTGCTGATCTTCCTGAAGCAGGTGCCTTCACACAAACGGTTGAGACGCTGCTGTTTGATCAGCTCCATGATTTCAGGCTGGATCTTCTCCCTCAGCTCCCTGTAAACCACACACACACACACACACACATGTTCAACCAACAGTAGTGTATATCAAACAGAGGCAACAGACGTACCCAAAAATTACCATCTCCTTTTCTAAAATGAATCTTTCAATATGCAGATCTAAAAGTGAGAGCTGCATAAAGCACACTCATTCATTTTGTATGCATGCTCCCCTGACGAAGGTGTGCATTCTGCCTGGCATGCATAAAGCACCTATTAAACTAAATTATGCATGGCTTGAAGGAGAGTGGTAGTGAGTTTGAGCCGGAGAAAAGGAGAAGGTTGCTGACAAATTGTGTAGTTGATCTAAACTGATTTGAGGACCTGTTGAAAACTATTTCTCCATTATATCAAAAGGAGAGTCTATAGACAAAAGTGTGTGTGAACTAGTCGGAGACATTCCATTGAAATATACTGCTTTGGACAGAAACCAATGAATGGTTAAGGAATGATTTACACGAAATCTGCATGAGCTACAGTTTGCTGCACCTACAGGGTGGAGCAAAAACCTAAATCATATATAATGAAGTGTCCAGGAAGTGTACAGAGTTTATAAATGAATTTTAATGAATACAGCTACACCTAAAAAAGAATTTATTTATCTCAATTATCCAAAAAAAAAAGTTTTTCAAACTCAACTTAAAAGTTTCATTAGATTTAAAGAGAATTTTAAGAGTTTCATGTTGCATAAAGTCCTGCCGGCATGTTCTCTGAAACTGAACAGTGCAGTGCAAATGACGTGCCGTCAGCTACAGAAAATCTCTAATTGAGCGTCCTCTTAGTGTAATGGGATCTAGACTGCCCTACAACTCCAATGTCATTTGTGTGGAAATGTCCTTTTAATGTGTGCTTACAATCGATGGTGAACCAGATCAGACAAAAAAAAATGACTACCAAAAAAAAAATAATAATAAAAATAATAATAAAAAAAATACAAACAACCAACAAACAAACATTTTTGCTTTTATTAAATTAATGTCTTTACTATTTACTCATTTTCTCCCTATTAAATATCAAAAATGCATTCCTAACCTTGATTTTTTTTTTCCATTCCCCTTAAATTATTCCTATACTTAATTCATATGTTTATTTATTTTTTTTTATTTCTGTATTTATTTGCCTGTGCAATCATTAGATAGTGTGTTCTCATATTCAGGCACCACAATCAAGACCAGAGTTGAGAAACATTACTGGATTATTAAATTATGATTTTTGTTCTTCCAATAACCTAGTATGTGTTGCTACCATGGATGCATCAGGTATGTAGGAGTACACTGAATATTAGACCATTTAAATGGTTGTGGTGTGTGTGTGTGTGTGTGTGTGTGTGTGTGTGTGTGACTCACAAAATGGGCCGAGACTGGAAGTCCTCCTGGTTCATTCTCTCTGACTGTCTGATCTTGAGGATCTCCGTGTAGCTCAGGTTCTGCAAGCGGGTCTTAAACTGGTCCAGAGAGTTAGGCTTGTTCGTCAGAGCACGAGTGATCTGTTCCCTCACCACCTGCATCACCTACAACACACACGAACACAGATTAACTCCTGATATTGACTCAGATACAGACACTTCATTCTTTACAATGATTAATTAGACATAACGAGTTCAGTGATGAAGTAGTAGTGGTGATCGTTACAATCATTAACATAAATCGACCGGAATGTTAGAGACTATGACTATTTATTTCAAGTGAAGATAAATTGAGCAGCTTTAATTTCTTGACAATGTGGACACAAAGTTTAAAACAATCATTCATATGAAAGTACACCTTGCCACCTTGTCTTAGCTGGCATCAAAAACTCAAAGGTCATAAAATGAATGCACAAAGCTGAAGTGAAAACCAGTTCTGATCAAACTGCACACATGTACATGGACAGGGATTTTTTATTCTTGTTAATATCACTTACTCAGTCACTGCTCTTTTTCTCTTGGTCTAAAGACAATGTTTGATTTGATTTAAATTTGTTTCGCTACCCATCATCTGTATTACTGCTATTACAGTCAGCCGTAATATTAGTGCTACAATTATCAAACACAATACCGGCCCATCTATCACAGAAACCACAGCACTGAATGAGCATACATAAAGCCTGGCCTTTACTTTCAGGCTGTTACTGCTACATTTTGATAAATCATAGTGCAGAGCGGAGAGAGTGGGCTGGTGAACGCAGCATGTCCCGACATGCTGAACAGCTGCTCTGGATTCGAGTCCAGCAGCTGTTTCCACATACTGAAGCTTAAGAAGCGTTGGGATTAGAGGAGTTTTTAATTAGTGATAAAAAGAGGCCAGGGTCAGGGTTTCCTCCCAAATCACTGCCCTGATCTGTCTCTGTGCATTAAAGAGGCTGAGTAACTGCTAAATGGAGAGAAACCTCTACTGGTGTACTTTAATACTGGTGAATGTTGCTTTAAAGGATTAAAGGAATACTTCAGTGTTGCTCCACATCTGTATTGTATTTGCCATTACAGCACACGGGAATCAACATGTTGCTCTGTACTGAGAAAGGAGCTTATAATGGAAGTCTAAGGGCAGTTGCTGAGACATCAATAAATTTTCATTCAAAAACATTCACATTCATAAATTCTTCAAAGATAAATGAAATTGATGAAATCTCGATAATTCATCCTTTCAAAGATTGGCAAACTTTTTAAAGGGGATATAGAGAATTTTCAGGATAGCCAGTAACTAAAATCGATTTCTAAATGTATTGCTCCAGTTTTAGAAAGTCGGATAAAACTACACAAGAGCAGTTTTGGGACGTTTCTTTTAATGTTTGCCTCATCGCAAGACCTTTTGTATATGCATATTTTAGACATTTATCATAGAATTCATCATCTGCACTTAGACCATAATAAGTAAACCGGTTTTCGGTTGTTTTCACATTAAAGGAAAATGTGTCACAATTATTGTCCATAATATTCACACACATACTACAGACACGAGGGATAGGGAATAGTTTGAAAAATTTGTATTCCTTTAAACGTGTTCCCTTAAAATGTGTATTCCTTTAAATGTGTTTTCCTCAAAGCCTATAAAAAAGTAACCCTGGTTTCAGCATCAGGCTTCTTTAGGAATGGAAGTGTGATTTCCTGTGGAGAGACAGAGAGGTGGAGGAGGACAGGACTGTTGTTGCCGAAAGGGTGGGTGGAGGTATTTATGAATAAAAAAAATAAAACAGCTTTTTTTTTTTTTAAAAAAAGGTGAGCTGCACTGAGAGTACCTTTGCTTCACCATGACTGCTGCAGTCTTCATCCATCGACCGCCCTTTCCTGCTCCTCTGCTGTTTCTCTACTCTGTCCAGCATCGATACGTAGTGAACACATTCGCCCACAGTGTGTCAGCTCCCAGATAATGCAGAGCGACATGAAGGGGGAGGCGGTGATGCATCTTCACTTGAGTGAAAAAAAAAGTGTGCACTAGAGACAAATGCTGTCTCTCTTTAATTCATAATTTTTTAGTCCGATATCTGACCCACTTGTTTTTTATTGTCCCATATATCTGACCCACTTGAGCCACCAAAATGTCACCTCATCATTTAAAGCATTCCAGTGACAGATTCAACTTCCCAGCTCACACTGCCTTTCCCAAAACTTGAAAGCACTAATCCCAGTATCACAGTTTACAGAATCAAATTTACATTAAAAAAAAAATTATATTTATGATTTGGCAGGCCTACCTCCAGAAACTTAAAACCCCAGTTTTCGGAAGGGAATCCCAGTAAACAAATCTGGACTTTCTAGAAGATTACTATATGGCAGAAGCAAAAAAAAAACTAACACTATTCTAACCCACCTTGCTAACAGCATTAATTACACTGCTAAGCTTGCTGGCAATCTTGACTACTGGTTTACACAATATAATACTTATCCTTACAGCCATTCTTGACAGTCTACTACAGTCAAACAGCTCCTGCTATAGCACTAAAATGAGCTAACCTAATCTCTTTCCTGCAACATTCGTGCAGTGATGTGTTTAGGTATCTGGTTAGCTTAGCTGATGTTTCTAAATAAGGATATGCTCATGTTGAAATTTATGTGCAGTACATAGCCATATTGTGCAGCCAGTGCTTTTTTTTTAATCTGGTTAAAATTGCAGATGCCGTTATTATATTCCAAATGAATGATTTAAAAACTTAGTGAGTCATGCTCTTACACAAACACAGATGGGGGAAAAAAAAGAAAAATACATGTAGAATTCACAGTACATACAACAGAAGAAGCCCAGATGAATTCAAAGGCCTTTAGCTGCTAGGCTTCATGGATGCTTTTAGCCTCTTTTTTGTCCAAAGATGCTTTTAACTGGCCAACCTGACAAACATCTTTAGCTTAAGTTTCAAGTTATTTTTCATTCCGAGCTTTATTCCTATTTATAAATACTACTTTAAAAAACCCCGTCAGAAATCCCGTCATGTTAGCTCATTTTTACTGGTTGACAAAATCTGTAAAAGTATAAGTATATATAAATGGCTTTGACTCCCTCCTTCTTTTTTTTTTTTTAAATTTTCCCCTGATTTTCTCCCCTAACTTAGTCATGGCCAATTTCCACCCACCAGACGGCTCTCCTCTATCACACGACAGCTACCAACCAGGATGTGCTTTCTCTGAGGCACGTGAAGTCAGCCGAAAGAATCTATACAAACTTCTGCACATGCAATGTCAGATGGCAGTGTAGCCCACATGGAGGAACATGCCATCTATCCACCCCTTTCGTACACATGAGCTCACAGATGCCCATGATTGGCTAGTGTTGCTGTAATTGGCAGGAGAGAGAGTGTATGTTGCCCCTCCCTCTCTGAGAGCACAGGCCAACTTTCTCGCTTGAGCTCTGGGCCACAGATGACTTCCGTTGTCTTACTTGAAGACTTTCATATATGAAACCAAAGCCATGTCCACATTCCCATATATGGTCTTAAAGGCACTGTATGCAGTTGATCTTATTTCCATTTGCACTTTTGTGGTCTGAAGGCAGACTTTTTGCTTTGCATCTTCAGCACTCCAGTCAGTTCTTCACTGACAACAGAATGCCGCTTTGTTGGTAATCAAGGCTTGTAAGATTCATAGCTCCTGTCTCTAATTTTAATTACAGTTTTGCCTAGTTATCCATCATGTATATAGACAAGGGTCTCCTTCCTTTAGTACTCATCTAGTGAGTAAGAAAACCATATTCTCATACAAAATTGATTTTCTCTACACAGTATAGTCAAACCCTAACTCTGATGATAAATTACTATTTATTACCACAACGACTGGGAGACTACAATGAACAATGACTTTAGTGCACTTGATTCAATCTAAAATCTACACATCCACAGCCATCGACACTGCTCCAGTTTGCTTGCTTTCCACCTGACCATGACATCGACCTCAGC
The DNA here is from genome assembly GCA_030068235.1 of Notoglanidium macrostoma. NCBI lineage: Eukaryota > Metazoa > Chordata > Actinopteri > Siluriformes > Auchenoglanididae > Notoglanidium > Notoglanidium macrostoma. The sequence goes on along the minus strand of JAQQZR010000023.1, from coordinate 21,080,092 downwards.
CTAATATTCAATCCAGCCGAGTCAAACATTCACAGGATGCATGTCTAGAAACACACAAAAGAATCAATCCAGTCACTGCCGCGACACATTTGCCAAGTGAGCTGGCACTACATGAATCATGAATGCATCCTATTTTCGCCATTGCTCTCCTTTTTTTATTCAAAAAGTATTCACCTGGTGCGAATCTGAAAATACAGTAGGACAACTGGGTGGAAACTGGAACATTATCCGTTTTACTATTGACATGGTAATTGCATTATCATCATCCTAGCTTCTATTGTACTGCTTAATAACACTCCACATCAAAGCATGATGTACTATTGTGAGACACAAACAGATGTGATTATTGCAAAAATGGACACACGATCAAGCGCTGCTACTTATTCGACGCTCTAAATGAGTCTGCAGATGCACGGAACGGACACACTCGACTGCTCCTTACCAATAAAACACTTCAGAACATGTTATAAAAACAATAATGGGGTGGTATGACCCTCTCAGAAGTTGATTATTTTCCTATAACAGCATGTTCCTAAAAGGAATAAAACTGTTATATAACAGTATTTTTTACAAAACAGTATTTTAATTCTCTTATACCACAGCAAATTGCCAACATTATTTTTGTTATTTAAAGATCAACATGCATCAGTCTTTATCATTTTAGCACATTTAGTGTCAGCATGTCTGCAAAAGAAGTTAGCTCCTGTTACTATTAACATCTATAGAGTCATTGCCTCGCCAGCCTCTTCTTTCTAACGTGACAAACAAAACCAGATAGACTTTTCCTTGGTGAAATTCTGCCATTGAAAACTCCTTCCATAAGTGTTACACCTTCACAAAATCTAAATTTTCTTTGTTATACAACAGCCCATTTTAAATATGTATAATAACCTTAGCTGTTACTATAGAAATGATATTTGTTTTGCAGCTGCCACTACCGTCAGATTTGCCGTTATAGAAATTTAACCAACACCTTAGACCTAAAAGTCTAAATATGTGATTGAGAAGCTTGATGTGTGCGCGCTGTGTAGTGGAAGGCTATTAGTAGTGAGGGAGCAGGTTGAGCAGAAAACACATTTGCATGCTCAGCAGGCTTCACTGAACATACATGACCCCCCAGCTCTTACCACACCACTACAGACGAACAGAAAAATGCGCATACTTGGCTACATACAGCGATAAACTATATAACTATACTTTACATTATTTGCTAGAATGATTTATGAAGATCACTGAGGGAAAGTGAGCCGTGCTCTTAACTGGTTCTCAAGGCATGATAGTCTCTAATTATATTTTCCCCTTTCCCTTTCCCTCTCACTTACCTCTCAATAAGAATTACTACCGACTTTTTAGCTTGTTGTGAAATTTTCTTTGTTCCATCTGGGATCCTTTGCTTGGAAGAAGAGTGTGAAATCAGCTAGGCTTCCCATGGGGCCAGAAAATGTTTAAAAAGTGATGATGTGATACAACTACTGTGCTAGTCAAATTTGGATTGCATATTTCCCCCATATCTCTTATATCTACACTATATGACCATAGGTTTGTGGACACCTGACCATCACACCCATATATGGTTCTTCCCCAAACTGTTGCTACAGAGTTGTAAGCACACAATTGTATAGGATGTTTTTATACGTTGCAGCATGGAGTGGATAGAAGCCCAAACCTGCTCCTGCATGACAGTGCCCTGTGTACAAACCGAGCTCCACCAAGTCATTGTTTGCCAAAGCTGGAGTGGAAGAACTTGAGTCTATTCCACAGAGCCCTGACCTCAAACCCTCTGAACACCTTTGGGATGAGCTGGAACACTAACTGCACCCCAGACCTCCTCACCCAACATTAGTGTCACCCAAGTGAGCCCCAATCCAGACAGATATGCTCCAAAATCTAGTGGAAAGTCTTCCCAGAAGAGTGGAGGTTATTATAACAGTAGTGGTGGACTTGGTTTGGCCATATAGTGTATAATTATAATCTATATTTTCCCTATAACTTCAGAGTTGCTGAAAATAAGATCCTAGTGGGTAGTCCGGAAACAGAATTTGACCACATATTCTCTAGCATATGACAGTGGATGAGACTGCGCTATGCTAACAGCGTAAGTAATAAACAGCGTATGCTACCCTGCGTTTTTAGCAACTACAGACCATGTTTTCAATTGGTTCTATAGGTTCACATGACTCAAGTTAACTGAACTGATAAAGTCCAGTATCAGAAACAAATGTGTATCTTTCACATCTTGTATCTTTTCCCCTTCAGTGAACTGGCTTTTCAACTAGGCAAATAAAACATTTTTTCAGCCTGACCTCTGCGTTATCTGAAAAAGAGGTCAAAGTCGACCAAGTTGCTGCCACATAAAGGAGGCCGTCCTCAAGGATCTTCAAGGACCCAAGCTACCTGAATTCATGTTTTGATCAGTAGCCCCAAAATTTGAGCCGCCGTTGCCCCAGGTGACAGAGCACCTTTAGATTTTTGATATAAGGCTGTGAAATATTGTGGTGGCCTCAAATACAAAAACATACACAGGAAGGAAGTAAAAAGGGCATGGCAGATTTTCTTTTTGTAATGCCTTGGTTGTACTTCTTTCCTGACAACCCTGGTTATAAATTTATCTGGACCTTTTAGGAAAAGCTGCTGAGTGTTTCAGTAATGCAAAGTGCTCCAGCACTGTCGCACACAAATGTGGATTTATGCAATGAGTCACTAACACAAGGCACCTGAAGGCCTCATCGTTGAGCTTAGAAATGCATTTCCGTCCTGGAGCTGAGTAATTCAACATCACTTATACCTCATATAGCCAAAGAAAGAAAAAAGAAGAAAAGAAAAAAAAAAACAAGCTGAGGCCACACATACCTTTTGACTAAATTTATAAGCTTTATATGGCCACGGCCAAGGCCGTTTCAGTGGATTGAGGACTGGCATAATGCTGGAGCTACAGTGCTGATAGTGTGACACACACACACACACACGGATGGAAACACAACTTCACAAGCCTCATAACAGTGAGGAAGACACGAGTGTATAAATAGCCTCCCAGAGAGGAGGGTAGTAAATACAAAGAAGGAAGGAAGGAAGAAAGGAAGGAAGGTAAAATTACAGGCAATAAAAGAAAAAGATTTAGGAAGGAAGGAGAGAAAGGAAAAAATAGAAAGAAATTTAGAAATGCAGAAATTTAGAAAGAAAATGAAAAAAAAAAAAACCCCAGAACAAATTAGAAAGAATGAAATCGAGAAGAGAAGAGAAGAGAAGAATTGAGGAGAGAGAGCACTACTGTGCTTTACTGAGCAACTACCTGCTTTATCACAGGCCTATAATATGATTTACATTACTTACATATGATTTACATGATTGCACTAATTACTGAATGATTATGCTGCTGTGACATGCAGGGTTCATCAATCACATTTCGATGGTAACAGAGCAAATCTGCTGCCAGAAATCACGTACCAAACCCATGCATTTGCTGCCAATCCAGTCTTTAGAAACACTGCTCTGTTTCTCTTTTTAGATTATCCACAGAAGCCAATCGTCTGAACACTGAATCAGGCTGGATGTTCAGCCCAGCCAAAACAACGTGCAAATACAAAAGAGGATTAACTCCATTTCAAGGGCTATTTCTATAGCCTGAAACTACACAAAAGAAAAAATGTTAACACAGTAACAAATCTGTTCTTACGATAAAACCTGAAAATATTAATACATAGCAGATGTGCGTTGCAACATCTTATACATGTTAGTAATGAAAAGCAGACAGATCCATGCACTCTGAGTAGAGTGGTTGAGACAAGGAGCCACACGGACACAAGTAATGAGTTCATTCATAATATCAGCTTGGTGAGGGTGAGAGGGTACAGATCAGTGCGATCGTCTGCTCTAGACTGAGGGATATTTAATCACAAGCTGAAATCTGCTTCTAACCCGATTACTCTGGCAACCTCTTACAATGCCTGCAGCCGACCTGTACATGAGCCACAGCCTCAGCCTGTCCCATCTGTCCATGTCCAGGAGATGATACGAAAACACTTCCATGCCTGAGCCTTCTTATTCCTATTATTCTCTTTCAATCTTGTTCTCTAGCAGCCGTGTCTAGCAGTCACCCGCAGGTGCTGTATCAGCTCGAGTGAGTGTTATACTCACATGTCGGCGTCACCTCCATATTTGGGAGCCGGCTCCACGCTGGCACAGCTCACAAGCAGTCGAACAGTGAAGCAAGCACTCTTGATGAGAAAGGGGAAGCTCTCTTAGGTGCCTGATGGATGGCACTGGGTGGGCGTGCTGCTGATGGAACCTCCGAGTTAGCCAGAGACAAGGTCATGCAGAAACCTGCTCATTCCTCCAGACAGCATCAGCTCTTAAAGGCGAGAGCATCACCCAGCAGCTTCGCTTATGTCCGTCCCAGCCTTTCAACCCAATTGGGCAGACGTGGCATGGATCAGACCAATGGCAGTCCAGGTGAGGAGTCACATGGCTTCCTGGTGGGAGGGGGATTAGGAGCAAAGCTGCTAGCTTAAACAGAGCTGCTACATCACTACTACGTTCTGATGCACCCAGGCGGCAGATTCCACTCAGGTGCCGTAGATGCTTACGTCACTGATAAGGAGGGAGGGAGGAGAAGAAGGGGAACTGTACGTGAGCAAGCAGTCCGTCTCCTGTGTGTCTTGCTCCCGCTCTTTTTCACACACAATAGGCATTCCATCTCATCCTAGAGGAGCTGGAGTAGGAGTAATTAGAATACGGTTGCTATGGAAACAGGCGAAATGTTGCCCGTCAGATTTTTGCCCCGGGAGCATCAGTCTGGCTTCTCTCTCTTTTCAACATCACTCACTCACACACACACACACACACACACACACACACACACACACACACACACACACACACACACACACAC
>JAQQZR010000023.1:21042908-21073799 GCA_030068235.1 Notoglanidium macrostoma | reverse complement strand
CACACACACACACACACACACACACACACACACACACACACACACACACACACACACACACACACACACACATTACTCAATGTGACAGGCAAACCCATGGAGCGAAAGATATAGATTGGGGGAGGGGTAACAGAGGAAGTGTGGTGTGCATATAAATACAAGATGCGTGTGCACGTATGGGATCATCAGATTGAGGGTGTGCAGTCATCCATAAACACACCTCACGATCATCGTTTTAAGGTACGTCTGACCAGCCTTCTGCTGCTCAACACAAAATGGAGGTCAGACAATAACTCGCTGATAGCACACTGAACAATAAATGGCAGTAGGGAGTATTATATTTATCAGTAATGATATAAACGGATTTCATTTACAGCTTAAGTGATACCAAGGGTAAGAATATGACAAATAATTGTCAGACCAACAACTACAATTAATGATTTAATTGTCTTTTCTGTTCATACTGATAATAAAGCCTAACAGTAGTGTTTTATACAACAACAGTGTTGAGTTTTTGATTCTGATTATTCAGAAGGTGTTGATTAATTTTCCACAGCACCTCTGACAGTAATTCCGGATGCAAGGCCAAGTACAAGTTATATGAATATTTTCATTCTGATACGTGATTGTGATTCTTCTAGTAATAATAGCTTCTTTGGTGAAACTTTGTTCGGAGAGTATATTTATTTCGAGTAAAGACAGGACAACATAGCTGGCTCTTCTTGGCTGGACAACCTAGCTTACATCTCAAGGAAATTTTTACAGCCAGCAGAAATATCCTTCAGCAATACTTTTACATTAATAATATATTTAAAATATATTACATTCTCAGTTTCACTTTCCTGACTGTAGTTTGGAAGTGAGGGAATCTGGCTTACTAGGGTTGTAATTATGTTTCAATGCTCCTGGATTCTAACAGGTATAAGAGTCAAGACAACCGCGGACACAGCGTTGGTCTGAACAAAGTAACATCGCCATCACAGTGTACAAAATGCCTCCTCAACACAGAAAACGAATAAAACAGAAAGAGAGTCTAACTCCACATAAATTCCGCATAGCAACACCATCATCAGTCGCATCTCAAACAAATAAACAAACAAACGACAACAAAAAAGAACTACTTCTGCTTCCCAGTCGGCTGGGTTACTATGAGGTACTGAATAAGTATCAGGTACATACAGTATACATATGTAAATATACGGCCAAAGTACAACGAGATGTGCTTGTTAAACATCTAAAACCGTGGTCATTAATAAGAAGTTAGTCCCCCTTTGCTATTATAATAACCTCTACTCTTCTGGAAAGGTTTTGCAACGCAGCTGTGGACATTTTTCCATTCAGCCACAAGAGCGTTAGTGAGGTCAGGTACTGACGTTGAGCAGGAAGGCCTGGTGAGCAGTCTGCATGCCAATTCATCTCTGAATTGGAATTGGGTCTGGGGTCAGGGCTCTGTGTAGGCCACTTGGGTTCTTCATATTCCAACCATGACAAACTGCCTTCATGGACCTCGCCTTGTCAACGGGGCCTTGTTTTATATTGCAGCATGTTTGTCCCTGTTAGTTCCAGTGAAGGGAAATCTTAATGCTACAGCAAAAAAAAAAAAAAAGACATTCTTTATGCTTCCAACTTTGTGGCAACATTTTGGGCAAGGCCCACATACGGGTATGATGCTCAGGTGTTCACATACTTTTAGCCATGTAGTGTAATTGCCAATACGCAGCGCTCTGATGTAACAAAAGGGCTAAAAATAGGACTGGTGCATCCCTATCTCGCCTATCTAATTTTTCTCGACAGGCAACAAAAGCAATTTCAGTGAGAAAACAACCCAGATGACCTCACTGCAACTGCACAATGGAATAAAAGAGGACAGGCAGGAGACATAGGAGGAGAAATTCATCCCAACCCCTAGTCTAAGCATGACCCCACATCTGCACTCCATAAATAAACCGAGTAATGGGACAGCAGCATGTTTGACCTGGCATCCTTCTCCCACCTCATCCTCTGAAGAAACGACACTGAACGCAATTTTAATTACGGAGCAATTGTGAAACGGGAGTCATTAACAAAACATCCCCTTAACACTCTGATACGGCTCATCTTCGTATTCCACACAAGTGAAGAAGGTATGCGGTTATGACTGTGCCCGCTTTTTCATGTAGCCATGCCAACGTCCAACAGACCAGTAGAGGAAGACTGAATTTTGTATATTTTTTGTACAAGTCCATATAGATATGTTAGACTAATTGTTAGTGTTGTTTAGAAAGTCTTGAAAGTATGTGTGGTGGTCTGGGAAAACCCATTGGATGTCACTGTGGCTGAATTCAGGAGCCACATAAAATTCCTCCTCAATTTCTGATAAACCATGAATGTATTTTACAGAAACTATGTGGAAGCATTTTTTAAATCTTGCCTTGGCTGTTTCCTGCAGATATGCTGCTGTGTAAGGAGTCAGTTTAACAAATGTGGTGGTAAAAACAGTCAGACTGTCTACAGATGTACAAAACCTGAATGTCAGGCTTTTATGGATAGCTATGGATCACAGCGAAATGGACTTAACTCTCCTTAATTCAGTCTTAAATAAGATACTGGCTGCCAAAAAGTTAGCTTCGTTACAAAACAAAATATATACATCCTACGCTAAAAGGCATTACCCATGACCTTCTAATCGTCAGCTTTATTTAAAATGCAATTTACATTACAGTTACATCTGACAAATGATGTTGAACAACTTTACAAACCACCGGGATGAATTTAAAGATTAAAGCTTCGTTATGTTCCACTTTAGAAACATCAGGTACATTTTACTTGAATCACAAAAGGTCTTCATAAATCTTTCGCCTTACTCATCTAAGCCAGACCACCTTCATGGAGCTACAGATTTTAATGAGCACCAAAATATCGAAAGGCAGCATTTTTTCTTGCTGCTGGCTGAAAAGGGGGAGCGGCTGCTGAATTAGCATTGATTCACAATTGGAGTGTCACCTTCAAGCCGTGATTCTTAATGAGTGCAGGTCTAACAACCCCCTCGGAGTGACGGAGTGTAAAAATTCTATACTACATTCTTCAAGCTAATGATTTTGCCCACAGGAGCCGCCGTGATCTAAGACTGCAGGTTTTTCCTCTACTGCTTTAGAAACATCATCACGTCAGCACGGTCTTATTATTCAAGAACCTTGTCATAAGTCGTGTCTCTCAGAATCAAATTTATTTTTAACAAAACCCAGACTGCATGTTCACAAGCTGTAGTTTAACCCAGATGAAGATAAATCACAAAGAGATGTGATCCAGAGAAGTACAGTTCAAGCCTATGCATATGCACCAAGTTCGAATAACACTATGCGTATTACTGCATTGCAATTGCAGGGACAAGTTTGCAGAGTGATTACTATAATTACACAAATAACATTGTAGCACACATGCACACTTCCAGAGGCTTGGCTCTGCTCCACACCGACTTAAATGAAATCCACGGCTAATTACAAGGTACAACTTACTAACGCCACCTGAATATTCAATCTCTCAAAAATAATTGCGTGTGTATTAGTGTTAGAGAGCGAGAGAGTGAAACGGGTAGAGAGACACAGAATATGAGCTCTCTATCTATGCAGCCAGAGAGATCTTTATTCACAGAGCTGTCCTTACCTTGTTAAAGTCTTCTGATGTGGCTCTCATCTCCTTCCAGGTTTTGTTGAGCAGCTGAATGCAGATGCAGAAGAACTCCTCAAAAGAGCGGTCATGAGTGAAGAACATGGGGTGGAAGTCATGGCAGTTCTCACTGGCTGTGGAGAAAGTGGACATAAAAAGTGTTAATCAGCATGTCAAATGGGCCAGACAAAAAAAATAAATAAAAATCTGTTTAGCAGACCATTAACACATCAACAGACTGCAATTCATTACCAAAAATCTAATTTTCCAAATTTATAGTTTTGCAATACAGCACCTTGCATAATTATTCACACACACTTGCCTAATCGCGCCCACGCCCGCAGACACTCCTGATCAGTCCTGCCTGCTTCTGCAGACAGTTTGACCAATCCTGTCCTCTCACACAGACAGCTTGTCCAATCTGGTCCACTCCCACAGACAATTTGACCAAACCCGCCTATTCTCACAAAAAGGTTTGACCAATCCTTCCCATTCTGAACTGCTCACTCCTGCTACTTCTTTGTTGGGTCCTGTAGGATCCCAATCCCAATCTCAATGCACACATCTTTTCTAGAGTTCCACCTACCTGCACATGTTTCTTCCTTCTTCTAACTTACACAGTTCAATCAAGTTTAATCAAGAATCAGATAAATTCAGAGGACCCTCAATGTTCATGGAGGTGGTACACCAGGACCAGAACTAAGAAGCAGGTAGCCAAACAAGACGGTTAGTTAAATTGAAGTTAGAAAGGTATGTGCGAGTGGGATTTCTATATCACTTCTACTTGTGTCCAATTTTCAGTTCACATGTGTTCCTCACGAATCCACACAGCACATAGCTGGGATCAGAGAGGAAGTAGATACTGCGTCTTACTGAAATATCCTGAATCTGAAAAGGATCACATGTTCAAAATCAACCCAGGGGATTTAGTTCTCAGCTCTCAAGACACCTACACACTTCTTGACAAAGCACATGCCTGGCTATAAATGGCACTCTGATGGGCACATTTGCCAGCCTGCAGCATTTGAACTATATTCGAAAATCCAGATGTGCCTCTCATGGGCAAGGATCTTCTCGCCTTCTACAGTCTTTATCAGCATAATATGGAGTTACAGCAACCTATTAAAAAGAAGCAGAGATGTTTGCTTATTGTAAATAAATTTGTTTTACAAAAAGTAGTGGTTTTGTGTACTCAGCCAAAAACAACTATCCTTTCTTTATCATTCTTTAATAAAAGCTTATTAAAAACCCTTTCCTGCAGAGAGGAGCTTGCATAGCTGGACCACAGAATGATTCCTTAGTTTTTAACATTATGCTCTCATCTTCTTTTGAAATTAAAAAAGCATCTGTGGGGGGGAAAGGAGTTTTATGCCAAAATGATAAAAGCCAGAGACACAGTTGTTGTGTTCATAAGCAGCATTGTAGAAGGTGAAAAAGAAATGGTGTCTGATCAGCCAGAGCCCCTGCAGCAATGCACCAGTGTTTAATTCAGGACTAGACCACTGCAGGTGTGCCATGGCATGATACCAACTTGAATCCAAGGTCCTGTTTGGAGAGTGGACCTAGAGGTATCTCAGCAGGCATGGGCCTCTCACAGAGGGCAGGTAATTGCATTGGCTCTGCTGAAATTGAAACTTCACGGCATAATGAATGATGCCTTCAGGGTGACAAGGAGCGCTTATTCAAAGAGGCATGGCAGCTCCAGCCAATAGCATGCGGAAGGCCATCAGTGTGGTAAAAAAACAAACAAAAAAAAACAGCCTTATAAACAAACCATGAATGTCACAGGACTCTTAGCCTTTTTAAAGAAATACACTTAGAGAGGCTGACTGCATCTAAGAGTTTCTACTTCCAAAAGACAAATTCAAGAGACTCTTGGGATATGGGAAAGAGAATCCTGCATGCCACATAAAAAAAAAAAATTGCTTATTTTCTTATAAAAGCACAGCCCAAAGTATGTTACTATTCTTATACCATATAGCCCTGTGTATATGGCAATTTTTTTTTATTTATTAATGAATGACACATTGCACTTTTAACTGTCTATACACTCACCTGCCAGTTTAATAGGATCACATGTACATTCATGCAGTTTTCCATTCAGCCAGTCATGTAACAGCAGCACAGTGCATACAGTCATGCAGATACAGGTCAAGGGCTTCAGTTAATGGTCACATCAAACAGAAATCTGAATGAGGAAACGATGTGATCTCAGTGATTTTGACCATGGCATGACAGGTGGTGTCAGACAGGCTGGTTTGAGTATTTCAGAAGCTGCTGATCTCCTGAAATTTTATCGCACGACTTTATTGCCTCTAGACTTTACACAGAATGGAGACAAAGCACAAAAACATCAAGTGATGCAAGTGGAAATGCCTCGTCAATGAGAGAGGTCAGAGGAGAATGGGCAGACTGGTTTGTGCTAACAGGAAGGCTATGCTAACAGCAGCATAAGACCACATCAGGTTCTACCCCTGTTAGCCAAGAAGAGGAATCTGAGACTACAGTGGACATCTAAACTGAACAGTTGAAGACTAGAAAAGCTTCATCTGGTCTTCTTCCAGATGCTTCATTGTTTTCTCACTACAGAATGATTTAGTGTTGTTATAATGCCTCTATCTGGGGCAACTTGTCCCTAAAGTATATTTGTACATTTCAAAACCCTGAATATTTCATCATAACAACTCGCATCATCTCCCAATGGAAACAAATAACTGAGGATGCCTATAAATCAGACACGGCCCCAAACTTCAGCACCTACTGGTGACAAATTAAGCTAGTGTTGTTAGTAGTGACTGTCAGGAAACACAGTTCACTTCGTCTCCATAAAGTGCGAGGCAAAGCTCCAACGCAAATAAGCAACAGCCCTCTGCTCAAAACCCCCAAAACTATAATTATCTTCTTCTCACAAGCCAGATTTCATCAAGCAAAGTGTGACATTAATCTGGCAGCCCGTCTGACCTGCTGTAAACGATCATAAACCCACTGAATACCGTATCAGGGACACTCCATTGAAAAAGCCACACAAAAAAAAAAAAAAGCATAAACCTTGATACATTTGTGATTATGTCTCCTTGCAAGGTTTGCTAAATGCTCGGTGTCACATACACATCCGCAATGCCATTCAAGAAACCTTTTCATAACTGCCAGATTTCTGAACGCAAAAAATAATAAATAAAAAGTGATCCAATGGTGTGTTTTTTTTTTTTCTGAGAAATGGATGACCTGGTGGTTACGTCATGTTTTTGCAAAGTCATGGTGTGAAATTTCAATAAAATTTCTCAAGGAAAGAGAGGAATGTTATAATGAATAGATGACTCATATACAACAGAAACAAAGAATCTGAGGATCTCTCCTCACAGCACTGTAATATATCATGACTTTAGTACAATAAGGTTCTATCTGCCATTCAATCTTAACACAGACAGAACCATACAATACTACGGTCGCAATAAGGGAGAACAGTAAAGATTACAGAATCACTATTTTCTTATGATCAGTCTGTAGTCACATAGTGAATAATCTTCCAATGAAACAAAGATCACTAAATGCTTAAAAATGACCTGAAATATCACCATGTTATAGTTAAAACTAGTTAAAACTACAGTCAACGTCCATTTTTTTCCTTGTGGAACGTATGCACGATATGTATTTGTAGTGATAAAATCAGTGCCTCGGAAACAGATTCCTTAGGATAACTGCTAACATTACCACCAACTTCATGTAGAGAACATATCTGGCAATGCAGGCTCATTAGGCACGCAGTATACATAAGGAGAACCTAAATCTGTGTGAAATTATGACACTGTTAAATGCTTATTTTGTTGAATGTTATATAGAAAGATTGAGCATGTTCTAGTAGTGTATTCAAAATATATCTTCTAAAGAAATCAAGCATTTTAGGCATCTGGACAAAACCTGAAATAAAGCTGGCAGGTTATGATGAAAAATGGCTGCCACAGAGTGGCTGACTAATTGGTCTTAACTGTCAGAATGGACCCCTATTAACCAACTGTGCTCAAGCTTCCACATCCTTCTCATGTTTCTTTTACATTTTACTAATGAGGAGTCAAGTAAAAGTCTCAAGCATAAAGATCTTCATCATCAGAGTTCCTACAATCTGTGTTTCCAAGCTGATAAATACATTTATATTAAAACAGTGAATGCACCACTGTGTGCAATTTGTGAAGGATGCAAGCTCTGCTGTGAGTGGGTTCCTTGCCCTGAAGTCAGACGTAATCCACTGTGAAGCAAGAGAAGAGATCTGACCACCAAACACAGCAAAGAGAGAGAAAAAACGTCACTAAATAAGTGCGTAAACATCTAAGCAAACCATTTACGGTGACAAAAGCAAGGAGGGAATATGCTAGAATAAGACTGCAAGTCACCTTGAAGACAAGGGAGGACATGAAATGATAAATGCGTAGTGATGCATGCCATCCTGATCTTAATGAAAAACCCTGCAGGCCTGTCATTCATCCAATGACAAGCCAGGAAAGAATAATAACTTGCGCCCTCAAGTCGTCTAAGCTACATCCTTAAGGTAGTCAACCGTTCCTCTGGTGTCCATCAAATATGGCGCAAATGTCACATTTTGAACCTACAATTCCTAGACCTTGGTTTATAACATGTCACATTGTAGGAAGCAATGTGTAAGTGTTTTTTTCTTTTTGCCTATTTCTTTGATAGCTGCAGTGAGAAAGATCTCCAAGTAATTTACAGAGGATTCAAACTCTAACTAAACCTTGCCACGTCTACATAACTGCGTGTCCAATTTGAAGACAAAACTATTCAAAACACAATGTAAATATAAAAATAAAAAGTGCAGGGTTTTTGTTTTTTGTTTTTTGGGGCTGTATTCATTTGTGCACACAATCTCCATTCATTTCACACATTCATGTTTAGTAAATCAACATTGCAGGTGTTAAATTAATCTATTTGCATTGACTACACTCTGTAGAAATGCATCAAATTGCACATTCATTTATGCGAACACGCCTTGCATGCCTTTAGTAAGTCAGGGACCTAGAGGGGGTTTTTTTCCCGTTCCTTATTTATTCTCCACTAGCCTTGGATTGCAGCATGAACAATGGCCTTAACACAACATGCAGTGGGCATTTTATAAAATAGGGCTACAAGACAGGTTGATAAATGCATGGCAAAATGTGAGGGTCATTTTCTTTTCAGGGACAATTTTTATCCAACAGGGAGAGAGCTCAGAGAGGCCAATCTGTTCATTCATCCCTTCTCCATCTGAGATATGCTCACACTTTTAGATCACACCTATCTTACAGAGGACACTCTAGCTATTCATGCCACTTGGACCATGTATCTATTTTACCCAAAATAATCAAATTATGTGAAAACCACACTAGTATAACTTGTACCATCTCTAAAACTGTTCACATTTTGGTTACATAAAGGGAGACCAACAGGAACCTAACAGAAACCAATGAGAAGAGAGAGCAACCTGGTAATGCTTACTGTCAATTATTTGCATGAGATCTAGTAGATTTACAAATACAAAGTTACTAGCGAGCAGGCAAACTCCCAAAATAATGCATCCACACCATCATCCCATCACAACTGGGTCACCTCCAGATGTTCTTCATTCCAGTAGGAAACACTGTGCATGTATGTATAGATCATGTGTAGGTGAAATTATAGTGCCAGCAGGCACATTTATAAATTAAATGGAAATCAGGATGGCCAAAGTGGTGAAGCAGCTTATACATATATGAATCTTTTGCATACAAGTTGCTTCACCACTTAACTGTCCTAATTTCCATTTAGTTCGTTTACCTCATTATGCTTGTTAAGCTTCATCACTTCACCTTCCTGAACACCAAACTAACAGACTTAATGATTATTTAAGTCAAGTCAATCTGACTTAAATTTCCTGTGACTGACAACATGCACAAGTGTCCTGCGTAGACCTTCAAACAGGTAGCTGCAAACATATTTGCCTGCAATATAAACATGTACACTGGGGAAGTGTTGCATGTACCAATGATAATGATATCAGAAAATGATAAACAATGAAAGCCTTCTAATTCACTGTAGCAAACCTACTGGAAAGAATAAGCAAAGTACTAGATGTGCTGAAGAAAAAGTTGAATATGACAGGGTGTGTCGTTACAGGAAAATAATCAATTGCATGGCAATGTGATAATCACATCACCAACACAAAGTTGATCATGTTCCAAAAAGTGCATGACCTAAAGTGTTTTATTCCACTTATATCAGTGCAATTAGTCAATGGTAACAATTTGTTACTTAGGAAGAACATAGAGTTATCCATTTATTGTGAAGTGTATCGATAGTTGCTTTTTAACATTTAGTTACATATAATGTTGTGGAATGCCCAGGAAACATGTAAGTTCCTGTTAACACTTGCATTACAAAGACAATCAGGCCCTCCTGAAATTCCTGCTTTGTCAGAAGATGGAAATTTGACACTGGATCGCCTTCCATAAGTGTCAAGTTAATGTCTCCTTACAGAAAACTTCACCATATCAACAAATAAACATGATTTTTAATCAGTTTATGTGGAGCGCCAGCCATACAAGTCCCAGTGAAAGTAGCTAATATAGAAAGAAATGATAATGAATTAGAACATTATTAGCACATTACGACCGCGCAGCCAGAACTACAGTCATAGTTGTTAATAAAATGTCTGACCAATTAGAATCAAGGACCCAACAGCACAGTGGTATAATAATGAATATACTGTGCTGTAATTTGTCTCAAATCATATAAAAATTTTTAAGCAACATTCGGATTTATCACCAAGTCCATGCTTGATGTTTTGACACAGATACGTTCAAGTGGATTGTAGCAGAAGGATAAATCAGCCTGAACGGTCTCGACTCTACTCCAGCAGCTGAAGATGTGGACACTCTTATTAGTGAGCACAGCAGGAGTGAAGTGGTGATGGCGAAGTGTGAGTGCAGTACAGTCTGACAATATATTAATGAAAGCCTCATTCACCGAAAAGGTGTGGTGCAATGGAAACAGACTGAGGATGCAGGAATACAGGCTCAGTACCAGATATACCTCTATACTTAACAAGGCCTTAGGGAGCACCATGTCAAGAAACATCCTCACTACATCATCTTACTTGACATTTCGGCAACAATTAAAGATGATGGAGCAGTGCTCTGGCTCGACTTCCTGCCTGGGCGCTTCGTCCCAGAGGCATTTTCACAGTCTTGTCCAGGCATGATGCCAATCTGGAAAGTGTGTGATGTCTCAGCAGGAGAAATCTCAGGACCCTCATCCTAGAAGTTAGGTGACGATAACGGTTGTTGACGTTAGTCCTCCTAATGCTGTCTGAACATGCTTACAGCCAGCCGGGACAAGACAGGCTCAAAGGAGTCCAAATCCAACCCCAAAAGTCTGACTTCATTTCTCACTCCTTAGCCACATCCTAAACAGACAAAACTTCTTACTGCCCTTTCCGAAGTCAAAAAAGCTGACAACACTATGAATCAATAAGCAGATGTATTGTGTCCTCATTCGTTTTCAACTTCATGATTAATATTACATGCGCTTTTTAAACCAAGGAGTAAGAAGTCCTCGTGTGGTGCAGACCACTTTGGATTCCATTAAGGCGTTCGCTCAAGGAACATGGAGGACTATAAATCTTTCAGGGTGAAATGGCTCTCAGAGATGAGGTGAGGTGGGGACACCAAGGCAGCTCATAAATGATGCATATGCTCACAGGAGCCTCTACCAAAGAGAAGGCCTCATTCCATTACATGACCAGAATATACAGTAAAATGGCATAACTATATATCAGAATTCTTGTCTTTTGAGCTAGATAAAAATCCAGACTTTCCAAGTGTTTTATTTTTTTTCAGTTCAGTTTTACTGAACATAGAAAGAATACTATCTTGAAAACAGACAGAACTTACTACATGTGCATGCAATGAATTTACAACCTTAGAGTATGAAGTCATACAATTTAATACAATTCATACAATAGAATATCTGTTGTCTATTAAATAGACAACAGAATTTAAAAAAAGCTTCCTTTTTTTTTTTTTTTTTTTTTTTAAATGAGTGCATTTTAAACTTGTGCAAATCCCTGTATGTACCTGTTGGCAGAAAACAAAACTAGTTTTAAGCAAAATTACCTGGGTTTTTGACCATAACAATATTGGTGCTCACAGCAGACGATAAAACATGGCTGTAGGGCAATGGCTAAAATGAGAAATCATGATTATTTTGCTCAATAATCAATCTTTGATTATTCATCACAATTACCCAGATAATTTAATATCAAAAACTAAATTTAAAAGCTAAATAAAAACAGACTGAAACTAAACAAGTCAGTATGCAGTTGCGATTTATTGTACTTTTTCCCCTGTGTGGACGACTAAAATTGCCTTTCTGCAATTTCAGACCCATTGTGTTTTATCAAAATATATCATCTAACATTTAGCTAATTATTTAACATTAGCTAAACTCACCAATATAGATGCTGTTTATTTACTTGAAGCCAGAAACCGGTCCCTGTCTTCCTCAACTAAAGATGTTCTACATTTCTTTAAGTAATCAATTTTTTATTCTTATTTTAAATATTTATAAATAATCCTTTTATAAGTAAAATCAGCCTTGGCAGTGCAGTATGTGATTTAACTAAGCTTTAAAAAGGACCACATTACTCTTTAATGAAGAATCAGACCCAGTGTCCTCTGCTGCTTGATTTATTTTTAGTGAAATAGCGTTCGAATGCAGAATCATGTCATAGGTTACACATACATGCCTTAAAATAACAACCATGGTGATTTCCAGGAGCTGCGAGATGTTAATACCTCCTCCCTGCTTACCTGCATTACCAAATGGAGGCTCATGTGATAAAATGCTTTGTCAGAGACAGAAGCTAAGGACTATTCTCTCTGTGGAAGGACTGCACTGTAGGCTGCACTGTGCCATAGATGAATAGAGCAATGAATTTATCATGCTTGTGCTTTCTTTTTCCCTGCAGATACATGTACATGCAAAAAACCAATCACACAGTCCTGTGCGTGCACCGAGATTTTTACAGAGAACAAAAATCAATGCAAGAGGCCTCAAGAAATATAATGCTTTCTGAGTGCTTTTTTTTCCCCACTGACAAGGAAAAGACAAAGGCAGAATCCAGACACAACACCAAACTACATCTTAAAATACCTGAAATATCCATTCCTGAGACAGGATTGTGTGATGACTGAGCTCTATTAAAACACAGAGCTCAGAAAATGTACTCATCTCCTTCTACTTCTTGCATAAACCTTCAGTTTTATCATCTACAGCTCTTTATCATAACCACATTTCTCTATATTTTTCATTTTGTCTCTGTTTATATTTACCCTGTCCTCATTAAATGTGTAGCCTGATTGACAACCCAGCATATAATCTGGACTAAAGAGCAGCCTAAATCCAGCTATAAAAAATGTCAATGTTTTCATGTACAGTTAGGTCCATAGGTATTTGGACACCGACACATTTTTCATATTTTTGCCTCTGTACACCACCATAATACATTTCAAATAAAGCCATCAAGATGTCATTGATGTGCAGGATTTCTGCTCTAATTCAAAGGGTTTAACAAAAAAATATTCCATTAAGATTTTTCAAATTTCAGCCATTTTTACATAGCCCCTCCATTTTCACAGGCTCAGAAGTAATTGAACTTAACAATTATAAATATAAACATCATTTTTAATACTTGGATGCAAATCCTTTGCAGTCATTGATGGCTTTATTTGCAATCCATTGTGGTGGTGTACAGAGGCAAAAATATGAAAATTGCGGCACTGTCCAAATACCTATGGACCTAACTGTATGTACCTCTATTTTATAATTTATCTTTAGGAAAAAAAATCTATTTCAAGAAGATCCATTAGCTGCTCGGACAGTGATTGGAGACAATAAAGGCAAAGAGTGGGAAAAGATGAGAATATTTACATCATATCAGAAAGGGAGATGCAAACTTTGTTCCCACTATTATTGTCTTAACATGCATGTATATTTGGCCATTTTTGTTAGATGTAATGATGTAAACAAACGGAAGTCCCGGTGAATAAATATAATAATAAAAAGATTCAGTGCTAAGTTTTATCTTCTTGCTAAGCAGGTAAAGCATTTATTTGGTTTATTGGAAAGCTGATTTACCCTTGTTGTGGAATTTCTCTCATTACACAACCTTTCTCTACCCAAAACACTCATGACAGCCAGGTAGAGACTAGGATGGGAGATTTCAAACTTGCCCTTTGGTTGTGTGTGTAACATTTATCCCTTTGGGTTTTGCTTAGTGTGCTGACACTACCGAGCTTGTACCTAATGTGTTTAACAGGCTGGAAAACAAAATGTACAGATCAGATCATAAAATTCACAGACAACGCACGCCCAGGAATAAAATACAAAACACATATCTATAGTCCAAGCCCAGACACAAGAAAGCATCAAAGACAGATTTAAGAGAAAAAAAAAAAATAATAAAATAAATAAATAAAAAAAGACTGCACACTTACGCAGTTCTCCTACTTTGAGGATCTCGCACAGCATTTTGGTGAGCTCGATACTGCTGCGGCCAAACGGACACTCGTGCTTGTCTTCACGACTGCTGTTCTCCAGTACGATCTGAAAAACAACAACAACAAAATAGTTGGCCATTCAGAGTGATGCTGACTAAAATTACAAACTCTACACAACTTGGACCTGTGTGCTGCTATAAAAATCCACATAAATGTATGAGTATATTAAGCTTTTAAACAAAGATATGATTGCTATAGTATCTCTTAAATCCCTAAGCAGGTGCTCACTACTCTAAAGATTGAAGTATCTAGAAACAAGGCACTAAGGGATGTTTCTGCAATGGCACTGCTTTCTAACTTGCTCAACCCTTCAGCATTATGAATGCAGCATTTGCGGCAGTTTCCACAAAGCTGGATCATTAGGAGGAATCCTATACTGCCTGTTCTTCAATAACTGCTAGTCAGTGCTAGGAAGGAGTGAGTGTGTGAGACGAAAGGCATGTTTTTACCCTGATGTAGGAATCCTGGTGTTGTCTGGCAAAATACAGCATGTTATCCAGAGCCAACATCCCTGGAGGAATCTGTGTGAAATCCACTGCCGGGTTCACATGATTCTACAGATGCAAACATACACACAGAATTAAGAACACATAGGCCTGGTTTCCCCATACTAAACTATTTAAAGTCAGGTTCAACACTTCCATACTGCTCTAAGACATAACACTATGTGCAAGCGTTTACTGCAGATCGATCAACTTACTTATTGCTTCCATTGTTCAAAATTCCCTTCAGCCCATTACAAAGGATTATAATTCTATGAACCGCGCATATCGCTGATACACCAAAAGCTCCCTTATGCTCCCATATGAAGAAAAGACATTCATTTATTTGTGTCAAAACCAATCTGATATTTATATAGAACGTGAAATGACTGTTAAAGAATTATTTCCACATGAAAATAATTGAACAGAATGATCCAGCTTTTCCTACCTAATAGGAACATTCGACAGAATAACATTAGATCATATATATAGCATTACATCATAAATAACAATACAACCAATATCAGTGAAAACTGATTATGAAGGCAACAAAATCAACTTGAAATTGCCAGACAACTTCTAACCGCACTTACCTACTTACTAGGGTCCACATCGATCCCACGTAGAAGTGGGAATAAAGATGTATAAGAAATTTGATCTAAACACTATTCCAACGTCGGAACTATAGGAACAGGTTTTTACGTGTACAGCTTAAAAAACGCATTCCTTTCTACGTTTCCTCTAAAGCCACAGCCCCGGAAAACACACGCTCATACACAGCCAAGGACAAAACAAAATGACAGCCAGTCATAAAGATGATGCAACATGATTGACTGGGAGAACGTAGAAGACCCCTATATATAATGATGGGGTTCTAGTTCTTGGTTATGTGGACCACAAAGATGTGCCATGGAAAAAAGCCAAGGTTATTTTATGTTGTGCTAGACAGTCGCACACCAGCGTCAGCAACAACACTCAGCTGAACTTATTCTGTGTGTAGCAGTTTATCTACCCAGAGCTAAAAAGAGTGGAATCCCCTGTGCTAAATGGATAGCAATTGTGGTTCTGTTGTTACCAACAGACAGTTTACATGCGCACTGTTACTGGGTTAAATTTCCGCTGAAATTAAAATGCAGTTCTTGCGATATGAACTTTTACTGACTTTGTTCTTTATCTCTGTAAGACTGATGAAGCTTAGAATGGTTCGCGGAGCCTCAACAAAAGAGATGAGTCAACAGCTGATTAGAGATAAAGGGAAGATCTCAGATACGCAGGCATGAAGAGCATCAATTCAGTTGAAAAGAAATATTAAAAGAGCTGGCAGCAACATGTCATAAGCCATGCTGTGTTATGCTTGCTGAGAGGCAGAAAAAAAACAGCATGAGCGAGAGAGGATGCTCAAGCAAATTTCTATATTTAAAACATGCTCACATTAGGACTGTCCAGTTCGTTTAAATCTTTTATGCTATCACAGGGAGAGAAAACATTAGCAGCAGTGCTACACTATGTGTTTGTATTTCCTAAATCATGGTAAGTGACCACCTTTTTTATTCAATTACCCACTTAAATGTTTAGTAACATTTTAAATGTAAGCCTACCACAGATTAGCCGACCCCCAAAGAGTCGACTACTCACAATGTGTGCTCAATTCATAGGGTATGAAATAAGTGTGTTTAAGTACTTGCATAGTTCCTAGCAGAACACTGTTTGAGATTCGGTCAAAGAAAATAATAGATTCATTTATTCAGAGGAGATTTCCTACTTCAAAGCCTGGGAAACGTATGCTTTAAAGAAATTAGGGCAGGGAATATGAAACATTCGCAATGTGGATTTTTTTTTGCCTTAAAATACTATACATAAATAATATGAAAATTCAAATGGTATTCAAACACTGACGTTTGCTTCTGACAGACAAAGTCTACAGTGCAAACTCCTGGCTACTTTCACAGCCATCTGCACGGCCTGGAACTTGTGAGAGCCTAAACATATGGGAACATATGGCTCATTAACACAGCTGATCCAAACAGCCCCTGCATGACTCCACAAAAAAATAAAGCCAAAAAAAAAAACAAAAAAACAAAACCTGCTACTAGAGAACGGGCAAGCAAGCAAGAGGTTCTAATCAGTCACCCTACCTACAATTTCTGGGTATTCTGTGTGTGTTTATGTCTGTGTAGGATTTTAGAGCACTCCTTATCAGTGGACAGCACACAGCAGTATGTGGGGTCTTTAACAAGCCACAGAAAAAGAAAGCTATACCCCCTCCAGTAATATACTTGCTCTCACTTTCTCAGACCGCACTATCTGCTCACCTCTGAAGACATGTCAAACCCATAATGAGAAGCATGCGACATGTTAAGTAAAACACTTCTCTGAGCAGAATACAGTTAAAAAAAGATATGTACACAAGGCCAGATATGCTGCTTATCTCAGACACCTGATGAAGTAGTCCAACTATTTTATTGACCAAGCGGCATCATTAAATTCTACACGGTTTCATTTTCCTATAAATTATAAGAACTAGAAGGAGAACCAGAGTCATACAATAAACTAACTCCACCAAGTCCATTATGAGTAGCAAATCTAAAAGTACAGCCTGATAAAATATACTTTTGAAAGCCCATCCCAAGTAAAGCCTTGCACATATTGTACTGGATTTTGAGTGTTATAACACAATGTAAGCATCTGGTGCAAGTCTGGTGAGTTAGCAGTGTAGGCACTTACAATGAAGCCTAGCTTCTTGTAGTCTCTGGTGTACATGGACTTGCGCTTTTCAATACTGCCACTGCTATTGGACTCGCATTCGACATCGAAAGCGATCCTGCGCAGCTCAAAGATGATGTCTCTCTGAGCCTGTGTGTAAGACAGGGAGAGAGAGGATTACATGTCTTTACATGTACTCTAATAATACAATCATTATCAGTTTTTGATAGTTATCTGATTATTCAAGTGGTCATGTAAGCAGCAAACTATAGGATTTCAAAAACTGGACCCAAAATTTAACAGTTCTTTTCCATCACACTATTTACTAGCATGTCAAATATCACATGGCAAAGCTTTCCTTTTAGCAGATAACTGAAGTACATATAAACATTTCTAATCAATTTATTGCCATAATCTGATTTTTTCAGTTATTGGATTATTTTCACATTCAAAATATGCACATTAAAATGCTCATTATGTCCTCAAGAGGTGAGACACACCTGGTCCTGAGGGTCCATTTTAGTCATCATGCGATCCTCCAAAAGGTTAAAGGTCAGCACCTGGAGCATATAAAGCTGGTGGGCCATCTCATCATTAATGGGCTTGGGGCTCCTGATAACATTCTGGAAGACAGATAAGGAGAGAGCATAGAGATAAAACTTTAACGTGGATAATACTGGAGAGAGAGAGAGAGAGAGAGAGAGAGAATTAAAAAAAGAAAGCCAATGGGAGAAAGAACAACAAAGGCACTCACAGAAAGGATAATGTTGCGTAACTGCTTCTGTGCCAGGATGTGAGCCATCTCCTGCAAACACAAACACACACACAGGAATTACAGTTAAGGAGCTGAACAAACAGCGGGACGGTAGAAAAGCGTTTTATATCTCAGTCAGAATGCACTTACTGTAAGGGGACAATCAAGGATGTTGACAATGTTCGGATCATACTACCGTTACAAATGCAGCACAGAAAAGAAATAAGAGTAACAGAGAGAGAAGTAAAGCACAGGCAGTTCTGTTAGTAGTGCAGAGAGCAGTGAGAAAGCCAAGTTAGTACATACAGCCTTCTGTTAAAAGAGTTCAATTAAGGGTCATATGACGATGGCTAAAATGATGATCATAATTACTTTGCACAATATCATCACTCACTTAGCCCACTTTAATCATGTAGCACAATTGCCCAGCTAATTTAGGAACAAAATAGTTTTATTGCATTTGATCATGTTGACATTTTTGAGTATTTTGAGCCAAATATAAAATTATACTATTAGAATAAACCCTTCCAGGAGGAGCTAACCAATTAAAAGTGATGCCTTTTGAGACTGGGGTTACATTCCAGAAATTATAAACCCTATTTGCTTAATTTATCTTTAATATTAATTCTATAAATCTATTGATTTAACTAGTGCTAAAGAAACGTAAATATGGTGATATGTTCCTGATGTAATTTTACAGTGTAATTAAGTTCAGAGAAGGGCAAGCCTTTGCGATGCATGCTTTACAGTGATATTACTGTGGATAAGGGCATAACGTAAAGAGGATCTGAAAAAAACAAAATTCACTGTAACTCGCAACCTCAAGTGGCTTACTGCTTTAATAAAATAGTGATAGACTTCAGTGTAAAAAAATTAGTTTATTATTTAGAATCTTTGCAATAAACAACACTACCAAGAGTGGTTTCTAAAAGACAACGTCAGGTGTTTGAAATAAAACCAATATAGCCAGTCACCTGAACGATCATTTCTCCTCAGAAGTTTTGTTCATCATACCGAGTCCCCTTAGTGCAATTTACCAGGAAGAAATAACAACATGAGAAAATATGGGTAGTGTGCTTTTGTTTGTACCTGTCTCTTCTCCTCGGGGGCTTTCAGGAAGAGAGCATTAATCACTGCGATAGTGTAAGTCTGAATGTCCTGATCCGTCCTGAACACAGAGAGAAACACAATGCCCATGGGCAAAGAAGCACAGAACACTCAGTCTTTGTCAATTATGTTATTGCAACTGATGATGCATAATCTCTGATGCAGGACCAACAAGTTCTGAACGGGGTCCCTGTGGGACAGCAGCTCTCCGTACCCTTGAAGATGAGGCATGAGCTGGCCAATAGTGATCTCCTGCGCCACCTTCTGGTACAGGTCTTGACTGTTCAGCACCATAGACTCCAGGATGGCCAGAGATCTCTGCAGCACTGCCGGGTCCGTGGATGACTTGCACACAAAACTTGCAATCTGTAGCAGAAAAGCAAACAAGAAAGGGCTCAATCCCTGGTTACGAGTCAAGAAAAGGAGGCTGCTGTCTAAAGCCAGGTACACACTGTATGATTTTAGAAATCGTACTTATTCATGTTTGAACAGCCTGTTTTGAACAGATGAATCCCAGGATTGATATTTCCAATAGTTTTTCAGCCTTAGTGGATCTGTCAGAGCCACACAATAATGTTTCCTGTTCCTGCCTATAAGGGTAGGACGATAAAGAAATAAATAAAGAGATAAAGTCCAAACACATGTTGGAGGGGATGGCAAAGGGTGGCAGCTGTCACTCTTCAAATAAGCCTTATATGTTCCTACAGAAATTAATGGTCACATTTTTAATAGACACGAAAACGTTCTCAAGAACGCAGACTCGATGAATCAAACTTAGCTCGTGTTGATTTAAATCATTGTAAGTATTTTAACATGAGTATAAGGAAATACAGATCAACTGCAAAGCCTTCTTTTGACATTTAATAATTCTGGAGGAATATTTATTACTGTGGTGGCAAGATCGTGGTCGAGCGCCGGATTGTAAATGGGAGGCGGAGTCAGGAGAGTGAGCGGTAAAATCATACAGTGTACACTCAGCATAAGAATCATCCTACACTCACCTTCTTGATGAAGGCCACCGAGAACGTATCCCATGAGACGATGCCATGGTCCATGAGTTCCACAAAGGCCGTCAATGTGTAAGACAGTATCTCTCCGAAGCTGCAAAAAACAAGATGATAGCCACTAGGTTCATGTCTACCTACTGAGCTGAGCACAACTAAGCTTCAGCCTCACGAGGGAAGGGGAATTTGCAGATTTTAGTCAATGCCATAAAAAGAGGGGAGCCACAGAGAGTCGAGAGACATAAGAGAAGGCAAAGACAGCAAGGCACTAAAGCCTCTAACTACTCTACAACACCACATAGCGTAAGGCAGTCAGCAGGGGCGAGGCAGCAGCGGTTCAGCACGACTGTACACCACAATCTTGTGCAATTGCAAAAAATTATTAGTCTGATGGGGAAGGGCATAGATCATCAGAGAAAAAAGTTTTGAATGAATTTCAAGCAAACAAAGCACAGAACTGGTAATATTCTGTGCTTAGTCATTAACAGAAGCAAGCAACTTTGTTCTTAAGCAAAAAAAAAAAAAAAAAACTGTTATGTTTGCATCTTTATACATCTCCATTGCCACATCTTAACACGCAAAGCATCAGAGTTAAATCTTCCTCCTCAGGTTTAGGTCTTAAATAAAAGCAGCTTTTAAATACATTAACTTAAAAGAAGCAAGAAAGTCAACACACAACATGAAACTAACATCAAAAATACACCACAGATTATGTCGAAGACTAACAAAGGATGTCGGTAAATTGTTAGAGGTTGACAGACTGGTTGATAGAGATGGGTTAATCTGGAATTAGGATTTTTGAGCAAAACATTAATTTGAATATAGTAGTAAATTAGAAGTAAGCATTTGCACCTGGAATTGAGCAGCAGCCATATTCTTAAACCAGTACAATGTGGCTGAACATTTTTAAGGGCTTTAAAAAGATTATGAATAACAGTGCGCAAGGATTCAATAATCTAACAGCTCCAAAGACTTGATTTTTGGACTGATAACAGAACTTTAGTAGAAGTTAAGGTCTTAGATAGACCGGTATTAAGAAACCTTATACCATAGGTATAGGAGGATTATATTAACAGTCTTACGCAACATACTCCGTATCATGTCTATAATAACGACTCAATAACTCAATTTTATTCCTCCGCCATTAGGTGTCCATCCATCCATCCAAGATTCTCATTAGCATAATCTCTAAAGAACGATCAATCGAATTTATTTAGAATGTATATGGAATTATCGTTCTAACCAGCAGATAAACTGATTAGATCTTGGAATAGATCCAAACAGGGTCAAGGTCAAATATCTAAAATAGTTTTTCTTCAATAGAACCAGACTTGTTGGCGCAGAGGCACCCCTAAGTTCTATTTGTTTGATTTCCGTTTTATCAATTTAAGAGAGGAAGAGAGGAAAGAAAAGTATGACGTGTTGTTCATTAATAGTGAAGTGAAGATTGTAATAACTGACAAATTGCTCTAGTTGAAAATAGTAAATCATATTGGGGTGTGCTCATATAGGAAAACATTCAACTTTGGGGTGATAACAATAACTCAGCTTGGCACTGGAATACATCATACCAAACTGTTGTTGATTATTTTCCTATAACAGCACACCCTGTCTTGTTTTAATCCTAACATAAATACTTGGGTACAAAACCTGCTTCAAGTTACTGTTTCTTTTTTTTCCTCGTACATGAAAGTCAAAAACTGTGATGACTTTTACGTATTTCAACAATCTAACTGAATAAACCATACCGTAGCTTATCATATACAGCACATAACACCTAAAGAATGTTAAGCATGATGTGCAAAAGGATTCGGTAACTAATGTTAAAAACAACTAATCTATTGCTACATGTGCCAGGTGAGAAAAGTAGATAGTATCTACATTTTAAAAGCCCAAGTTGCCCAATACCACATGCAAACAGAGGAAAGGTGCTGATTGAGTTATATGGGGGGAAAAAAGAAATCAAAACCATAAAACTCATTAAAGACTGCTTGCGGCTGAAGTGGGTGCCGTTATTTTCCCCATCAGTTTGAGCCAGATCATGCAGACTGTGTAGGATTAGAGGCTAAGAGACAGTTTGGGTTATCCAGATCGGGGTTAGGGGGGCTTACCAGGGCTTCATCATCTTCTGTAGTTTCTGATACCGTCTGCAAAGATTTAAAAACTTTGACATCAGGGAGACAGCAAAATGAACAAAAACAAAATGGTCTGATCTATTGGGCTCCATCTGATACAATTTGAAACCAGAGCCAGCACTAAGAGAAACAGCAGGCTAGTGACAGCGCAAACATTTTCATTCAACATGAAAAAATAATTACGAGAATTGATGCAACTTTAACATCACACAAGTTGAAAAGTTAAGAAAAAAAAAAAAAAAAAAAAAAAAGACATGTATCCTAGAACCATGCAAAGCTGAGCACTTGAGAAAGCAGAGCACTGCTCACCACAATCTCATCAGCACTCATATTGAACACAATGCACATGTTCCAGTGAATCAAACTTTGCCCAAATAATTAACAACAAAAAAATACATGTATATTTCAGTGCAAAATATGAGGAAATGTGCACGGACACAACATTCGCATTGCAGGAACGGAGCTGTAATAAATGTATAAAATCTTTCAATAATCAAAAAAAATAAGTGTGCCTGGTTCATTTCCATCTGTACACACTAGGGCTGTAACTGAATATGAATGCATAGTTAGGCATGAACAGATTGTGATCTAAACGGATATAAAACAAATATTGTACAAATAGGAGGCACATTAATAATTTTTTTTATTGGAATCGGTCCTATGGCATCTGGCTTTCTGGTTGTCGTAGAAAACTGAATATTGTGACTGATTGTGTGAAGCAGAAGCACATTGTTCATGCGGCAGCACAATAGTTGGCCCACTGCCTTGCACTGCTCTCTTGGAACGTGGTTTAATGAGAGCCGAGAGCCACTAGAGGGAGACTTCCTATTGCTCAAACAGGCTTTCACACACATGCATGCCTCATGATGTCACCAGCCCGATACTGGAGCACGGTTTCTGTGCCCTCAAGAGCGCCGTCATGCCTCAGCCTTCAGAATAATTACAGCATGGTCAGTGCAGAGCAGGAATCTATGGCAGGAATGTTGAGTCTCGGCCAACGCATGAACATACAGTATATGTGTGGTGCCTTTTTGGTATGAATGGACTGCACAGAAACCCACACAGAGACTCTCTGAGGGCAGGGGATGTTGACACAGAGCTGCTTTATGTATGGTGTGCCCATAGAAACCAATTCACAGTGGTTTGGAAATACTTTCAGCAAGGAAAACGGAGGACGATGTGAAAATCATGAGGTTAAAACAGAGGGGTAAAACAAACAACTCATCCAACTCCCTATATGGAATGGAGCAGAGCGTTCTTGTGCACGACTAAAAGAAAAACTCACCCAACACTCTGAATTAGAGCTCATAAACAATCTGCCTCAGGTAAACATTTCTCCATCTCCACAGCAGCATCAAATTAGAAAACTATCTGCCTGGAAGACCTGACTGAGGAGAGCAAAAGAAAAAACATTTATCCTGCTCTCCTGCTCTTTACTGCTTGATGGGGGGAGGAATAATTAGGAGAGTGTGTAAGAGAAAACAAAAGCGTGATATACCACCCCCACAGAGGCCATGCTGAGTGGCTCCATGCTGTCCTGAGGCTGACCAGCCTGGATGAGATACAGCCAGGACTGGCAGACAATCATTAACATTCATAACCATTAGGTCATGAGAGCTTTATGAAGAAGCTGTAGTGTATCAGTGGAGATATGCATCATCACACAATCTCACCCTGTGTCAATTACTTCATATCACATTCATGCCTTTGAATTTTAATTAGATAAAAGATTCAGCATTCAAATGCTTTGAATATGCTTTGAAATACTCTGATTGGCAGTTGCACTAAATTATGCATTCGTAACTACTTCTTTCATAAGCAAAGAAACAACAATTTCATTATAAACTTTGTGTAAACGATTCCTCCGCTACACCTACAATTCACATAAAACAAAGTGCCATTTCAACTCCCTTTATTTTACTTGAATCTCAAATGGCTTCCTATTCTTATACGCTCACTACAAAGGAGTATACAAAGCGTGTTCTGGTGCCTAGGAAGGTGTAATCCACTATATACGTAATGGCATTTAAGATTCTGCCATTTGAGATGCCAATAAGTACCTGTTATTAACGCTGCACTGTTAAACACCAGGCGGAATCCCCGATTGCTTGCACTATACATGCTCGGTACATAGAGTAGATTTCATAAACCCAAGAGAAGGACAAGTAAAGGTCAGCTGTAGTGTCAGTCAGTTCTAGAGGGGAAAAGTGCTACCTATTCACTCTATACGCCCACTACCTAGGGTAGAACCCAAGTAGTGCACCATATGTCCAATGGAAGGCCATCGGAGTTTCAGTCAGTGTCAATCAGGTTCAGAGGTGAAAATATTCATATATATCATACATTTATTATACATGCTCACTACCTAGGGTAGAGCCCATTCATTTGGGATTAAACCATAGTGTCAATCAGTGCCTATGGGAAACTACCGCATCTAGCTTTTTTTTTTTTTTTGATACTGATACAGTGCTTCAATTTCTGTTAGGTGGCTATAAGTAGCACTGAAAATTCTAATGTTTTTGCCGTTCATTATCTGAAGTAATAATGATTTTAACTATGATAATTTTATTCTCTGGGGACTGCCCTACATGTGACTGCTACATCCTATTCCTCTTTCCATTCCTTTTCACTTTTCACTATTCCTCCCGTTTGCTCTCCTTTTCTCTTCTTTGTTCCACAACACGCCTCATTCGAACATAAAATTCCTCTTGTTGTTTCATGCAGGTGATGTTGCAGTCAGGTTACTGCAGGTTCCCCATGGGGCCTCTCTCAGAAGAGGACTGCAAAAGTTCCACCTCAGAGACTGTCTAGCCATGCTCGAACTGGGACAACCTGCTAATCCAAACCACACTGTGCCTCACAACTGCAGGAACACTCGAATGCACACACATCCTTGCTAAGAGGAGGACAAAGAAGACTGAAATAGCAGAATACGTCCTCAGAGCTTCCTCTCTACTGGGAACTCACTTCTGCTCTCAGGACCTCAAAACCTTTTTCACGCAGCCACTGCTGCTCAATAGTCACTGATTCCAAAGCTATACTCGTTCACAAAATAACAGTACAAGTCAGTGGGCCTTGCAGTATGACTCAACAGCTTCAGTCCTGCTGCATGGGCACAGCTGAAAATAAAAAGGATGTCAGGAAGAGCGAGTTCAGAGGAAGGTTCACTTACTCTGTGCCACTCTCTACCATCTGGGTGAGCAGCGAGATACCGTCCAGGTTGATGAACTCCTGGGCGAAGGTAATGTCTCGGGATGAGTTGGCCAACTCCTTCAGAGCGTCCAGTTTTATATCCAGACTGCCGGTTTGGATGCGCTCATGCAGCTGCACTGCCATCTGGGCCTGGGAGTGACGCCAACGGGGCAGACACATGCACAAACGTGTTACACACACACACAATATATATCCACTAAGCGAAGTAGTAATACAGGATATAAACAGTAGAGATGCAGAATACAGAAAAACACACCATCCTTTACTTAAACCATGGACCGCATCGAGAGTATCAGGATTATAAATAGCAACGCCTTCTCCATGGCTGCCAATGATAGCAAACACTGAACAGTATTTTGCTATACCGGGCTGACCTATGAAGCAGTCATTTTGCACTCAGAGGCAAACAACTCAGGTTTTTAACAAAGCAAGATATAAGATACGTTACTTTTTCATTGTCATTCATGCTACTTCACATGTTCAGTCCTGATACACCAAATATAGCTATACAAAATATAAACCAAATACTAACACATTGCCTATTACAATTAGATGTGGCAATTTTGTGATTTAAAGCTCTCTCCAATATTACAACACTTCCTAATAAGGCTGCACCCTGTTCACCTGCATCGACTAATATTATGCTTAATGTGCACTCAAGGAGAATTCAAGGTCACACCCTAAACTGCATACTACATATTCACTTTCTGCACTTGCTTGCATCATTTGCACTATGAAGTCAGCACTTCACACTTTTTGTACGTACAGGGGGAGGATGATGGCATACGATACATGCGTCCAAAAAATTCAGACCTTATTATGGATTATTACTGGATGTTTCATACTCCTATTTTAGAGTATTTTCTCCCCAACCCAATAATCATTTCACTTTTAACACAAAAATATATGCAGTGTAGTGTTAAGTTTATTACTTTTTTTACTTCTTTTTCAGTCCTTCAAACAGAATACAGGACCAACAGAAGACACACTCATTAAATATCTCACACAATCAAAGTGTGTTTAATAAGTATATATATATATAATATATATAAGTGAACCATTATGTGCATGCGTGTAGCCTAGAATCTGAGACCATGGACATTTCGATATCAGGCATTTCTAAATATATACACGACGGCTTTTAATTTGTAAAATGTAATCTCAGACAAAGACCCCGTACTAAAGACTCGAATATGGCATTTCTTTTTTGCTTCCCAGTTATGCGTTTTCCTCATTTCTTTCCATCAGCACCTCTATGAAGTACTCGCTATCTCTGTAATGAGCAGGCGAGTGCACACTCCTCAGAGCTTTCACCACTCAGCTGCTAGTAAAGCAAGTGAGGGACAACAGCTGCAGCTGGCCCCTGATTCTAGCTCTAGCCGTCACGCAAGAGTCTCTCGCAGTTGCTGACGCTTCAGGAAGCTTGAGCAGTCTAACCCATCAGCCACCACACGCTGGGGATTAGCAGAGTGAAGCGGGAGCAGAGATAGACGCAGGTCTTTCAGGCTGAGAGTGTCCTCATGAACCCCCACCTGAATAAAAAATAAAAGTTACAAAAAAAAATAAAAAAAACCCATCCTGCTTATCTGCTACTCACAGGAGATGTGGTCAGGCGCAGGATGGAGCCATTTTTTATGTTGTTGCGGTTCTGTGAAGCAGAGAAGATGAACTTTTGAGCACCTTATTAAAAAAAACTGCACATTGTTTCAGTAATTGTAGTTATCATGACACCTTTTCAGTGATGTAGAAGTTAGTGGAGTCGGCGTTCTGTAGGGCGTAGGTTTCGTGTTTCGGCAGTTGCCACCTAGAGGGGGAAAACGTGAAGTACCGATCCGGTTGCCCTTTGACTGATTTTCAGATATGTATTTTAATGGCACAAATGTAATTCGGTCAAGCAAAAGCAGAAGCTAATAACAGTTACTCGCTTACCCATCACAGACTTCTTTAATGATCGCAGAGAGAGGCTTTTTCTGTGGAAAAACAGAAATAGAAAATACATTACATTTGCGTACTAATGAGAGGCCTACTAAAGCTAGCTACACATTTCCCACGACTAAAATAAAGACAATACAGAGAAGCTGATTATAAACAGGGATGTATCAATACTTATCTTTTCCCCCCTTAGACAGAGCATGAGTACATTGCTTAGTGCTCTTTGATACCAATACTGATACCAAAATGAGTAACCTACTTACTATTAGTCAGGGAGACCGTTAATCAATCAAAGGCGTCACTGGCCGCTTTTATTTAGCTCTGTTTGTCACACAGTGACCATGAAATCACCCTGGTGTGTAAAGTCCTTCAATTTGATACTGAAGGTAATGCACAAAAAAATATGTTCCAATTTTTTTTTCCTTTTGGCTCACACACTGACCTGGTCTATTTCCATAAGCTTAGGGAAGGCCCCTGGCCACTCGATGGCCACCTTCAGGATGTCCGCGGGGGGCGGCATGGCTGCGGCGTTGGGAGTTGAAAGCCTCTTACAGCTGCCTAGCTCTCATTCACACCTGTGGGTGAGACAGAAACCACAAAGAGTCAAAGCAAATTCTGATTTACTCACACAGAAAAACTGAAGTCAGGTTCACCGGGACCTCATGTTTACCTCAAATTCGGTTAACAAGGGCAAAACCAAGCTCATGTGTACATCAATAACTGTAGCTCTTAAACTGGCTACCCACATATAATGAGGAGTATTTTTAGTTTCACTTCCTGCTTTGGTTGATTAAAGCTCTTGAAATTGTACCATATAAAACAGAATACACATATGAAGGCTTGTTTTGAAAGATTTCCCACAATTTCCACATACAAGCATTACATAATGCCATGGCATTCAACAGATGCGCTTAAACAGTAAATAATCAATCAATCTGTATGACACAGGCGTTATGTATTAATCATTCACTCGGTCAGCTTTTCCACGTATGCGTGAACCTGTTTACATTTTCAATTTGCCCATTTTGTGATGTGTTTTTGTTGTGTCAAAACAAGAAGACTTCCAGTCAGTGTAGTACGCATCAATGCAGTCTATTCAAATACGCCAAGCATGACTCATCCCATAATAATCTCCACAGACATTACAGAGGGCCAGTTGCCAGGGTTGCTGTTGCATCATTAGTTGCATCCATCATTCCAGGGAGGATTTCTGGGTAATGTGTAAACTGCTTCTCAGTGAAAGTGGGCAGATAAACGCAGCTCACTTTGGTTGTTTTCCTCCCAGTGGCTAGAAGAACAGATCTAGTGCTCGCTCTGATTTAAAACACGCAGCCAATGGCACAACTCTCGCCTCATCTCATCTCTCCTCCAAGCACTCCAGTTCCCCCTAGACAGCATCAGATGAGCCTTTCCCTCCCTCATGCCTTGCCTCTGTGTGTGATCTATATGAATGTAGGCTCAGAATAACATTAGCCTTCTTGGAGGGCCTTGACCTTCTTCACGTAGATGTACAAAGCTCTCGGGCACAGTCTGGAATAAATGAGGTGGCAAATTTCAGTAGTGTGTGCGCGCTTGTGTCATGGTATAAGATTAGTTACCATAAGGAATCATGCAGTCTGCCCACTCACATCACAATATAATGCTGGGGTTATTCTTTGCTCTTTTCTTTGCTATACTTTGCTCACTATGCACTGAGCCTCAATCATTACCAAACTGGATACAAAAACATTTATTCGTAATTGTTTTGGAAGCACATTTACATGAGAAATGAAAATTCAGTTTGGAAAAAATATTTCCCAAAAGATAAAGAGTTTTATGTGAAATTTAGGAATAAGAAGACTAAATGATATGCGTCAAATCATATAATTGGCATGTAATTGTAATTTTATATACAGATTAGGTTGTCAAGTTTATATATCTTAACACAGTTGTTTCTTATTAAATCCAAAACTAATACAAGTAGGACTAGCCATTCAATCAGGACAAATCACACACCGCCATTTAAAAGGAGAAAGAGGGAATGCTATGTTTAATGCGAAGTTGCAACTTGAAATTCCCCAAATACAACCGGGAAAAGCCACCGGTAATATCCCCTCAACTTGAAATTTTAAGTCTATGGTATGCTTCTCAACTACTAGTTCCCTCCATGAATTGCTGTTTTGAGAAGCCAATCATCCCCATTAGAGTCATTACCAGTGTTAGCTGGCTAGCTTGTTGCTAACACTACATGTTCTTGACCTCTGGCTAGCTTGCTGCTAATGGTACTCACTATTATGTCGTGGTGTCACTGTATTGCAATTTCAGTCCAAAATGTTGCCAGCACTAGCAGCCACTCAGGTCTGTAACTGTTAAACTGCAGTTAGAGTAGCTTTGTATGAGCTTTATGACCGATATCCTTTTGTGAAGGCTTCCATTTCTCACATCGAACGTGTCCAGGTCAAAAATGACATCATTACAACTTGCAAATTACCACATACAAGGGACCACAAACACGGATTAAGAGCTTAGCATACTTAATACAGAAACAACATCTGTGAGGGCTGCATGAAGACAAAACCACCTCTGCAAGCATTACAGGTTTGGGTATTCATGGAAATTTCATATTGCCCATCAAGTATGAATGCTCCAATCACAGGCTTTGTCACATAGCATATTCAGCAGCAGAATCTGCCCAGCTGCTACGCGGCAGACTTACACACGATGCCTGTTTGCTCTGCAATTACGTCATATTGTTTGTGGAAGCCAGCTGAACTTCACATCATCTCTGCATAAAGTATGCCAAGGCCACTGGTCTGTGCCTACAGTAGCAATGGCTGAGCTGCATTATCCGACCGACCGACCGACAGACCGACCGACCGACAGACAACCAATTAGAATGCTAGTTGGTTTTGCTTTTCAATGGTTTTGGAGTTTTTCTTAGTAAAGGTAAGGGTTTTACAGCTTATTCAAGCTCATTTTTCAAGGTTCTACTTGAAAAAATTTTGAATTGTTAAAAAGAGTCCCGCAGAGGGACAAACCAAACAACATCTTAGAATGCTATAGGAGATATTTTTCTTCAGTGTTGGAAGAAACACTGGTTCATGATGATGGTTCAGATGTCCAGGATTTGGCACGAAGAGAAGCAGAGATGCGTTTGTTTGTGGTCCACCATCAGGAGAAAGTGATCCGACGCCTTGTGATTTATCGATTGTCCTTCTCTGGACGCTGACTCAGTGAACTAGAATGTCTGAGTCTCCGACAGACGCGGGTAAAGCTTTTGAGCTGTTGTTTGGAAGGGGTAGAGGTGCATTTGTGTGTGTGTGTGTGGGGGGGGGGGGGGGGGGGGGTTTGGGG
>JAQQZR010000023.1:21003473-21015213 GCA_030068235.1 Notoglanidium macrostoma | reverse complement strand
ACACACACACACACACACACACACACACAATTTTACCTGCATGATTCTTGGGAACGAGACAAAACAAAAGAACCTGGAGGAAACCCACATGGATGGACACGAGGGGAACCGAATCTCTACACTATAAAAATAGTTTAGAAAGCCCCAAAAAGCCAAAGGTTTGACTGAAGACTTCATGTCCCCTTAATCTCAAGGGTGGGACTACAACAGGGGTCACCAACTGGCAGATCGTGCTCTGGATTTGGACCCAGCGAAGTATTTCAGCATAAAAATTGGCAAAACCACTGGATGAGTAAAAACTGGCCATGGATCAGTGACGCCGTGATTCAGCAACCATTTGTAGCAGATCCTTTTGTTGTGAACAATCACATGGAGTTATCTAAATTATTTAGCTAAAGAATAAAAAAAAAAGGGAAGTGAGTTCAGCAGATGTTTTTTATGTTTTATTTACCTTCTCAGTGATGACAGCTAGTTGGGGGGGGAAAAAGCCAAATAATTAAAGATGACTGGACAGCAAAGTATGTGTTATTCTCCACTTCCAGTTCAAAACACATGCCTCATGTGTTCAGAATGTGGGGTGCGAAACAAATCATAAGCTTTTCAAATTGACGTGACTTATCTGTAGCCATTTTATTCAGCCGCACCGTCACAAATATTTTGTTCAGTGAAGTTTTGAGCTTATTTTTCCTTTGTTAATATCTCACAATACTCCCCTTGACCACGTGTCATTTGTAATAATAAAGGAATTGCTAAACAAAAAGCTAAATATCTGTTCAGTATAAAAGAAATTACTTTGTTCAGAGGGTGCAAATGTTTGCACTGGACTCTACGATGACGCAGACATGTCTCCACTGAGGTTTCATTTTGGTTAAATCACTGCACGATAAGGCTACAGTTTGTTTGCACACAGTGGAGCGAGAGGGCAAACTGGGTGACGGCGCGTACTGTAGACAGATGCCTCGTCTAGTGAGAGACAGAGAGAGAGAGATGCACACAGCGATGATCGGATCGAACAGAGCACAACTAAAACACAGACGCAGAAAAAACAAACACCTTACATGAGTCTCGACTAAAACAGTATGCCACGTCAAGCATGTCTCAAACAGAAGAGTGGCATGAGAGCATTCCAGCAGCTCACATATGTACAAAAGAGAAACAGATTCACAGTCTGTCACACCACGCAGCAATTTGTCTCTGTGATTTCAGGCCTCACAGAGGGAAAGGGACTGCCTACAGATGTACACGCAGTGCTTACGAGTTTCAGTGCTGTCAGAGGCACAGTGCAGCTCACACAGCGCTTGTTAGAAATCAGCAGTGCATCAGCGCCAGCGTTAGGAGGCTCGGGAGAGTTTCTGTCAAAACGAGGAAAGATTCATGGCACAGCAGTTTCTTTTAACACAGCTACATTGGCACGGTTATGCTTTCTATATAACTGTGGGAGGAAAAACAAGTCACCGTGATGGTTTGCTGCCAGCTGCGGCACCCAGTTCCCCAACACAGCCTGTGATGCGCTTTAATCAGCCGAGTTAAACAGTCAAAAGAGTCAATCTTCTCTATTAGATAAATTGTGTTTTATTGTGCTTTCAGGCCCACGTTGTTTGATGCTCAGTGCTAATTAACCGAATTTATTCTTTATAATTTGTTTTGACGGGGGTGATAACTTCACTCTGTCCACCCTCAGGCGCTAATATGTACTCTGATCCACCAAAAAACAGGCGTCTCCATCCTCATCAACGTGAACCACTTCCTTACTGGTGGAAACAGTGGTGCACACTAAGATCACACTGTGTGTGCTGCCTCACAGGGGGATACATCACACTTGAAGGAAAGCATTATCTACCCTCTTTCTCATACATAAGCTCACAGATGCCCATGATTGGCTCGGATCACTTCGACTGTCAGAGGAGAGAGGGAGCACGCCTGCTCCGAATGTACCCCGCCCCTCATATGAAGTCAGGTGGGTTTGGCTCCAGCTTCCCCGCGCCCCTGGCGGATAACCAGTATAGATAATGGACAGATGGATGATGCATGGATGGATGGATGGACTGACGGACTCCCGGCCACAAATGGCTGTGACATCCTCAGCCTTCAAACTCACAATCTCCGGATGATAGTGCGAAGTATTTCTATCACACCACTCTGGAGCCCAACGTTCATCTTTTCAGCTATACTTTTTATTGGACTGTGGTATCCATTACAAGATACACATTCGCATCCATGTGACCACATAGAATAATGCCCTTCACCTCTTGAGGTCACAAGTAAGGAACAAGACAGGATGACGATTATTTTTCTAAAACTGCACGTCGAAAGACATTTTATTTTACCAACTATTACGTTTTTTGTTTTTTTTTTATTAATTAAACAACACCTCATACTTCTGATCCATGTACAGGTAAATTTATACTTACATTTAATATTGTGTTGTGTTACACTTTAGGTTAGTGTCTGTTATCACGTACATTACAGCGGCTAACATCCCCTCACCAGACACATGCTTCTCTCTCCAACTTAATAAGACTTAAAAAAAAATTATGCAATTAATATACAGCCCACCTTATTATTAAAAAATGCACTTACTTCCATTTGTTTCACTTTAAATGTCTTAAAACCATATTAAGGCATATGCATTATCCAAATGGACAATAGAAACAGGTTTAAATGGTAAAAGCTGTGTGTAGAAACCCCAGGGGAAATTGCTTTACTGATCTTAAACTATGGAAGGTACTGGCACCAAAGGGAAGTAACCCATAATGTCCCATTATGGGACCAATCAAGGAACCAATCAAGGAACACCAGCATGTGCAAACCGTTTGATGCACTTGGAAATCGCTGCAATGTGAAACCAACTGAAACAAAATGAAAAAAGATACAGTGTCACAAAATCTCTGGTGAGTACTTGAGCAAATGAAGCAGGTGTGAAAACAGTGCGACATATGCTTTATTTAGCCCATCTGAACTGAAAGCTGGTGGTGTTCGTTTGGGAAGGTGTGAACACACCAATCACACACTGGTGCAGGGGGGGAAAAAAACAAAAAAACAAAAAAACCCCGAGACCATTTGGCTTTAATTTTGCTTCCAGGTAGCCAGAGGCAACAGAGACAAGAAAAAACTCCCTGAGACAAGATGAAGAAGAAAGCAGAAAGTGGGATTAGAAATCAGTATATTATACGGTTGTATAAAAACAAACAATTATAAAG
Organism: Notoglanidium macrostoma; assembly: GCA_030068235.1. NCBI lineage: Eukaryota > Metazoa > Chordata > Actinopteri > Siluriformes > Auchenoglanididae > Notoglanidium > Notoglanidium macrostoma. The sequence continues at coordinate 21,012,013 of JAQQZR010000023.1, read as the reverse complement.
ATATAACAGTTCTGAGAAGGTATAGTATCCGGGTGAGATTATCTACTGAATCAAGGGTGAGCTGAATCAATAGAAAACTAAACAGAAAACACCCCAAATTAGTCTGGACAAAAGGCCAAAAACACAGCTTGAGGTCACTAAAATGCCTTTCCGGAGTCTTTCTGTGCCAACGAGTTAAAATCAGTGAGTAGTTTCAGTGTGGTTTCTAATTACATGCCTGCAATTTCATCTCTAATGCAGAGGCATCACCTTATGCTGCGCTCGGTACTTCTCAACCTTACAAATGCATACCGCGTAGATATGCACCGAGGGAGGCATTTTGCACAACCCAATATGTTATGTTCTTCTTCAGGTCTTTGACATAAAATTTCATTACGGCTGGACCGGGATGTTCTGTTCAAATCAAAGGAGACAAATGGACTAATAAAACTGGCATAAATGGGTTAAAACGGAGTGTGTTAAAGGATCTGGGATATGCACACAGATAACTAAAATTACAGAACCGCACTGACAGCTTGTCTACTTTAATACTGCGCTGCCTTTGCTGAGAAATATGGCCGCGCACCAAGAGGATTAAAAAAAGATATGCTGTCTGCACTGAGATCCGCTGGAGGAACTCTACTGCATTTATCACATCTCATCGTAAAATGGGTCATTTTCCCCCAAGAGTCGAGCAAGTGTCCATGTCAGAATTGCACATTTCAGCATCTGACATTCAGTTTGAGATGCTTTCTGCAGAGAAAGTCAAGGTCAGCGTGTAAACGAAGAGCTCTGACACAGTGAAATAGAATCAGCACTCTTCGTACTGTAACGGACACCACGCTGATGTGCACACACGAAAGCTTGGTGGGGTTTTGTGCAAAAACAAAATAATAACATCTTTCACGACTTTCTGCTCAAGGACAGCAATGCACACACCCCCAAAACAAACATATCCTGAAACATAATGGAATCTGGTTCATCCACAAGAAAATGCAGGTAATTTAGATTCTTATACCAAACATGCTGAGGTCAGCAGCGTGATATCTGAAAGAAATTCAAGACTGCTTGAACTTTCTGCAAAGTCAAAGCAGGCCAAGCTAAGATGAAGGAATTAACGTCCTGTGCTTCTAACGTGGCTGAAACCTTTCCACTTCACTGCCGCTGGAATCAGAATGTTCTCTTCACCTTGATAAGTTTTGGTTTGACATGACCTGCATTACAAGAGGGAAGAGAGTCGCTCTCTGCCACACGCTTACTCTTTCACTCCATTTCAGCGCAGGCTCATTCGAGACAAGGTCCCACGCTGTTCGTCACACTCCTCCTCCTTTGGACAGAGAGACTGTGAATTAGTGCCACTTCACACAATAAATTCAACGCACCTTCCAGGTCCTGGCACGTACTCGGTAAATCTCTACTTTGCAGAAAGTCTCGGAAAACAAGTTCGAGACCTGAGCCATGAGTGCTGCACTTTAAATCCACATGATCCGTGGAGTGCGATCAGGCTCGCAGCAGGATTTATGCGGATCTGCGTTAGAGGAGTTCATTAGCGTCATAAAAGACACGGGTAATGGCAGTGCCGGAGCTGGAGAGGTGGCACAGAGGAGGCAAGAGAGAGCAGATCACCACAGAGGCATGACCTGATTATTTCTAGCATGCACGCTAGGGCACGAGCCACCACATATGCCGAATATCACTTCTATCCGGGCAACTTTTACAGAAACCCCACAGGCAATCCAGGCATGCACAGCTGGATGGACTCTGAGCATGCAGCTGCAGTAAGTGAACATCTGCACAATGTTTCCTGCCTGTCTGAGCAGCGACTGCATGGGCAGATCATCCTCAGTACTAAGGATATGAAGTGCATCATAAAGGCCTGATAGTCTTCTTGTTCCAAGCAATTTGGTGACAAGGAACAGTTAGTGCTTCTAATGAACAAGCAAATAAAAATGTACTAACATTAATCAGGAATGCTCAGCCCTACAGTCAGGTGCAAACATTTCCATCCCTGCGCAGGAACACAGGAAATGAATACAAAGAAGGTTACATTTATAACGGTCTCAATCCTGTATCGTATCCAATATGTTGATATCAATACCACGATCGGTCATCATTATGGTCAGGTGTCCGTGTTTTATCGTCATAGTAAATCATAAGTAACTGACCGGATGTTCAAAACAATTTTTGCATGATACATAAATGCCATTTTGTCAGCAACATCTCAGCAAAATAAAACATAATGGTATATATTATCTACTATGAAGATGTTTTGTGATATGATCTTTTGGCCATATCATCCACCCCCATCCTCTAAAGTGCTTTTAAACAGCTCTTTGTTAGAAATTCTTCCAGACACAGCCGTTCTAACTCCAGCACACTGCTCAGCCAATCTTTGCTCACTCTCAGCGGTTTTCAAATCAGGTGCTGAGAGGCTCACGGCAAACCTTCTTTTATGGGTTTAGCTTTATGTATTATTTCATGTTTTTGAAATTGTTTAGAAATGTGCATTTCTTTTATGCAGGCAACCTAAATAATAGAGTTAATTGCTACACTTGCAGAGTTAACTGTTGTTAAGCCTCGTGTCCACAGCAGGCTCCAATCAACACTGTCTTTCTGTCCTTTCCCTTTCAAATGCAAAAACTCTGGTAAAGTCATTGAAAAGTCACCAGTGATTCATACATACATCGATAGATCGATAGAGTTTACCACAAAACCATCATAAATAAATTTAAAAAGCAATTAAGGATTTAGTTGTCCTGGAGCTTTACTGAATATGATCAAGTTCATCCAAAGCAAAGGCATTTGACTCCTTGACTGCGCAGTTCAGTTTATTGGTCATTAACTGATAAAGTACAGTGAAAGCTAGAACTAAACATGTTCAAGTTACAGGCAAAGCTCCTCCTCCTTTGTACATCACTTACAACGCTGTGACATTGACACTTCCATTTGCACCTGTCTTCTTCTGTAATTAATCTAGAGGTGGTAATTACATGCATGGCAACTCTCATCTCGACTGAAAAAGCAAATTAATCTGAGCCTAGAAACTATGGACAGAGGAGGAGGAGGAGGAAGAGGAGGAGGGGTGTTGACGTACCTGCTGTCTGAGAGTACCTGCTGGTCCCTGAAAGCCTGGTGGGTAAAGCGCGTCAACGTCTGTACAAGCAAACTTCCAACAACAACAAAAAATTAGCTACAGACAAAGTCAGCGAGGACTCGATCAGCAGGGGAACAATTTACAAAGTAACAACTGTGTTGAAGTGAGCTGGGATGATTTAGAGGGGGGGGTAGGGTGCTAAAAAGAGAGAAGTGAAAAAAATCTCAGACGCTACTGTAAATTGACAGTGGAAAGTGAGAGACTGAGGAAGGAAGTGTATGGGGGAATTTATATCCATGTGGCATGTGTAATAAATTCAAATGTGTGGCTCTCACTTTAGGCTGCAATCTTAAAAAGCTTAAATCTCACCAGTCTCCAAGACAGCAACCCGAAGAAGGTCAGAATGTGAGCCGAGTGTTCAAGGAGCATTGGATGGCCACAAAAAGGAATGGGCCAAGAATCAGGTATGTGATGCCAGAGACTATCCCGGTGCTTATTCAAAACTTCAAGCGGTCATTCAAACAACATGGCGCATGAAGTCCAACCCAGCTCTTAGCGAGCACACTCTGCTATAATCAGCCATTTTCATAATAACATATACAGGCCTTAAATAAATAAGCAGTTAGACCCTACACACTAACCACATGTGAATGTAAGCATCAACTGTTATTAGCCTGATGATTATGCGCGATTTGCGGTGGTTTAATTAGCAGCCAAACGTGTATGGTGTGTGTTTCTGGGTTGCTGGATACACACCAGAGCATAATCTCTCTCTCTGATAGTCAACAGAAATTCAGAAGGGCTCGTACAACGCAAAGGCGGTGGCGTCTGCATGACTGGCAGCCACATGAGTGACTCAACTAATACAGGATGACTGGAATCCATCGTCACTATGAAATGACAGCCTTCTGACAAACCCCTTATAAAAAATAAAGCAAGGCAATAATGAAGCATTTTGCAGATGATGAACGATCCACTTTCACAAACGAAGAAAAAGATGTGACTAACAACGCACAAGTGCGAATACACACATAAGTAAAGAATAAAATGCTTGGGGGTGTGCAAACAAAGGAAAATAATCAATGATGGGGCTGGATGTCAAGGAGTTACTGTGACCACTCAGAAACTGATCATTTTCCAATAAAGTACATTCAGAAGGGTTGCATTGCTCTTATATTACAGCAATTTGCCAACTATTATAATCTTTATTCTATGATAATTATATTCGATTATTACCTAAACACCAAAAAGCCATAATTGTTTTTAATCTATTTATAGTTCTATATAATGTTGTGGAACAACTGCAAAGCAAGTTAGTTTCTATTATCCCTTTATAAACAGCAAGTCCCTCACCAGCCTCACTTTTTTACTCTCTGAAAGTTGTACAGCCAAAAATAATCAAATAAATAAAAATAGCATGTCATGTTACCGACAAACTGGAAAGCCCCTGAAACTGGACGTCCGCTGTCCTGAATACTTTCCTGTGACAAAAGACTTGCTGATTGTTACAAAGTGCTGACACGGGACATAAAAGTTAAACAAACAGCCCTTCACTATAATGCAGATGATCCATTTTCTTTGCTAAAAAAAACCGCACAGATTTAATCTGCATATAATCTGTTTAGATTATGTGGATCATCTGCCATACACATCCCTGTGAAGGAGTTATTATAGAAAGGATACACATTAATATGAACATGATTTGTTTTCCAGCTAGGACTAGTCTCAGAGATGCTGTTATAGAAAATACATCAATGCCTTCTGACTAATTAGATTTGAGAAATTAACAGTACTGTAGTATTAGAGATCATTACTACAATGAAATACACTTTCCTGTAAGTATTATGAGTATTACAACTCTAGACCTTTCACAGTTTGGCTCTACAGTTGATAGCTTTAACCTCATCAGACTTACAAACTACGCATCATGAAAGCATCTTCGAGTATTGTAATAAATTTTCCGTATGAACCCACCTCATGCTGACAGCTCGAACTCTGCATGGACTATAGCTCATAAAAGTACCTCTTTTCTAAAACCTGTTACTCAAACACATTCATCGTAAACACAATAGTAGTTTTAGGTTATTGCATACTTGACCTTTAGGTTACAGAGTACTTGATTGACATATGACCTACTAAACAAGTGTAACTGCAGCGAAGTGTGTTCAGTTTGATACATAACAAGATGCATGTAGGGTTTATAAAAAAACAAACAAAAATGAAGACTGAACCAACGAAGAGCTCCTTTAAAAGTTCCTCAGTGGAAAGTTTTAATCATAAGGGGAGAATAAAAACTGTTGAAAATGACTTCTTTCAAGAAATAATCCCAGATTACGACTATAATCTCCTATTTATTAAACCCAGTCTAAAAAGTTATGTGACGCACCAAACTCGACTCAAATTTAGACCAATACATCACTGATCAAGTCTAAACTTTAAGACAGGATTAAAATGAGGTGATGCAGTAAACTCAAATTGAAATAAAATTTGGATCAAACCTTTCATTAGCTCTAAACTACATTAAGACTGCGTTAAAATTAATTTCCGCAAGTTAGTTCAACAAATCATTGATTAGCACTAAACTCTGTTAAGACAAAGAAAGTGATGCAGTTCAACTCGAACAGATATAAAACTTAACAAATCCTAACTCTAAACTGTGATCTAATCCTTGTTGTTTCAGCCTCCAACCAAAACAAACACTGTAAAGCACTTCTGGTGACTGAAATACTAAATTCTCAACAAAACGTCATGCGGAACGCAGGTGATGTTTACTAAATAAACTAAAAAGTGAAAACTAAGCTGAGTCAATAAAACTGAGCCCCGTTTATGATTGAGGCACCAGTGTGACTCCCATCCGCCCTTTCGCGCTGATGACACAGCGACACATCAACACGAGCGACAGCGCGAGTCGTGGGTCACGAGAAGGAGATTCGCACTCAGCGCGCGCTTCACTCCAAGCGCTGAACTGAAACACGCACGAGCTTCGACCTGCTGTTTATATCCAAAAAGCCCAAAGCCCCAGACCCCGCTTGTCCGAGTGCTGACGCGAATCTGACTCACCTGAAGCGGTGACTGGAGCCCTGCTCCGCCAGACGACTGCTGAGAACGGGGAGTTTTAAAGCTGTAGTGCCTCTGCGCTCTCTCTGTCTCTCTCTCTCGCTCTCTCTGTCTCTCCTCCACACACACATACACATACACAGATAGCGCTGATGCTTTCACTTCCTCCTTCCTCCGCCGCGTGCTGGTTGGTTCAGCGCCGCGTGCTACAGCGACCAATCAGAGCACAGCAAATCCCAACCGCGGAACAGGGCGGGGCGAACAAGCCGCTCCTTCCGTGTAGTGGCTACTACAGTACTACAGAGTCTAGTATGCTACAACGGTACTCTTCCTACAGTGTAGCACACTGTTTAGTACGGTAGTATGCGGCGTTGGACGGAATCCAGCTCATTCATTCATCCTGAACGCTAAACGTGACTATTACGTAGCTTGTTTGGACAGAAATTAAGCATTTATTAAACACAAACCGAATATATTCAATATGGCCATACAAATGTACTGTACATCCCATTCTAACAAAATGTTTGCTTTATACCCAATATTAGATTAAAGACGATGATTTTAATAATCTGTTATATGATATTTCCAGATTGCTTGTAAAATGAATGAATATGTAATAATAATAATAATAATAATAATAATAATAATAATAATAATAATAATGAATATTTGCAATCAATGGGTGCCAAAAAGATTTGGATTTAAATTTTGTAAAGCTGAATTTAATTATTTATTTTGATATTCATATATATATATCTGAAGATGCAAGCCGAATTTGGATTTAATTGTTTTCTTTTTTTATTTGAATGTAAGGAAAACAAACAGAATTCAGCATAAAATAATCCACAGGCTATAAACATCTCAAACTGATGCATCATGATTAGTTTTTACATGGAAAATTCAAAATTTGTAGACATAATTTATACTTGGAATAGGTGTGCCACAGTGATTTAGATTTTTAATGTTGTAAATCTTATTTTAATTAATTTTGTAATTGTACATCATGTTCTGAAGATGATTTAAATTATATATTTATTCATTCATTCATCTTCTGTAGACACTTTTTCCCATTCATATTGGATCTGGAGTCTATCCCAAGAACACTGGGCATGAGGCTATCATATAAAATGGATGGCACACCAGTATATTATATATATATATATATATATATACTTGCTGTATAGATATATACTGGCTGTATATATATATATATACATACATACATATATATATATATATATATATATACAGCCATACAGCCAGTTCACCTACTGATTTTTTTTGGAAAGAGCCAGGAGGAAACCCACTTGGATGCAGGGAGAACATGCAAACCTACACACACAAGCTCTTTCCAAGCTCAGGGTTAAATCAGGAATACTAGAGCTGGGAGGTGGCAAAGCTACCTACCATGACAGTATGTTGCTCCATGCATTAAGTATTTTTAATTTGTATGTATGGCTTTAAAACTTAATTCCATTTTAAATGACCCAATGTATACAATTAAAATTTACACAATGCTCCACCAAATTCATTAAATTCAAATTTACACAGTGCTCCATCCAAGCAAACATTGGACACTGGAAACAACAAGGTCACCATGGTAAATCTGAATTCAGTCTCAGTGGCACAAATTTCATTACAGAATTGCTTTTGTTTATCTGACATCTAGCAAAGCATTTCAATCAGACTTGTCTCTCTGGGTGTAGATGGCCTGATCACAGTCACTAGATGTCTTTCTTAAATTCCTATTATAGAAAATGTAATCCTGTAGACATCCTAGAATTAAACATAATGTTCTATACAGCCATTTGGTGTGTATTGTCCATATACATTTGAATTACCCTTGTAAAAAATGTAAATCATAAGGTCTTTACACTAGCTCTGTATCACTTTAAACACATTTTGCTCTGAAATGAACTTTTTGCTGTTACTTTCTAAACAGAAGTGTCTACTCACAGATTTTCTGCATGCTCAGACACTTTTTTTGCTTCCACGAGTGGCGACACATGGTTTCGCCAATGGATTCCTTCATATATTCAACTGTATTTGTGCTTCTGGGACTTTAAAAAAAAGTTACAATCCTTCTCAAACCCAGATGATTTAGTGAAGAGAATGTGGTTGTGCTGCGGCTGAGGAACATTATGAAGGTTCTTCTGTGATACTGATGTCTCCACTGAGATAAAAGAGCTGCACACACACTCTCTCAGTCCTAATGCTGCTTTTTATCTAATGCCTTAGGCCACATAACCAGATAGAGTTACCATGGAAAAGAGGGGAGGCAAGGGAGGCCCATGGCGTTCTCTCTCTCTCTCTCTCTCACACACACACTCACACACACACACACATACACACACACACACACACACACACACACACACACACACACACAGATAGTTGAGGTCAGCGATTT
>JAQQZR010000023.1:20982117-20996515 GCA_030068235.1 Notoglanidium macrostoma | reverse complement strand
AACAACCGCTCGACTAAGTAAAGAGAAACAACAGTCCATCATTACTTTAAGACATGAAGTGACTTTTAAGTAATAAATATAAAGAAAAAAACATTGAATTAGAAGGTGTGTCCAAACTTTTGACTGGTAGTGTGTGTATATATATACATATTATATATATATATAAAAGGCAAAAGTATCATACTTCAATATTAAAAGCATTTTTACAATACATCGAATATGTACTGTACATCGTGATAACAAAATGCCTTACAAAAAAATGTAATGCCTCTGTGGAAAAAAGTTCATTAATACCTTGATTAATTAATTAATTAATTAAGTTAATTAATACCTTAATTAAAAATGAAGACTGACAAGGGTACCAATAGGGAAAAGTGGGTGATGAAAACAGCACTACTTTTTGAATATCTGTAGGCTGGAAAGCTGTTGAGGCTGAGTGAAACTGAAGCTCTAAGAAATTGCCAGCCATGTTAAAAAAAAACTATTTAACACAAATAAGCATTTATTTGGTGAGGGAAGGTAAATCAAGCAGCAGGGGGCACGTACTTTTCACAGGGTCATTCAGAAACACCCAAAATATCCAGCAAACAAAATTAGACAAGGACCGTTTGCAATGAACAACATCCAAAAGATTTTCCACCAACACACACACACGCACACACACACAAAACCTACAAAAAAGCTAAAAGCAATAAAGCACACACAAATGTACACACAAACAACTATGAGCAGCATGTAAACACTCCAGCTAAACTTTCCCTAGGCACCCCAGTGTCTCACTATAATCACACAGCAATGCAGCACCTCTTGCTCTTTTACACCCCTCACTTCAGCATTACTCAGAGTTATTATTACTACTTCTGTTTACACAATTATATCATTCATTAATCACTGCAATATTGAAAAGTATTATAGCTACAATATGAAAAGAACGCAAACAGTTACAAATCTAAGAAATTCCTAAACGGTGTAATTTATCCTCTGGGTTCAATCATGTAAATATGTAAGTCAGTACGCAAGTCAGTATGTCTTTAAGGAAGTTTCAGCAAGTTGGTAAGTCAGTCAATCAGTATGCATTGCAGGTCAGTCAGTCAGGAAGCTAGCAAGTATGTCAGTAATTAAATCAGTCAGTAAGTCATTAGGTCACTAATTAATTAACTAATCAGTCAGTAAATGTGTCAAGAATTCAGTCAGTAAGTCAATAAATAAATCAGGAAGTCAATAGATTACCAAGTAAGTAAGGAAGGAAAGCCGTCCATGCAGCACATCAACAAGGGGATTATGGGTAAGCTGGCACTGATACCCGTTCACAAAAGCCTAAGATAGGATCCTGAATGCTGGTGCAAGAGGAGCGGCTTTTTGGAATGACTGTCAACATGATTGACATGCGAGCAGAGATGCCTTCTTGTCTTACTGACCTTGGGACGCCATGGAGAGCAGAGCTTTCGCACGGAGCAGCTTCCAGAATCTGAGATGAACCAGATATTACAAAATGTGCTCCTTTTTTTTAGCAAAACAACCCCCACAATCACCTTTAAATAGTTTTACATGCAAACTGCACCAAGCCTAAAGATATGTATTCAAGTAGTAAAATATAAATGTCTGAAAGAGCAGTGCGGCAGCAGAGAGCTGTGGATTAAGCCAAAATGCCCTAGCAGAGCTTCCATACCAACACAGTGATGAGGGCAGAGTCCATTGTACGTTCCCTGATCTGAAAAAAGAAGTGCTGTAATATGCCACAGTTTTCCTACTGCCCTGTTGCCTTGACGTAGACGAGGAGGCACTTTCTCCCTCAGTTCTGCACCATGCTGATATGGATGCGAGTCAGACAGTAAACAGAACACGCGCGCCATTCCCAGACAGACTAGTAAAATGCTTCTAGAGGCTGGTAAAAAATGCTGAACATTATAAGGTCAATTCAACAATCAGAAGATAATTGTTTAAACTATAAGATGTACTCTACTTGGATCCTCACCAGAACACTGGAAGCGCTCCTGAACCTCTGAAGCAGCTTGACTTCCTGTGACCTGAGCCTCTTGTGGGCCTGCTCCCTCCTGAGCAGCTTCCTGATTCGCACCGAGGGTCCGCACTTGGGCCGTAATCGCACGTGGTACTCTCCAGGCCGGCGCCACTGAAAACAGAACGGGCACAGCACTGTATCTGGCATTGCAGGGCCTGAAACAAACAACATTCAACAGTCATCATAAGTACTACCGTTGCACACAACAAGGCACATAATTAGTTTATTAATTTTCTAATGCTTATTTCGTGCTTTTCGTCTGCTGCTTCGATTTCTGCCCGTTTAAAATGAGGCAAAATGAGGCACAGTGACCGTTGTGAGGATGTCTGTCTGGTCCTTACAAGGAAAACTGTTTTAACTCTCTGAGGTTAGGGTCAGCGTTGTACGAATAATCCGCATTAATAAGTATGTCAACAGAAGGGCTTCACAAAGGATCATGAACAAATGTCCGTGGTATTACAAAAAAAGGTTTGACTGCGACTCATTTTGCTGGATGGAGACACATACACGTTCCGAGATTAAAATAAACGCAGTAGAGCTACACGGTGCAAACGCATCAAAAATACTGTGAAATTCAAATCCAACTAATTTTGACTTACCATTTGTCTGAGGAAATCGACACAAACGATAACAATAAAACATTTTTTTTTTATCTCTAATTTTGTTCATGAAACATTATTGTTGTTGAATTACTTTAGGGAACTACAGAGAAAACGATACCGCTTTTTTTTACTGTAAAAATTGTCCTACTGTCTAAGGAGCCTGATTTATGGTAGATTTCATTTTAGACTGAGTTGCGACGTTTATTGACCCTTCATGCCCTTCAAATCTTTTCAGGATGCTGTGATGCTCTACTGAAACAGCTGTGAACGCGGATCCAGCCTCAAAATCAAGCGACACACCAGAACGACTTCTACAACTTACTATTCATCTGCTGCTTCTGCCTGAAAAAAGAGAAAAGACAGGAAATGGTGTGATTATTTCAAGGCACTCCGTTTGTTTAGGTGAATAACACAGAACACGTACTAACATGTAACATGTAACGCACACAACTAACATATAATCCTAACCATGCACTGCCACTGTGATCACAATATATTTATTAATCCAGTGAAATTTTCACGCCTAAACTTGGTGGCAGATGAATTTCTCAAGTTCGAATTCGGTAAAGCGTTTCCCGTATCATTACCTCTCTACAATAATACAAATAATCATATTACTTTTTACATATTAATGTGTGAATCCATTTAATATCCCATGTTTTTTTTTTTAAACATCCTTTCCATGAGTGTCAGCTGACCAGGCGGCTGTAAAAGCAGGGTAGTTTATTTACAGCAGGCAAAGGCAAGGTCAAAGTCCAAAGAATGATCAAAAACCTGAAATCCTAACCGCATAGACAAAACAGCTTGGTATTAACTGTGAACACTTCGTAACAAACACAACGGACAACGGACCTTAAAAATAGTGTGAGCTGTGACCAAACTCAAAACGGGTGCAAACCATCAATAATCAGTGAACTGCGAGCGGGGAACTTTAGAGGAGTGCTGGGAGTTGCGGTCCTCAGTGGCCGTGTTTGAAGGCCGCTAAGACTGTTGGGAAACTGAATCTGTAGAGTGCCGAGACTGGGAAACAGGAAGTAGTGCCATCACATTTCCTGAAGATCACAGGAAGACGAAAAGTGACCTCTTTCATTGAGGTCGTTTTGAAAGTCACCTAAATGACAGCTTTGAAGTGAATTATTATTTTTTTAAATTAAGTAAATCATTAGAACGTCCTTATACCACTGGCATGCATGCTAGTTAACCGCATTTTGTGCATTTGCTAAATCTATGCTAAAAAAAACAAAAAACAAACCCAAGACCAAGTTATTCAATCAAGGGCAAAATGCAACCGATTTCAGCAGAGAAACCTGACATTGCTGCCTGAAGGGTTTAGCACATTTACTCAGTGGTCAGATCCATGAGTTATGTTGGCTACAACTCCCCGAAGCTGTGGAATCTCTTTTAAAAGCTGTTTTTTTTTTTAACGTTGTCAAGCCGGTTCCATCTACTCCTCTCATACATGTTTATTACTTCTCTAGTTCATCTTCTTACATATTTCAGGCACATAAAAGCTTCATCTAATTAAAATTCCTCTCCTATATCTCCTTATAAGTGCACACTCCAGCCTGTACGAGATGCTATCAACAAAGCATGACGAGCGCTCGCTCGGCAGATTCCTGATAAAATGAAGGGAGCAGAAAGCAGGTCCTGATGGCTCAAGCGTCTCTGTCAAGGAAGGAACCGTGATCCAAAGAGATGAAACGAGCCCGCTGAAGGCCACATACTGTGGGCGCGAACAGTCTTCTGCGCACGTCATGGTGACACGCTGCTGCCTCGTCTTGGGCAAACGGACACAAAACTGTTCAAATGTTTAAAATGAGAAAGGAACGCTCTTAAATGTCCCCGGTAAACCCCTTCATCAAACAGTCAGCTCCCATGCCTCTGAAACGGTGACACACGTACGGCCCCGTGTGAGTCGAGGCGATGCCTCTCGGCTCGTGTGCGGGAACATAAATAAACGTGTAGCGCGTGTAATGGGTACAGCAAGGCAAACACTCGAAGCATGCATGGCCTTGCCACAGGACACACAGTGGCATTTCACGAGACATGAACAAACAAAGCTAAACATAATCAAGGCTGTACTTGTTTCCCCATACTCTGTCACAATTATATTACAACTTCTTCCAGTCCGGAAGAGCCTTTTTAACGACTCAACCAATCTAAAGAAAGAGACGTCCTCACTGCTGTAGAAAGCTAGAAATAAAAATGCTCAAGCACCAGTATCCCTACAGGGAGCGTTTAAAGTGATGATCGCTCTGCAAGCTTATTACGCAACAACGTTTACAGGAAAAATCTTTTTGATCCTTGTCTAATATGGAACCTGCAATTAAATCGTCATAGGAGATGAGAACATCTGTATTACAGATGCAGGACAGGGACAGAGGGCTTTTCCCCTGGACTGGGTGGTGCAGTGCAGGACAATAAGAACATGTTGTAACCATTTACATGCTGAATTAATGTGTCGTGGTGGACACATCAGCAGACTTCATGTGCGAATTATTAATTATTTATTAGGGATGTAATGGCACGGTGTAAAATATAGTTCGATCAAGGCTCTCGAGTTGATGCATCTGTGTACAGAACAATATACTTTATTGTTAATGTGTATAATATTTGGTGGGAACCTTTTAATATTTGATAAATATTGATATTTGGACCCACTCCGCCCCTAGTGGTAGACGTATGTAATTACACTCAATGTATAAACACCAAAGACAGTGTAATAAGAAAAAAGAAAACACGTGGACACGAGTGAAGGCTGGCTCTGCCATCTAACGCCAATCTGACCCTATTACAACAGTAACAAACATTAAACACTGCAACACCACAGAAACACTTCAGAATCTCGACACACATCAAATAAAACAGTTACTCACATGAGGAAACGCGCCTGCTCCGGACACATGTCCTTATAAAACAGCGAGGCGTTCGCTAAAAACACCTGGCTTTTACTGAGGACCACTTTTTCCATCGTTCTGCCTCAAAAGCTAATGAAAAAAATACGTCTCCAGTGTGTAAGTTTAACACAAAACAATAAAAATACAGTTAATGAAACACAACTATGAAATCGGGATCTTTTATCTTTCCTTTCCAACGTCACACTACAAGAGAGACAACAAATATTACTTCCGGGTCAGTTTCCGTACTATTTTGTCAAAATAAAAGTTTTAAATATCTGAAAATGAACGCGTGCGTACATACACTTTCTACATTGTAATACATGTTACATGTGTCAAGCCTAATATATAAAAGAGATCATTATCACAACCCCTGTAACTGTGTTCCAAGTACAGCTATATAAACAAATATAATTATATAAACTATATAAACACAACCCCACGTTATACAGAACGCAGGATTTAGGGATATGAATAGGCCTATACAGAATATGGACAGGCTACATTATTTGAATTGAATAGATAATGTGCTCTAAATAAATACAAATTCAGATATTATTAGGAAGCACATTAACATTAATATGCACAAGCACATTCAAATTAATGCACAGAGTTCCTTCATTCATGGTTAGAAAAGTATTGCTCAGGGTTGTGGTGGTTAAAATTAGGCTACTAATTTGTTTGTATTTTAGGAAGTAAACCAGCTAAGCTCATTAGAGAATATTGTGATCAGGTACAAATTAAAATAATAAGTGACTGGAAATCAAGACCAATAACAAGCTTGAGTGATGAAGCTGAGGAACTACCAGAGCCAGAATTCACTGACCATGCTGACACTGCTGCCATTTCTCACTTGGGTTGGTTGGTTTGTTGGATTGTTTGCTTGTTTGTTTGTAGGTTTTCAGTGTTTCTTTGGGCATAATGGTAGGTTTCATGTTTAAAAAAAACACACAGAAAAAAAAACAAAAAACAAACTTTGGGTTTCGGTCATGTTCACTTCAGGTTTAAATTCCCCATACAGATCCAGGTATGATTACCTTGAGCACTAAACTGACATGAATAATGGTATAGCATTACATTCCTAATATGTGGCTGTAATTGTAATTTCAAATAGAATGTTACTTATTATTATTATTATTATTATTATTATTATTACACCTTCAGATTCAACTCTGATTTTGGGTTCACTCTGCACGTTCTCCCAATGTCCACACACTATTCCTGTGGGTTCTCTGGTTTCCTCCCATTTCCCCAAAACAGGTGGACTGACGTCATTTGCCCTTATGTGTGAATAAGTGTTATAAATGTGTGTATGCATGATGCCCTGCGACAGGGTGTACTGCCTCCTCACACCGTGCTTCATGCTCAAAGCTCCGTGCTCTTAATAAGTAATGAATAGTGCTTCTTTTAAAGATGCCATTACAGAGAAAAACGACTACATTCCGCATCCATTTGATCAAACGTAAACCTGCATGAGTGCCTGTTAGACCTAGTTACTAGTTGGAGCTAGTGATGTAATGCTGCAGTAGGCTGTATCCCACTACAGTGGTGATTTCAGGGCATGCCAAGGTCAAAAGGACTAGAGCTATATTTTCTGGATGAGAAATTGCAGGTAACAGAGGCAGCATGAGAACTGGAGAGGTGAGCTGGGGATTTCAATCCGCGCAGGAAAGTGGAGTGAAGGTTAAAGTTTTAAGCGCCCAGGGACAATGAAGATTGATTGCTTGGAGAATTGTGTTTTGTCCGCAATTATAGGGGTTGTGAGGCTGGAAATAACTTCCTTTTCGGTTAGCATGGTCAGAGAATACAAGCCTATATCTCTCACGCGCTGTGCCATCTCTCAGATGCGACCAAGACTGAACGCACGGACTTCTCCAGAGCGCCGAGGTGGTGCAGTGTGTGTGTGTGTGTGTGTGTGTGTGTGTGTGTGTGTGTGTGTGTGTGTGTGTGTGTGGGCGGGCGCGCGTGTGTGTGTGTGTGTGAGAGAGAGAGAGAGAGAAACTGGATATTTAAAGGCTGGGATCGGTGGTGCCAGCGAACACACACACACACACACACACACACACACACAATGCGAGGGACGTTAAGGACTGCACGCGGTATGAAGAAGGCGGAGGAAAAAAACGCGCGTGCAGTAGGCTATGTGCGTCTATAAACGTGACTGAGCAGATCACGAAGCGAAGACACGGTATATGGTAAGCATCAGAGGTGTTTAAGATAGACATGAAGCTGAAAGAACATCCCAGATCAGTATCTAAGCTAAACCATCCAGCGGTTCACACAGACACGAAAACACAGCGCGCGCTTCAAGAGGAGCAACTCCAACTTCAGTTCAGGTAAATGCAGAGCACTAAAGCCAACATCTGGATTACGGTTAATAATTCTGATTCCTAGTCCTGTTTTCACATTTTTATAGTAATAATAATAATAATAATAATAATAATAATAATATGATGATGATGATGATTATTATTTCCATTATTATTTCCATTATTGTTTTAGTAATCTTCAAATCGCCTCGGTGATGACACCTTCAAGGGTACATCTTTTGTACCTTCGTTATGTATCTTTCACCTGGAAATGTTGATATAGCTACTGTACCTTTAAAATCATTTTTGCTTCCAAGGAGCGCTTTAACTGTAAAATAAATCCCATTGACCTCAGAGCAGATATATTTCATTAATATTATTTAGATGTGTACAATATGCATTGGAGTTAAAGAACTTTCCGCCCACAGAACACATTAGGTTCCATGTTTACATTCTTTATAAAGGAGTTGATTTAAAGTTATTGATGTTTGTATTAAACCCATTTAAAATAAGAGGTCAGTTAAACAGGGTAACTGCAGTATAATAACTCAGTAATATATTACCTTTCATCGTTGTATGTTCTGATTTTTATCAGTGTAGCAAAATAATAATAATACTATAAAAAATGATAGCTCCCTTGCTTTCCTATGCTTCACAATCGCCGTGGGTCCTTGATGCCACTTAGAGAACCATTAATTTAATTGAATTTAATTCACTGAGACAGTAATATTTTACTAGATTAACACACTGCATGCAAAGTTTCTATGTAAAAGATACATATTAAGTCCTTCAAGGTGTACCTCACCCCACTACAAGGAAAAGTATGGTTTAGTACCTTGTATTGAGAGTGTATGCTGTGTAATTAATCACTTCTATTTATCTACTTCTAGTCTTCATTCTTCACCTTTTAACTTGGTGTGAATAGAAGTGTGTTTGATGGTAAAGTAATATTTCCTAGACTATTTCTCACCATTTTTTTCTTTTAAATTTAAACCACACACCTTAGCCTCTCCCGTAATCTCCTCCTTTATTTAGCTACATGCAGTCTTATATTACAAAGGAGAAATCTAACATGCTAAAATGAAGTAGATTTTGGGAGAGTGTTCCAGGTAGAACTTCTCCAGAGATCTAGAACGATTAACAATCCAAAGAACCCTTCAGGAACCTTATCTTCCTCTAATGGCATGCTGTGAAAGTAGGCTTTTGCTGTCTAATGGTTTGCACATTGACAGTTTCTTTAATTTCCTGTAGTGCCTTTTCCCCACAGGGTTGCAGTTCAAAATGCTTTCTGCACAGTTCCGTTCGTTTTCAAGTGTCAGTGTGTTGGCAGTCCTTTAGAGTCCATGCCGTGCATTAATCCAAAGCAATATTTCTCCATCAGGACCTGATAAGAACCAAAGAGCACAATTTCTAAACTAATCTGTGAAAAATGCCACTCACTCCTGATGTGTTACAGTGATTGATGTAGAAGTCAAGGACTGCGTCAGTTCATGAGGAAGAATGTGGAAAGTGCAGATTTTATCTAGATTTTCTTCAGTGTGTGACGAAATAGGTCAGAGGTTCTTCACTGCAATACTGCAGAGTTCCTTACCTTCAGCACACCTAACCCACTTTAAGCTCCTAATAATTAACTGACCAGTTGGCAATATGGAAAAGTTTAAATTGTACACAATAGAGGTCCCCAGAAAAGGATTTGACTCTTAAGTATAGAAAGCTTCAGAGTAGAATCCCTTCTGAAGCTACAAACTATGCAAAGCACCCTTGAAAAATCCTTGAGGCATATAAATAGCTAATCTTAGAATTCATTCTTGGTAAAGAGAACTGATAAGAGATATTGAAATACCTCATTCAGCTGCCTTTTCCTTTTATTTTATTCAGTGCAAATGATGCTCTCAACCTCATATCCTTGTCCTCTCAGATCACCCATCAGAGACACGCAATGACATTCAAGTGTCTTTGGTAGTTTGGCGTAGGCAAGGCTTCTTAGAAATTATTTTGATGATAATATGAGAGATTATGAACTGAAGGGACACTTGTGTTGTGAATAAACTTAAATAGCCTTGAGTTAAAAAAAAGCATAGATTAGGTGTGTGTATCTCATCAAATTTTGCTGAGAGTAGGGCAAAGAGCATTTGGGCTGAAATAAATATACACTTTCAGTTATTTCTCAAGAGCAAATTAGTTCTTGAAATGTAACTGAAATCAGTAAATATGCACCTCTTAACTATTAACTAAGGTGTCTTTGGAAAGAAGAAGAAAGAAATCATGGCAGATGTGACTTCTTTTGCCACTTTAATCTAATACATCATGAGTTAAATATAGAGTTTTAGGAAAACAATGCTGCTAATTTACCAAGGCTTTTTGTGTGGATTGGCAGTCAGAAAGAGTTTTGACAAAAAGAAACAATCAGTCTTGACATATTCCATTTTACAGCGCATCAGCTCATATGAGCTCGGTGAGCTTCTCTTACGAAATTACATGCCATTAGTGCTGATCAAACAGGAATCAGGAAAGTTACTCAAACGTGGCAGATGCTGAGCACTCAGATTTTCCTTTTGAATACAGCACATAAAGTGCACAGGGCTCCTACGCTTACTGTCTGATTCCATGCCCGGTACTAAATATGCGGATTGGCAGCTGCTGGTACAGAGGAAGGATGTTGTCTGGGCTGAGGATTGTGCATAGTGGGGTACCAGTAGGCTAATGGAACAGTGTGCAGCATTGTTCTGGTGGCAGGCAGAGCTATGGCTCTATTTGTGGTGGGTCTGGAGTACAAAGAGGACACAGTACAAAGCAGCCTCATACCAACCTCGACATCACAGCCCACGCGTTCTGCCTCAGCTTTAAGGTGGGAAATGCTTTCGGAAGTGTTCATTGTGGCTATTCCTGTTGGCCTTGGTGTCTCTTGTGTCTTTGCAGAGTGTGTAAAGAAGTCCATTGTTGCAATCAGCCAGCCAAGGAGAGAGGTTTTACTGAAGAGTCCCAGCCACGTATCTGCCATTGTCCTGATTGTCTAACAGCTACTTATTACCTTGCATCAATACTGTAATTACAAGTCTCATTAATCGCCTGCAGCCACAGCAGCAAGGCTCCACGCGAGCTCATTTATCTATTTTGCTGTCAAACTGATAATAGAAGGCTTTTCAGATAAGGAATGGGATAAATGCATTAACGGGTGGTGTGATTTTCTTTTAAAGAAAACTAAGGTGAGCTGCAATACAGCTTCCATTATATTGATTTCCTTTTCCTCTGCATTTCAGTACATTCTCCTAGGTCTCATATTGGTTGAAACCAAAACAGATTAGATTGTCCAATTTCGTCGTTTCATAGCGTTGTTCACTTTTGCAATTTATTGTCACTTAGATACAAAATCACGTCACCCCTCCTTTCTGGCCGACATTGTCAAAGCTGTACAGAACAGCGCATCCGTATCCATGCTCTCTAATTTCCCTGCTATCTGATTGAGCCCAGGCCGGATTTCGCCGTTTTGTCAGCGTGCAACTTTCCTCCATCGACTCCTCTTTCTGTTTACCTCGATGTCCTTGGGCTGCCTGGTGTCACATAGTGCTTGGTCCTGCAGCCTCAGAAGTAGTTCGAACCCATTAACACTCGAGGAGCTATGAGGTGTCACTGATTATGTCTTTCAACTTAATGTGAAAGAGGCAGATTATGCATTATACAGTAGAGAAGACTTCACATTGTTTCAAAGAGAGATAAAGTGCTCAGATGTAGAGTATCAGAAAACAGCTTAAACAAGGACATCTCTGAAGTCAGTAGAATTTTATAAGAGATAGCCATTCATCTGCGACAATCTTTTGGGATTTAAATACCTGAGGCAAAAATGGAAAATATTCTGCACCAACATTGACCGATTTCTCAGGCATAAAGCTCTCGAGAGATTTTTTGTCTTTTTGCTAGAAGGTGACTTAAAATGTCATTAACCTCACTTTCAGGCAATTTGGGCCATGGTGGTGTTTTTTTTCTCCTTCTGGAGTGGCTGTGGGAGAGGGGCTGCCCGTCTCAGATGTAAAGTTAAACATGAGGGCTATTTTGAGTGCGTGTGATGAATGTGGAGTGCATAGCATCTCTGTTTCTTCCTTACTTTGTCACTCTCTCTATCTATCTCTCAGGGAGCATGGAAGCTGAAGGTGACCTGTGGCTAGGCCAGGGGCTGCAACACAGGACATGGGAGCTGTCTCTCACTCCCGCTCGTGTCTTGTGTTGCAGCCAGTGGAACTGCTGCGCTGTGCACATCAGAAGGACGTCCTCCTCCAAGCTCCAGTGGTCCATTTTTGTTTAGTATGTACAGAAATGTGCGCATTCGTAAATAAAAATGTATAAACATTTTGCCGGGTGACATTAAATCCATTCTAGCTGAAATGGGACTTTTTGCTTGTATAAGCAAAGGCAAATATTACTGCAGAGCAACAGACAAGGTCAACAATATTGCACCTGTATTTGTGTGTGTGTGTGAGTGTGTCTGTGTATGAGAGAGAGTGAGAGAGAGAGAGAGAGAGAGAGAGAGAGAGAGAGAGAGAGAACGCATGCACTTACTGCTTGTCTGTTCCTGTATTAATGGTGCATAATCTTATTCAAGGTTAGGGTTGAATAACACAGATGGAGAAACACAAGATTGCATTTTCCGCATGTTGCTGCTCTTCCTATTCATAGTTGAAAGGCTGAGGAACTGGATTCACGGTCAAAGGCATAATTTAAACTTACAAAACAAAGTAATTTTCTGTCACAGTTTTACTTGACTGGAATTTAGACCCAAGAGTAAAATTTAAAAGGTATCTCAATCATGTCTAAGGTCTGAATACAGCACAATAGGAATGACTACAATTTTAAGACTAATGGCAGTTAAAAACGAATATTTTTAAAGCTGCATAGTAACATGAGTATGATGACAATATGTTTTTTTCATGTGTCAAAATGAATGTTTCCATGCCTTTCATTCATTTTACTGGGTAAATTGCTATCAATTTCAGACACACAAGATAAACAATTTTGCAAGCACATCAAACACAACAGATTAAATTTACGACATGTGTAATAGACTTAGCACCAGACATTTTTTTTTATTTCTTGTAAGACTTCTTACTCCCTACTTCTTCCTGCTCCATTGAAGGTTTCTCTGTCCCAGAAACCTTAGTCATCTTAGTCTAGACTGAAACTAGAGTTTAAATCAAATAAAGTTAACAGATGGATAATATTACTCACCTTCAGGAGGGAATATATGAAAATCAGCTAACTAACATGTGCTAATGTTAGCTATACTTGCTGCCAAGATAAACTTCTCAGATGTCCTATATCATATGTAGCTAGCTAGCTAACACAGCTATATGCTATAACAAGCACAGCTGCTCATATCGCATGACTACAGTTTTGTAGGTAGTCAAGTATATTTAGGCAATAATTTATCAGTGTAAATGAAAAAAAAAAAAATACTTCTAATGAAGCACAGATTCATTTATTCATGCAGTTCATCCCCTATTCTATTCTCAGAATGGAAGCAGCTATACTGTGTGACATCACATAAGATGCAGAGATTTACTTTGGATCATTACTGCACCAGACATTCATCTGTACACTCTAGGTCTGTACAAGTTATGAGTCCAATGGTTGTCATTCTTTGTCCTTTAGAAAGAAATATAACCAGGGTCAAGCAGTGCATCAAATACCTACCCTGAACTTGAGATTTATAAACTAAACGTGGACAGAGAGTTTCCTCTTAACAAATCCATTCACAGAGCTCTATTAGCCATATTACTTTGCATTCTTTTACACTCAATGTCAATACGCTTTACAAAAGTGTTTTTATTATCTTTGATCGTGAATAGACCTCTCCACACTGGAGAAGGTGATTGACTCAAGGACTCAAAAGCTTGCTTATTCAGCATTCCTCTAGAGTAAAAAGTGAAAAAAGAGTACTAAATGTGATTTATTAAAACATGAAGACTGGAAGGTTATTAGTTCAAATCCCAGCACCACTAAACTACCACATTTGGGTCTTTAAGCTAAACCATTAACCTTCATTTGCTCAAGTGTTACCCATAAGTCGCTTTGGATTAAAAAGCATCTGCCAAATGTAAATGTAAATGATCCATGATGTTAAGGCAATCCAGAAGCTGCACGTCTACCTATCTGGTGCAGTAATTAAATAAAGGCACGTAACTGTGAAGGAGAGAGATTTGGGGTCAGAGTGACTTTGAGGATGGTTTGACGATATCATGGCTGAGGTCCAGTAAAGGCGGCGAGGCATAGCAGGGAAGGACACAGACAGATGTAGTTTCATCCCTTCCCCTGCAGGCCAAGCTGGAGTGGCAGCCAGAGTTTGATAAGGTGCACATCACCATCTGCTCTTCTCTGTGGGTTATAAGAAGGAGAA
The DNA here is from genome assembly GCA_030068235.1 of Notoglanidium macrostoma. Classification (NCBI taxonomy): domain Eukaryota; kingdom Metazoa; phylum Chordata; class Actinopteri; order Siluriformes; family Auchenoglanididae; genus Notoglanidium; species Notoglanidium macrostoma. Next base: position 20,982,299 of record JAQQZR010000023.1, on the reverse strand, counting down.
AATAAATGCAAAATGATTGAAGGAGACCGTGTGCAATTCCCTTTCAATGAATATTACACATTATGCTCAGTGACTGCTAACTGGGTACTGAACTGGGTACTGCTTTACACTACCAGTCAAAAGTTTGGACACACCTTCTAATTCAATGTTTTTCTTTATTTTTATGACTTTAAAAGAGACTG